>JAIUCV010000004.1:56681875-57209375 GCA_026724425.1 Erythrophleum ivorense | reverse complement strand
CTCAACGCTATGTTTTTTCTAGTTCAGGTTTTGTTTAAGAAGGTGGTGGTGCACGGGTGGAGGTTGGGCTCCGTGGACAGAACAGCGTATGCGATACTATGTTTCTTGTTGTTGGCTGTTTTGTTCCTGTTCGGGCTTGTGATCCAAACGGTGCTCTATTTTGTTTGCAAGTCCTACCACCATGAGAATATTGACAAGTCAGCTTTATCGGATCACCTGGAAGTCTATTTAGGAGAGTATGTGCCCTTGAAGGCCAAAGATGTTCAGCTGGAACAATACCATGTTTGACCGGCAGATATTATAGATTAGACATCATATATATAATCTGCCATAGCTAGTATACCCTGATGCGAAAGCAGGTGTGTAGTAAATTCCAACGACTTCCTTACACTTTATGTTCTTTCCTGCTTTGGAAAATATATGGGACGGCCGACCAGTTAATTTTAGTAACGTATTACTGCTTAATTTCGATTTTGTTTATATCAGTATACGCACTTAAAATTTTATTAGCTGTTTGTGTAACATGTCCTGATCATATCTGATATGGCTTCAATATATTAATTAAAAGAAAATTTGGACCCAATTTTTCATTAAGGATTCTCCCCACCCCCCCCTTCTTTCTCTCTTTCTTCCGCCCCCTCTTTTTGGACATTAGACATATATAACGGAAGACAAAGTAAACTAACGTCAGGAATGGGAAGTATGCATAACAACTAATGACGGGGGAAGGAACTGGGCCCTCTATTAGATAGCGATTAGCGAGTTAGTGACAAGAAAACTATATTATAAAAATGACAAGGATTATAATAGAAAATGACATATAAACCGGCTTGGGTATTAATTAGTGGCGATTGGTTGCTTCAATATGTCATGTGCCGTGGAGATGGAAGAAAAAACTCAGTCAAAGGAAGACTATTCATACCAAGTTAACACGTGCCAAACTCTTTCTTTGAATCGGTAGTATATTATTTTTGTTTTTTTATTCAGTATTCTTATTCTTTTTAATGTGGAATAAATTTTGTCTGGAATTCGTGGCTTTTTCTCACAAAGTATTTTTTAGCAGGTTTGAACCCTATTGACATTACAAAAGTCCCTTAATTGAGCTAAAAAATTTTACTATTTGAGCCACTCCTTTGTAACTTAATTGATGGTGTTTTTATATAGCCGCAGCTCATTTTTAGTAAATGATTATGATTTTGTGCACAACGTATACAAAAATAATTTGATGATTTAAAATTATTAACTTTTACTTTTTAAATTAAGATAAAGTTTTCTCTCTGCCTTCCAAGAGTAAATTGAATAAAGTTGAGTCTCACATCAAAGAAGTGTGCGTGTGTGCGTGTGCGTGTGTATATATATATATATATATGTAAATATTTAAGTATGATATATATATTGTTTGGTTAACACCTAGGTTAGGTGTTTTGTATGTTAAAATTTCCTAGCGTTATTTATTATAAAGTTTTTATAAATTAAAAAAAAAGAAAGTGTGTATAAAGTTTAGTACTTCCCCCCCCCCCCCCATTTTCTCTCTACAAAATCTGTAAGAACTTTATAATCAATTACTTTACTCTTCAATGTTTGGTAAAAAAAAAGTTTTTCTGCTACATAAGTTTTTTCTACTACATATAAATTTGTAAGTGTAGTTAAGATCAGCTCAATTAATAAGATTAACATGCATAAACATAAAAGATAAGAAAAGTAATAGTTAAAGATTTTAAGTTGAAAATATTTATATTAAAAGATTTTAAATTTTAAAATTATTCTAAAGAGTTGTAGGATTAAAATTTTAAATTGTACAAAAAAAATTATAGTTCAAGACCTCTAGTTAAAATTTTTGGTTCTAAGATTCTTTAAATAATTTTAAATTTTAAAGTCTTTTAATATAAATATATTTAACTTATGGTTTTGAAAAATAATTTTTTTTTCCTAAAAGATATTGAGTTCAATTTTTATCATGGTAAGCACCTTGTTTCAAAGGATAACGGATCACTTGTTATGTAGCATGTTGTGTGGTGCAATAAGTAAGATTTTTTAAAAAATATTTTCTTAAAGAAAAATTGATCAACTCTTTTTTCTTTTTTAAGGAACACAGCTCACGATTTTGTGCTAAAAATAATTTTTCACTATACCATAAAGGATCGAGTGCGTCTTGAAGGTGAGATAACTACTTATTTAACTTCAATTTTTTTAACAAAAAAATTACAAATTATTATTCCTTATTCTTCGATTTGCGCTTTAATGACGTTTACATAACTCGGTCAAGACAAATGTCGTACTTCCACGAACTTATTTATTAGTTTCTTTTTTTAATTTTCTGCCAAGAGATACATAGATTCAGAAAGGAAATGGCAAACACATGCAAAAGACTAAAAAAAAAAGATGATAGTGTTAGATTAATTTTACAAATTAATATTTAAATATAGATGGGCATTAATTAATTATGAGATATATATATATATATATTATTTTAGGTAATTAATTTTGTATTTAGTATTAAGCTTTAGACAAATTGAATTTTTGTTAAAAGTGTATAATTTATGATAGATTAGATCACATGTAAGCTCATTGGTTAGAGACTCCAACCTTACAGTCCTTTAATGGCCAATAATCTCATATCAAAAGTTTGGCCTACATAAAAAAGATAAGGAAAATTTAATTTTTTTTTTATAATTTGAAAAGAGATAAAGGAAACAATGAGTTTATAAATACATATGATCAAATTAGAAATAAAGTAGGTTTTCTTTTTTTCTCCATTTTAAAACCCTGAGAAATAAAATAGGTTGTGCAATTTATCTTTCTTTTGCTTTACTCATCAGATAAATCAATTGTATCTATGAAATTCTCATAAGGTACGCATCTTATTTGCCAATTGAATTTAATATTAAATTTATGTATAGTTCATATCTTATTATAAATAGATAGATCAAGCGTTTTCTTGGTCAATTTTCATAT
This sequence comes from Erythrophleum ivorense, assembly GCA_026724425.1. Classification (NCBI taxonomy): domain Eukaryota; kingdom Viridiplantae; phylum Streptophyta; class Magnoliopsida; order Fabales; family Fabaceae; genus Erythrophleum; species Erythrophleum ivorense. The sequence continues at coordinate 57,206,420 of JAIUCV010000004.1, read as the reverse complement.
AAAAATATATGAATTAACTATAATAATAATTTTCTTAATACAAATGATGGCAGAAGGTTTCAACCTAAACAAGATATTCTTACAAGCTACCCACCAAATCACTGACTCTTAGACAATATAAACCATGAGTGTGTTAAATAGCTCATAATATTATCTATAATAAAACTCAAGCAGAAGGCAACTTCAGATATTTTATAAAAAAAGGGAAGATAGATATGGAACCATCTGAATGGTCCCCATATATATATATATATATATATATATATATATATATATATATATATATATATTTATATATTCTTTTTCTTTCTCTTATTAAATTCTCTTCGGTAGTGGACGATGAATTTCCCATATGTTTCATAGCTTATAATATTCTATGTAATAAAAATCTCAAGTATAAAGTAGCTTTTGATATTCAATAAAAATTATATGGGAACTGGGGCTAAGCATGGGTGGCACCTTTGCATCTCTTTATAATTAATTGAGAGCCAAATGGATATCATTTGCTATTTGTTGCGCATCATTAGAAATGCCTTCCAGCCCTCGACTCGCAAATCCAGCGCAATAGAGTCCATTTTCTCCTCTCCAATGATCTGGATATCTTCGTTTAGGCATTCCATTCTCCTTGAACAGGTCCTTGTAATCCTTAAGCCAGTTTAACACACTGCTTCTGTATCCTGTAGCAAAGATAATAACATCAAATTGATCCCGTCTTCCGTCATCAAATTCCACTGTTCTGTCCTCGATGTTTGTCATAGCTGGAAAAACCTAAACAAAAATAATATATTATCACCAAATTAATTTATATATTTTAAAAATATATAATGAATTCAAGCTTAATGTCTATATAGCTACCTTTACTTTGCCTTTCTTAATTTTGTCCATGCAACCAACATCAATGGTTGGAGAATGACCCGTTGATACTTTGAGATCAAAGGGTCCCTCCTTTGGCCTACTAATCCCATACTTGGACATATTCCCATACCTGACCTTGCTCAGAAGCACCATCACTTTATCCACCGTTTTCACCGAAACGTATTTCAACATATGCATCCCTATGTACACCATCTCCTTAGTCAGAACATGTGACGGGTTTCTCACAACAAGAGACGTATTAGCACCCCAGTTTGTGAGATCATAAGCAATCTCCATTCCAGAATTCCCACACCCCACAACCAACACATTCTTATCATACAAATCTCTTCCATTCAGATACGTACTAGAATGCATGCATTGTCCTTCAAAGCTATCAAGCCCGGGTACTTTAGGAATGTACCCTTGACTATTCTCACCAGTTGCCACCACCAGAAACTTGCAAATATAAACTTCGGTATTATTAATGGACGATGTGTCCTTCACAACAACTTTCCATCTCGCGTTATGTTCATTAATCATAGAGGCCGACTCTACGAAGCGATTGCATTTTATATTGATGTTGAAATGGGAGACATAACTGTCGAGGTAACGCATGAAACCAATCCTAGGGACGAAGGTGGGCGTGTGAGGAGGAAAGGGCATGTGGGGAAGGTTACAGAAATCCTTTCCCAAGTGAAGCTTGAGGCGATCGTAGGTTCTTTTCCGCCATAGAGACGCATGGCCGTCGTCTCTTTCTAAGACGATGTTGGGGATGGAGAGCCTGTTGAGACATGCGGAGGTTGCTATGCCGGCAGGCCCCCCGCCTACGATCACAACCGCCACTTGTTCCATGGATTGGTTAATTATGAGTTTTCGTAATTATAGATTTTTTCGTTTAATTCTTGGCTGCTGTTATAACCGCTCCTATATCTGCATATATATATATATATATATATATATGTGTGTGTGCGCGCGCGCGCGCGCGCAATTGGAGATGCAATTTAATTTGGTACATCTGATGAGCTGACTTTTCAGTGAATGTGATGCCCTATTTAGTACGTATTTGTTAGCGACGCTAATATAGCAATATACTCTCTAAATAGATTATCTTCAGCACAATGTTCTAAAATAATTACTTAACCTTTTTTTCATATTAGGAAGTCATTTTTGCAAGAGGACAACTAAACATTAGTATAAAAAAATGTTGGGATGTTTAAATATTTGAAGCTACACACAGGAAGGTGTGTTGATACAGCTTTATATAACTGTCATCTATAGATTACAGTTTCTTTTTTGTTTCCTCTGTTTCTTAGTTTCAAGCCTTTACGGTAACTTAATCAGGTTTTTGCCCCGGTTTAGCCAAATGAAAATATGTTGGATAAACAGACAATATGGGCTTTAATTTAGGAAAGAAGGGGGCGATGCCTATTTCATTCTCCCTTCCACAACGGGCATTATATAGGGAAAATTATATTTAAAGGTAAAAGATAAAAAAAATTATCCTTAAAGATCTTTATTATTAGATTCAACGATTTGTTGTTAAATTTAGTTAAAACAAATAATAACAATGTCACACCCCAAATTTTAAGTACACATGCGCAGAAGCGGAATTATAGGGGAAATACTTATGGCATTCGTTTGAATCATATGAAACATATGAGTTTTTTTTTAGAGGACATTTGTAGAAATTTCGGCAGAGTCTCCTCTATAACGTAGACCTCTCGAAATTTCTACAAAGTCTCAGACAGTACAATATAGCCCGAAAGGGCGCAATCAGACCAAAAGAAAACATTTGGGGTGTGGGGATACCCTAACAATAATTCAGTGGAGCCAGCTTTACAAGGTTTTACAAAGTTTCCAACAAAATATATATACAATCACAATACACCCACAGGAGCTCCGCAGGCTTGCCAAAGAACGTCTCCAGAGGTCAGCCACTAGAAGGCGGCTGGGGGCAGACTAGAGTCCCTACTGCTCTCTGAAAAATATATATATATACAAAAAATGAGTCGAATACTCAGTGAATAAGCACACCGACCCTTTTTAAAATAAATGTAAGTCAAATAGGTTTATACATATATATATACAGATATAGACCATACGAAACAGATTTTAAACCAACCCTTTTTTTCAAAATATACCGAACGCATCTAAACAGAACCAATCGGAACACAGACGCAGAGCACACAGCTCGCGGGGAAAATCACTACAGACGCAAAGCTTTCAGCTTGCGAAAATAAAATAACTCCGCGTGTGGTGGCCTGCACACGGGGCTAGCACCACCCCTGCTAGCTGAGGTTCAGATCATGGTGCACCAGGGCTAACATCTACTGCTGTTAGCTACAGGGTTCTGAGCAGACAACTCCATAAAATTACCAAATAGCATTTCAGACAAAGTATGTTCAAATCAGTTTCACAGTAGGATTTCCAATTAACTCAACATCCGTAAACTTGCAAAATTCCCGATTGAAATCAAATTTTGGTAATTATGCTTATGACTACATTTTTGAAATATATAGCTTCATAAATAGAGAATCAAATTCTTAAAACACTGCAAGGAAACTTAAGAATAGAAATAAAAATTTCTTGAGTCTTTGGTCCGCGTTACTTACTCACCTTCCGAGATACTACAAGAATTTCTCTGACCCGTTCCTCGGCTATATCTCAGTCTCCTGAATACCCTACAAGACCCATTTACCAGAGTTTAGAAGACGAAGCACTCCAATTAATTTCATAAAGGACTTGGACTTATCAAAATTTAGGATTTATTCCTCTACTAATTTTACGCCTTCCAACTCGTACAGTATGTTTCCATATTCCCATTTTTATGCTTTCTTTTTCCTGGTTCAACTTAGAAGTTAAACCAAAATTCGAAAACTACTAGAAAGATATATCCTGTCCTTAATCGGGAATTTATTCTGCATAATTATAATTAAGAAGAAGTATAACAATCAATTTTTTTTAAGGAAGGTATATGCAGAAATTGAAGGAATTTAGTGTATAGCAAAATGGGTATACAATTTAGCATGAGGAAAATCAACTTCAAACCAACTAAGTCACTTTTTTTTTTCTGGCATATTCTCACCCCAAACCAGCAGCAGAACAGCATTAATTCAAGGAGAGCTGCAGCTGAAATTCTGAACAAACTCAGCGCTGAAACAGGACAGCAAGAGGCGCTGATCAGAGGAGAAAATTGCAGTGTTTATGCAGCAGATAGTTCGTCCAGTAGAGAGCCTTCTGCGTCTGGATGAAGCAGCCAAAAATGGAGCAGATTCAAGGAGCAAGTTGCAGCTGAAATTCAGACCAAACAGCGCTGAAATAGAGCAAAAGAAACGCTGAACAGAGGAAGATTTTAGCTGCAGAATTTATCCATACCAGTTTCGTTCAGCTGGAAGGAGTATGCGACTGAAGGAAGCACTCAACTGAAGAAATTTCACAGCTTAAGAAACTCCCAAGCCAACGGTTCAGTAGCTCGAAGATGCAGGGAAAGCAACGCTGAACAGAGCAGAAACATGGCGCTGAACAGAGGGGGAAACGTTCCAGCGTTCAGTCAGCATACACTTCGTCCATCAGAGAATTTCTATGCGACTTGACTGGGGTAACTGGCTGAAGATGGAGCAGAGAATAATTCACAGTTCGAAAGGGAAGAGGAAGCAACGTCCAGCAGCGTCCAGCACATCAGAAATGAAGGTGCAGAGTTTCTGATCTGTCTATGCGTTTTCCCTCAGCTGAAAGTGATATGTGCTGCAGATGTTTAGGAGGTAATGACCGAAAACTTCAGCTGAAAGGAAATGGAAGAAAGGAGATATATGTAAATTCTGGAAGAGCAAATTTAATACGTGGCAGCTGCACAATATGCTTTGACAAGTCAACTCCCTTCCCATGCATGAATTCATTTTTCTTCACGTCGGGTTCTCACAATCTCTCCCCTTAAAAAAAAATTCGGTCACCGAATTTATATACATATACATACTAACCTTAGTTCTCAAATAAATAGGGGTATTTTGCACACATTTCGCTTTCCATCTCCCATGTAGCTTCCTCTGGGGTATGGTGACGCCACAGAACTTTCACTGACATAATTTCTTTAGAACGTAGCTTCTTCGTTTGTCTATCCAGAATTGCAACAGGAACTTCTTCATAAGCTAAATCTTCACCTAAAGAAACATCTTGATTCTGTAACACATGAGAAGGATCAGGTAGATATTTCCTTAACATTGAAACATGAAATACTGGGTGAATATTAGATAATTCCGGTGGCAATGCTAACCGATAAGCTACAGCCCCAACTCGCTCTAAGATCTCAAATGGTCCCACATATCTCGGGGTCAACTTTCCCTTTTTCCCAAATCTCATCACACCTTTCATAGGTGATACCTTGAGAAACACATAATCCCCAATCATAAACTCCAAATCACGGCGTCGACGGTCCACATACGTCTTTTGCATGCTTTGAGCTGCTATCAACCTTTCCTTGATTACTTTCACCTTTTTTAAGGCATCTTGCACCAGTTCAGGTCCTAATGATTTAACTTCTCCAGTTTCAAACCATCCAATGAGAGACCTGCACCGTCTCCCATATAATGCCTCAAATGGTGTCATCTGTATGCTAGCTTGATAACTATTATTATAAGCAAATTCCACCAATGATAAATAGTTATCCCAGCTACCCCAAAAATCTATAACACACAACCTTAGCATATCTTCTATTATTTGTACAGTCCTCTCCGATTGCCCATCAGTCTGAGGATGAAAGGCAGTGCTAAGATCTAATCGGGTGCCCATAGCCTCTTGAAAGGCTCTCCAAAACTTAGAAGTAAATTGGGGTCCCCGATCAGAAATTATAGACACTGGTATACCATGAAGCTTCACTATCTCATTCAGATAAAGCTGTGCATATTTTGCTACATTATAGGTTGTCTTCACAGGGAGAAAATGAGCTGTCTTAGTGAGTCTGTCCACAATCACCCAAATGGAATCATAACCCCTTACTGTTCGAGGTAATCCGGTTACAAAGTCCATAGTGATTCTTTCCCACTTCCACTCGGGTATTTCAAGCCGTTGATGTAGCCCTGCAAGTTTCTGATGTTCTGCCTTAACTTGCTGACATGCCAAACAATGGGAAACAAAATTTGCTATGTCTCTCTTCATACCTTCCCACCAGTATACTTGCTTTAAATCTTGGTACATCTTGGTAGAACCGGGATGGATCGTATACCGAGAACAATGAGCTTCTTCCATAAGTTCCCTCTTCAATTCATCCACATTTGGCACACATAATCGAGTACCGAACCATAAAACACCATTTGAATCCAAAATAAACTCATTCTTCCTTCCACCTTTGATGTCCTCCACCACTTTCCTTATTTGTGCATCCCTGGCTTGGGCAATTTTCAACCTCTCAAACAAGGATGAATGAAGCTGCACATGAGCCAACAACATTCCTGGCTCTCTAATCTCCAATTGGATTCCTGAACGCTCAATCTTATGAAGGTCTAAAATTAGTGGTCTCCGTGTCTCCGCAATATGGCTCAAGCTCCCCATAGATTTCCTGCTCAGAGCATCTGCGACTACATTCGCCTTACCCGGATGGTATAAAATGGTACAATCATAATCCTTGAATAGTTCCATCCACCTTCTTTGCCTCAGATTCAGATCCTGCTGTTGGAAAATGTACTTAAGGCTTTTATGATCTGTATAAATCTCACATGTCTCCCCATACAAATAGTGTCTCCAGATTTTGAGAGCGAAAACTACTGCCGCCATTTCTAAATCATGGGTCGGGTAATTCTGTTCATGCTTCTTGAGTTGTCTAGAGGCATAAGCAATCACATGACCATGCTGCATCAATACACATCCCAGGCCAATCCCAGAAGCATCACAGTACACAACATAACCTCCCGATCCCGAGGGTAATGCCAAAACTGGTACAGAAGTCAGACAATCCTTCAATTTTTGAAACCCCTCTTCACACAGCTCAGACCACTGAAATTTCACATTTTTCTGGGTTAGTTTTGTCAGTGGGGCAGCTATCTTAGAAAAGTCTTTAACAAACCGACGATAATAGCCTGCCAAGCCCAAGAAACTGCGAATCTCGGTAACGGTAGTAGGCCTCGGCCATTTTTGAACTGCTTCCACTTTATTAGGATCAACTTGCACCCCATCTCTCGAAATTACATGGCCCAAAAAGGCAATTCTTTCTAGCCAAAACTGGCATTTAGAAAGTTTAGCATACAGTTGATGTTCCCGTAACACTTGTAATGCCAATCTCAGATGCTGTTCATGTTCTTCATAACCCTTAGAATAAATCAAAATATCATCAATGAATACGATCACAAATCGATCCAGAAATGGCTTAAACACTCGATTCATCAGATCCATGAATGCAGCTGGGGCATTGGTTAACCCAAATGGCATCACGAGAAATTCATAGTGACCATACCGGGTTCTAAAAGCAGTCTTTGAAATATCTTCCCTTCTGATTCGTAGCTGATGATAACCTGATCTTAAATCAATCTTGGAGAAGTATTGAGCCCCCTGTAATTGGTCAAATAGATCATCTATACGAGGCAAAGGGTACTTATTCTTCACTGTCACTTTGTTCAGCTGTCTGTAATCTACACATAGACGAAGAGAACCATCCTTCTTCTTAACAAAAAGGACTGGTGCGCCCCAAGGAGACGTATTAGGGCGAATAAAACCCTTGTCCAGCAGATCTTGCAATTGATTCTTTAGTTCACTAAGCTCCAGAGGTGCCATTCGATAGGGAGGAATAGATATAGGCTGAGTGTCTGATAACACATCAATACAAAATTCAATGTCCCTTTCAGGAGGTAATCCTGGTAATTCCTCAAGAAAAATATCAGGGAATTCTTTTACTATAGGAACCTGTTCCAATACTGGGACTTGTACTTCCAGATCCCGAACCATCGCTAAATATCCTTGATACCCCTTCTTTAAAAGCCTCTGAGCTTCTATCGCAGAGATTAAATTGTTTGGTGCCTCACTTCGGTCACCTTGAATGACAAAGGATGATTTTTCAGGAAAATTACATCTCACTTGCTTAAGATGACAATCCACCACTGCATAGCAGGACGCTAACTAATCCATCCCCAGTATTACATCGAACTCCGCTATCGAAAGCACTATCAAATCAACCAACGTCTCACCATTAGCCAGTGCAATTACACACGCCTTATATACCCGATCTACCTCTACAGATTCCCCCACTGGGGTTGCCACAAGCAACGGGCATTCTAACTTTTTAGAATCCTTACCAATCTTCTTTGCAAAATAAGGAGACATATAGGAATGTGTAGAACCAGGATCAAATAAGGAGTAAGCAGCATGTGAACAAACCGTAAGTGTACCTGTCACCACGGCATTTGATGCTTGTGCGTCTTGTCTATTTAGGGCAAAAACCCGAGCTTGACCTCGTCCTGTAGTCGCCTGTCCTCTGCCCACCACTGTCCTACTGCTACTACCTCTGCCACTCTGAACTGTAGCTACACTGGTAGATGGAGTCCCCGTTGAAAATTGCCTGGCAGGTCGAACTGATGCCTGACTCGACTCAGGGTAGCGCTGAGGACAGTCTCTCACCAAATGTCCCATCTGCCCACAACGAAAACATGCTCCCGTCTCTCTGTAACAAGTGCCTGAGTGTACTTTTCCACAAATAGAACAGGGACCTCTAGACTGGCGGGATGGAGCAGCAACTGGGGTAGACATCGTGCTAACCCCTCGGAACGATGCTCTGGACCGGTCAGTACCGGTGGAAAATGAGGTCGCAGGCCCCGTAAAAGCTGGAGTGAATCTCTGATAACTCTGAGGCCTGGGACCATAAGAAGGTCCAGCCACAAAGGAACTACCTCCCTGTCTCCCATCACCATCCCGCTTCCTTTTTCTCTGAGCAGTGTCCTCCTCCCTATCTCTCATCTCTATCATGCGTACACAATCTACCGCAGCTGAATATGAAGGAAAGAGATTCATCTGTGGAGCAATCACCCTATACAACATGCGAGGTAGCCCATTCACAAACCGCTTGATCCTATCCCTCTCAGTAGGGACTAAGTGTGGGGCGTAACAGGACAACTGTGTGAACCGGATGTCATAATCAGAAACACTCATGCCTAGAATTAATTTAAGACCTTCAAATTCTCTGGCCCGAGCATCCCGGACACTCTGTGGTAAGAAGCGGTCCATAAAGAGTCCCTTAAACTCTTCCCATAACATCGGAGGAGCTCCAATCGGCCTTTCCCCCAGTAAAGTTTGATACCACACATAAGCCGCATCTTGTAACTGAAACCCAGCAAACTCAGCGGATTTTGCACTTGAGCAACTCAGAGCTCGGCATATCTTCTCAATGCCATCAATGAACAACTGGGGATCCTCCTGACTTTCTGTTCCAAAATAAGTGGGAGGCTTCAATTTTAAGAACTGGGAGAGGGTTACTGGAACCTCTCTCTCCTCCCTCATCACCCGAGGCCCGGCCGGTCTTGGCTGAACTGGCGGTACAACTTCCTCCACAGGCTGTGGGGGCTCTACCCGGTCCGCAGGTGAGGCCTGTCTAGGGGGCCGAATGGTTCCTCGACCCCTACCCTGACCTCGACCACGGCCTCTGACAGGTGGAGTATTTTGTTGGGCTGAAGCACTTGCAAAAGTCTCAGCTACAGCCTCATCCACGGCTGCTAATCTGTTAACCGAACGAACTTTGGGAGGCATCTCCACACACTACAAAAAGAATATGAGCAACATTCAAATCATTGTCCAGGTTGGAAGTAACATGTAACAAGACTATAGACTCAAAGGAAGGACTTAGAATACCCTATAAGGTCTTCAGTGACACCTCAAGTATAGTTACGCCCGGGTTCATAACCATAAGTGAGATTCCACTGAAAACTCTTGCTCCACAGGACCATAGAAAGACCTAAGCTCTTATACCAAACTGTCACACCCCAAATTTTAAGTACACATGCGCGGAAGCGGAATTATAGGGGAAATACTTATGGCATTCGTTTGAATCATATGAAACATATGAGTTTTTCTTTAGAGGACATTTGTAGAAATTTCGGCAGAGTCTCCTCTATAACGTAGACCTCCCGAAATTTCTACAAAGTCTCAGACAGTACAATATAGCCTGAAAGGGTGCAATCAGACCAAAAGAAAACATTTGGGGTGTGGGGATACCCTAACAATGATTCAGTGGAGCCAGTTTTACAAGGTTTTACAAAGTTTCCAACAAAATATATATACAATCACAATACACCCACAGGAGCTCCGCAGGCTCGCCAAAGAACGTCTCCAGAGGTCAGCCACTAGAAGGCGGCTGGGGGCAGACTAGAGTCCCTACTGCTCTCTGAAAAATATATATATATACAAAAAATGAGTCGAATACTCAGTGAATAAGCACACCGACCCTTTTTAAAATAAATGTAAGTCAAATAGGTTTACACATATATATATACAGATATAGACCATATGAAACAGATTTTAAACCAACCCTTTTTTTCAAAATATACCGAACGCATCTAAACAGAACCAATCGGAACACAGACGCAGAGCACACAGCTCGCGGGGAAAATCACTACAGACGCAAAGCTTTCAGCTTGCGAAAATAAAATAACTCCGCGTGTGGTGGCCTGCACACGGGGCTAGCACCACCCCTGCTAGCTGAGGTTCAGATCATGGTGCACCAGGGCTAACATCTACTGCTGTTAGCTACAGGGTTCTGAGCAGACAACTCCATAAAATTACCAAATAGCATTTCAGACAAAGTATGTTCAAATCAGTTTCACAGTAGGATTTCCAATTAACTCAACATCCGTAAACTTGCAAAATTCCCGATTGAAATCAAATTTTGGTAATTATGCTTATGACTACATTTTTGAAATATATAGCTTCATAAATAGAGAATCAAATTCTTAAAACACTGCAAGGAAACTTAAGAACAGAAATAAAAATTTCCTGAGTCTTTGGTCCGCGTTACTTACTCACCTTCCAAGATACTACAAGAATTTCCCTGACCCGTTCCTTGGCTATATCTCAGTCTCCTGAATACCCTATAAGACCCATTTACCAGAGTTTAGAAGACGAAGCACTCCAATTAATTTCATAAAAGACTTGGACTTATCAAAATTTAGGATTTATTCCTCTACTAATTTTACGCCTTCCAACTCGTACAATATGTTTCCATATTCCCATTTTTATGCTTTCTTTTTCCTGGTTCAACTTAGGAGTTAAACTAAAATTCGAAAACTACTAGAAAGATATATCCCGTCCTTAATCGGGAATTTATTCTGCATAATTATAATTAAGAAGAAGTATAACAATCAATTTTTTTTAAGGAAGGTATATGCAGAAATTGAAGGAATTTAGTGTATAGCAAAATGGGTATACAATTTAGCATGAGGAAAATCAACTTCAAACCAACTAAAGTCACTTTTTTTTTTCTGGCATATTCTCACCCCAAACCAGCAGCAGAATAGCATCAATTCAAGGAGAGCTGCAGCTGAAATTCTGAACAAACTCAGAGCTGAAACAGGACAGCAAGAGGCGCTGATCAGAGGAGAAAATTGCAGTGTTTATGCAGCAGACAGTTCGTCCAGTAGAGAGCCTTCTGCGTCTGGATGAAGCAGCCAAAAATGGAGTAGATTCAAGGAGCAAGTTGCAGCTGAAATTCAGACCAAACAGCGCTGAAATAGAGCAAAAGAAACGCTGAACAGAGGAAGATTTTAGCTGCAGAATTTATCCATACCAGTTTCGTTCAGCTGGAAGGAGTATGCGACTGAAGGAAGCACTCAACTGAAGAAATTTCACAGCTTAAGAAACTCCCAAGCCAACGGTTCAGTAGCTCGAAGATGCAGGGAAAGCAACGCTGAACAGAGCAGAAACATGGCGCTGAACAGAGGGGGAAACTGTCTCTGCGTTTTCCCTCAGCTGAAAGTGATATGTGCTGCAGATGTTTAGGAGGTAATGACCGAAAACTCCAGCTGAAAGGAAATGGAAGAAAGGAGATATATGTAAATTCTGGAAGAGCAAATTTAATACGTGGCAGCTGCACAATATGCTTTGACAAGTCAACTCCCTTCCCATGTATGAATTCATTTTTCTTCACGTCGGGTTCTCACAAACAAATTTTTAAGAATAATTTTTTTTAATTTTTAAGTCTTTTATTATAATTCTCCCCATAAAATACTATTGTTTCTGTACCTTACTTTTTTGTTTTGATTTATTTTAAACATTGAGAAATTACAGATTAAGGAATTGTTTGTAGTATATGATATAAGCACCTTTATCTTATATGCTGTATGTCTTATATATAAACGGATTTATTTTTTGATAAAACAAGTTACTCCTTAGTTATTATATATCTTCAGTTCGAATATTGTTTGAAAGATCTAGAGGGTTAAATTAATTTTAACACGGACTGCGCGATGCCTACGTAGAGGAAAATCAAATTGACGACGTCACATAATTAAGTATTGCATCATAAACAACGACGTTTGCATTTCGCAATCCCTTTCATATTGCTAGCTATATTGTGTATACCGAATATGTGATGATGCGCCAAGCCAAATGCTTTTACCAGTTCAATTAACGTATCACTTGACAGTTTTTTGGACACGTGATATCGAAATCTAAATTTTAATTGCTTTCTCATTTGATTCTTAAATAACAAGACCTCGGTTATTTTGTTACTATGGTGCGGAAGCTTCCAATATAAGTATGCCTTTTGGTCCTTGTAAATATTTTGGAAAAATGCATAGACACTTTTTGTATTTTAATCTTGCAAACAGTCATTACATATTTTGAAGTCCGAATAACAGATTAGCAAATATAGGAGTAGACCCTTCCATATCCACCTTTCGTTAGATAGTAAATCAAAATTTGGAGAATAATGGGGTATAAGTGTGAAATCGCAAATGAAATGTTTAGGGTATGAAATCAAAATTGTGTTTGTGTAGGTCAAAATTATAGATGTCTAGCTTTGAAATCATGAACAAAAATTTAGAAAATTAAGAAGAGTATTTGGGTTCAAAATTGGAAAAAAGGAAAAAATGATTATGGCTTAGAAATGAAATTGAGTTTGGATTCGAAAATTTGTGGAAGAGAGAAGGGTGAGGGTCTGCCATTGACAATTTGGTCAAAGTTTGAGCAATCCTACCAGATTATAAAATTTGCAGTCATCATAAGGTTCTATGGTGTAGTGGTTAGCACTCTGGACTTTGAATCCAGCGACCTGGGTTCGACTCCCGGTAGGACCTTTTTGCATTTTTGGCAAATGCATTTAATAAAAAAAATTAAAAAAGGAAAGAAGATATCAAACGGGTCCCAACATCACAGGAATCTTCAAAACCACTAAAAGCCCACTTTAGTCTAAAACCAAAGATCATTAGCCCCACTAGAATTCCACCGCAACTATAAAATAGCCCATACAGATGGGCCTTGGCCCACTGACAGCTCCATAGTGTTGAAAAGTGGCAGTTAAAATACTGTTTCCTCCCGCGGAAAAGCGGTTTCGACGAATTATAATATTTGTGAGCAGAACTGGAAAGGCGAGGTGAGGCTCGTGGGGCTCCGTTGTCCTTCTTCCACCTTTCTCACTCCCACTTTCTTCATATTGCTCTCTGTGACTTCTTTCCTTACCTTCTCCCTTCCCAAACACTCCCCTTTCTTCCTTTCAGTTTTGATCAACAATGGTTAAGGAAACTGAGTATTATGATATCCTGGGGGTTAGTCCCTCTGCTTCCGAGGTGGAAATTCGAAAGGCTTATTACCAGAAGGTTTGGATCTGATCCTTAGGCCACTGATTAATCTTTAATTCTTTGATTCTTCGTCGTCTTGTTAATGTTTATTTTCTTGTGCTTGGATACATAACTCGCATTTTTTCTTCTGCTTGATTTCCCAATTTTATTACTCATAAACTGGGCATTTGTGGTGGGTTTCGTTTTCGCGAGCTTTATGTTTTTCCAGCGTTTCTTTTATCTTATCACCTTCAATTTAAGAAATAACATCTATGTGTGTTTTAACTGCTGCAGGCAATGCAAGTTCATCCGGATAAAAACCCGAACGATCCTCTGGCTGCTGGAAAATTTCAGGCAAGTCCGCTGCATCAAAGTTCTGATCTGTTCATTTCTCTTTCAACTTTGATGAATTTAATCTTCCTATACCTTTTTCTCATAATTTGCTGTTAGAAATTAGGGATTGGATATAAAAGAATAGATTAGAACAATTTTCTCATTCTTCCTTTCCCCTTTTTTTTTTTGTAGGAGGGGGGGGGGGGGGTGGAGAAACGAGAACCTAGAAATGCCTTAGCGCCATTCCCTAACTCAACCTAGCTTTAGGAGTTATTTGCTTGAGGAAAGTGATGTGTAATTTCCCCATATATTAATATTCATTTTATAAGTAACCTTTGGATAAAGTAATGGATATAGGACTAGAACACATCCTTTCCCTATGGTTCCTTATCATAGATGTACCCTTCTGATGTTGGCAGGTTTTGGGTGAAGCTTATCAAATTTTAAGTGATCCAGTGCAAAAGAACGCATACGATCAGAATGGAAAACATTCCGTGTCTAGGTACAGATGATCCTATGTTAAAGCTTAATCTCTAGCATAGCTTTTACGTATTTGTTAAAAACAAGTAATATGAGTTGCAGAAGTCACAACACTTGAATAGATTGAAAGCTTTGCTCCTACCCTTAAGCCTGATTGAAGGTGGGCAATTTTAGCTTTGACTATGCTGCTAACTTTGCCGTGTGTCAAATTAGACATGATTAACTTTTTCTTGTCTTCAAAAGTACATAGTACAGCACATTATGCTTTTTGTATTGTCAAATGCTTTATCTCTACAAGATAGATACACAAATGCAAAAGTTGTACTGATAAATAACAGGGATGCAGTACAGAGCCATGATAAGCATCTTATTTACATATTGGAATAATAAAATTACTTTCATAGATTTCACAAACCTATTTATGGACTAAAACCGCTTAACTGAGAAGTAATTTCCATTTTCCAACTCAAGGAAGAAGGTGTCTTACAATAATCTTAAAGATAAGAGAATGGATTTTTTAAAATGAATAGAAGACGTTTGATACGTTGCAGTAAAATCTTTTTTAAGAACCAAAAGATCATCAATTTAGACCCTCTTTGTTGTCCTGAATCAGTATCTTACTTGAAGATGTTTTCTTCAAAGGTTAATGGTTTATTTTACAGAGAAACTATGCTTGACCCCATGGCTGTCTTTGCCCTGCTATTTGGAAGTGAGTTATTTGAGGACTATGTAGGGCATCTAACTGTGGCATCAATGACTTCTTCTGAAATGGCTGAAGAAAGTGAGGATCCGGATAAACTACATGAAAAGTTGAAGGCAAGTATGTTTGACAGTTCAGTATGTGTGTATATATGTAAATAATAATAATGAGATCCTTAACATCTTTTATTGCACCATTTAGCGATATATGTATTTTTTTAACATCATATGTCGATAAAATGTAATTTCAGAGATGAGATGACAATGACATTGTCCGGTAGCTATGCTTTATATCATGAATTTGAGTAAACAACAGTTAACCTCATTTGACTTACAGTGCATGTATGATGTGCTTCAATCTAATGTAGGCTGTCCAAAGAGAAAGGGAAGAAAAACTAGCAAGTCTTTTAAAAGATTTTCTTGGTCAATATGTCTGTGGTGACAAAAAGGGATTCTTACAGCGTGCAGAATCTGAGGCCAAACGGCTTTCTAATGCAGGTTAATGAAACTTCCAACTGCCTGTTCCTTTCAACTAAACACATCGTGGAAATGTTCATAATGGCATGCCATAGATAATTAAAGTGCCACATACACAACTCATCTCACAAGGAACTTCTTGCTTATTGAAGTTTGAAATAGTTGATTGAGACTTGCAATCAAAAACCCCAGTGTCATTTTTTCAAGTCTTATCCTGTAGTCCAAGAACTGATCAACAATGTCATGAACGGCACAGTAGCGATGTATCATTGCAAAACTTGCTTTATAGCATGTGACACTGCGTACAAATTAAATGGTATAACAAATAGTTTCCATTGACTTTGAATGTAGATTTTGGACTTGATATATTACATACCATCGGCTATATTTATTCAAGACAGGCAGCATTAGAACTAGGAAGAAAAGCCATTTATCTTGGAGTGCCATTTTTGGCTGAATGGGTTCGACATAAAGGACATTTCTGGAAATCACAGTTCACGGCCGCTAAAGGTATACTTAAAAGGCCGTTCTGATTAGTGGCCCCTTCCTTCAGTATCAGTTGTTTCTTCTCGAACCTCTTTTTTTTTTTTTTTACTTGATATCTAATTTTGTTGGGCAAAAAAATTTAGGTGCTTTTCAGTTACTGCAGCTTCAAGAAGACATCCGCAAGCAATTTAACACAGATGGTAGTGGCCCTGAAAATGATGTTGAATCTCATATTCACCTTAATAAGGATACACTAATGAATTCCTTATGGAAGTTAAATGTAGTGGACATAGAAGTAACCCTTGTCCATGTCTGTCAGATGGTGAGTCCATAACTCCTTCCAACTATGTATAATGCGATGTTCATTTATTCCACATTATCTGATATTGCTAGTGGTAGATTGTGAAACAGGTTTTTGTATTCCTCTTACATATCTTTGATCCTGATGATGAGGAATTGTTAGCTATTAAACACAGTTATGCCTAAATGTTAGTTGAAGAAGTGATACTTGTAGATATGAATTTTGTCCTAGGAGCTGAAATTTATCACCATACTGGAGATCAAAAGAAATGAAAAGGCAGGGAGATTTTTATCTGGTCTTTAAAATATTTCTGCAGGTCCTAAGGGAAAAAAACGTTAAGAAAGAAGAACTTAAAGCCCGCGCTAACGCTCTCAAAATCCTTGGAAAGTTATTTCAGGTGAACATTTTAAGTTACTAGGCATCATATATTCCTGCTTAATTGAAGGTTACAACGTACCCTGAATTCTGAATAAAGACTACAATTCTATTTGTGTGTGCAAAACAAGCTATTATCCAGGTTGGTGAGAAACTACTTTTTTGTTTAAAACTAAAGAAATGATGGGCTCTTCTCAGGAAAAGAATTCAAAAGGAGGAGCAACATCGAAGAAGAAAATTGCCGCTGATTCTGATGATGAAGGAAGCAGTTCAGATTCTTCTGAGGATGATGAATCACCAAGAGCACTTTCCTATCGAACGCCCTTTTTCACTCAGGCATGTCATAGTCAGAATTATTTAAAGCTAATATATCACGTGCATGCGCATTAGGATTGCCTAAATTTTCGCTTCCAGGCATATGTATCCTGATTACGCAACTTTGTGTACATATTCATTCTCACTCTGTTTCTGCAGGCTATAGGCAGGCTCTTCAAATGCCTTTGTAATCCAGCGTTTGATGTGGAAGATGAAGAGATAGTTTACAGGAGCAAATGATCCATATAAATGATGATGGTGAGGGGTCATGATCGAAACAAAAATTCAGCCCTTGTCAAAATTCTGCTTGGGGGACGATGGATCATGATACTGAAAGGGTATGCCTTATTCCCTGTTGAACGCATAGTTTGGGAAGACAGTGGTGCAAGCCGTGAATAATCATGTGTTGTGCTAGTTAATTAGATAAGAGCACATCACTGTCGACCAAAAGCTATTTGTCATCCACAGCTCTCATTATTTTTTGAAATTTTTTGGTTAGAAAATTCGAATTTCATAGTAATTTTTCTTTGGGATCAGTGTAGAAAGCTTCAGAACTACAGAAGTTCCGATACAGTGTACACAACTCTATATTCCAATCATATTTCAAATTAAATTTACTAATGACACTGTTAAGAACTATTATTAACAACTGCATTATACTGTTCTAGTCTATCATCCGATCTTATATAATGTTCGCACCTAAAAATACGTGGAAAAGAATAAAATCAGTAGCTTACAGCTGGTCGTTCACTGTATGTCTATATCTATGGTCAATATCAAATTGGTAGTTCACCAGTTTCAAACCTTTTATATGAAATTTTTTTTTTCACTCAATTACTGTGTAGATTAATACTCTACAAAATTATAGTGCCTAATTCTCGAAGAATAGAGAATCTCAAACTCAAGAACTGTCCAGAGGAGTCGATGCCCAATCAGAACAATCAAGATAAAGCCAAATCCAAATTCTCTGTCTTGCGCGGATGGATGTAAAAATAAGCCTGTGTAAGCCCATAGTGTTAACTAAACAAAGCCTAATTTAACATGGTAGAATGGAGAATTTTGAGAAACCACCGACTTTTCTCATAAATGATATGCACCACAAGTTGCATCCTGCCAAGCCATACTGTCACTTCCGCATGTAAGTGCCTACCTTGCCTAAATAAAGATTGAACCAGTACAAGTTGCATTTAAGGATTCTTCATATGTGAGTTTCTTATA
Source organism: Erythrophleum ivorense (assembly GCA_026724425.1). Lineage (NCBI taxonomy): Eukaryota > Viridiplantae > Streptophyta > Magnoliopsida > Fabales > Fabaceae > Erythrophleum > Erythrophleum ivorense. The sequence goes on along the minus strand of JAIUCV010000004.1, from coordinate 57,188,138 downwards.
TGATCTTTTATTAAGTAATTTAGCTTATATAAAGACACCCCCTCGTACGAGCAAGTGTAGCAATGTAGGAAAATCCTTCTTATCCTCTATTCTACGTGAAAATATTTTTTTTCCTCCTTCCACTCTTATTATCTTCAATTAGTATAAGAGTTTGGTTAGGAACACTGCTTGCTTTAGCAAGCATATAGTTTGAGTGTTAATGATCAGGGATTATGGTACGAGGAGGTTATGTCAAAACATAGTTGGGGATGTGATATTTGGTGGTGAAGAACCAAACTTGATTGGTTGAGTGCTGGGTACTAACCAATTACCATGGTAGATCTTGCATCTTCATCAAGCCTAATGTAAAAGCCCAATAACAACAACTATGACATGTGGAGCATCTGAATCCAGTACTATATGCTCAGGCAAGATTTGTGGGGTGTTGTTAGTGGTACAGAGATGACTCCACCAACTAACAAGGAGGAGAAAAAGAAGTGAAAGGTTAGAGCCAAAAAAGCAATGTACATATTGTCTATCATAGTGGAGGACGAGCTCTTGTAGTGAATCAAGGACTCGACAACATTAAAAGAGGCTTAGGATACCTTGGTGACACTATTTAGAAGGAAAAATGATATGAAATTACAGCTGTTGGAGAATAAACTCATATCCATTGAATAAGGGGATATGATAGTAAGTCAATATTTCACCAAAATGAAATTCATTTGTAATGAAATTGCAAAAATGGATTTAAAGAGGGTAATTAGTGAGGCAAGGAAGCGGAAGATCATTATTCATGGCTTAAATCCCAAATACCATGGATTAGTTACAGCTACTCGAGGTTGGGCCAAAGAACCAACTTTGACAGAGTTAAAAAGTATTTTGGCTAACTAAGAAGTTTTAGACAAGCAAATATCTAAAGTTTCAATAAATAAGGAAGATAAGAAAGCTTGAGGAGAAGACAACAAAGGTGGCAGAGAGACAGACGTGGGAGAGGTACACAGTGAAAGGGAGGTAGACAACCTCAATACAAAGATGAGAGAGAGAAGAAAAAAAGATTTTATCACCAAGATGATTGATGCTACAAGTGTAGTAGTAAAAGCCATTTTACTCGTGATTGTGGAACAGAGAAAGTGGAAGGTAATGTTGTAATCTTCAACCCAAATGCAAGTGAAAAAGAATGGGATTTTCTAGTATCATTTGTTGTAAAAGAATTTAGTTCTAGTAAAGAACTAAAATATGGAGGATAAACTGAATGGAACAACTATGAAGAAATTGCTACATTATGCATGGACAAACTAACAGAAAAGCTTGCACTAATAGCACTAAATGACAAGTCAATTAATTATAATAAAAAATGGATCATTGATTGACAAGTCAATTAGTTATAATAAAAAATGGATTGTTGATTTTAATTGTTCCAACCATATAACAGGAGATAAGGAAAAACTACTTAACATGTTTGACTACAAAGGAGAATGAGTTATGGTGACAACAAACAACTCTAAGTTGCCTATTGCTCATATTGGCAAGACAGTTATTGTCTCCCACTTCAATTCACATCAGGTATAGATAGACCATGTCTTTCGTATACCTAAAATGAAGAAAAATCATTATCAATTTTGTAATTAATATTTTCAAGAATTATGTGGGGTTTGAGCCTGAAGATGTGAAGGTGTATCAGAGTTTGACACTCACAAGTCCATTGTTTTGGAAGGAAGGCAACTTAAATCTATCTACGTAGTGTTAGCACAAACAACATACGTGGACAAGACAAGAAAGAATGAGATAGCAGATTTGTGGCATGCAAGGCTCGAACATATGAGCTATAATCGACTAAAGGCAATGATAAAAAATTGTATAGTAAGAGGATTGCCAAATTTAAAGATATGAAATAACACTATTTGTGTATGATGTCAATACGAAAAAACTTATGGATTACCATATAAAGAGTCAAGATATAGACCAAAGGTGCCATTGGTGTTGGTGCATTTAGATGTTTTTGGATTAATAAAATAGTCTTTGATTAGCAAAATTTGATATATGATCATATTTATTGATGACTTTTTAAGGTACGTGTAGATAGATTTCATGAAGGAGAAATCAGAAGCTTTAATAAAATTAAAGGAGTTTAAAGAGAATATTGAGAAAGAAGTTTGATGCAGAATCCGATGCCTATGCATTGACAACGAGGGAGAATACACCTTAAAAAAATGTATCGAGTATCTATAGAAGTGCAGCATAAGCAATAATTAACCTATCCAAATACTCCACAACAAAACAGAATTACAAAAAGGAAAAATTGGCACTTGGCGAATACATGCAAAAGCATGTTGCATGCTAAAAATATTTTACCACGTTTTTGGGCGGAGTGCATGAGAGTAGCTATTTATGTCATTAATAAGCTACCACAAGTTAGGCTTGAGTTTATTTCACCACATGAAAAGATATGGGGTACAAAGCCATTTGTAAGTTATTTTTGAGTATTTAGATGTGTTTGCTACGTGTTTGTGCAAAGTCAAGAATATAGCAAATTTGACAAAAAGATAATTCGTTGCATATTTGTTGTTTACGATAATCAGCGAAAAGGATAGAGATGTTGTGATCCAACAACTAGATGGTGTTATATCTCCAAGAATGTAGTGTTTGTTAAAACATCATAACAATGGTCTCCGTAAGCATTATTATTGCCAGATTCAAAAAAAATTGCAGAACAAGTATAAAAACAGAAAGAGATGCAATCGAAAAATGACGACGAGCAATCAACATTAAAAGACGTGTCTAATGGTAATCAAGCTAAAGTAAAATCACCAAAACAAAAGGATCCTTAGCAAATAGGAGTCCACATTAAGTCTTTAGAAGATAAAAAACCAAGTCAGATAGAGAAGTTAGATGAAGAAATCTCTTAGCCACAATTAAGGAGGTCTATGAGAGTTTGGAAGCCAAATCCAAAATATACCAATGTAACATTGGTTGAGGATAACAGCATGAAGAAACCAAGTACATATGAAGAAAAATTCCAGTCAAAAGAGTTGAGAGATGTAATGGAATAAGAGATCAAGTCACTAAAACAGAATGAAACTTGAGAGTTAGTACTACAACCTTTTAAAGTAAAACCCATTTCCTATAAATGGGTATACAAAGTGAAGACTCGTCCTGATGGATCGATGGAAAGGTCTAGTTTAGTGGCTCAAGGCTTTTCATAGAAGTATGGACTAGACTATAACGAGATATTTAGTCTAGTAGCTAAAATAATTAGTATACGTGTATTATTAGCATTAGCAGCTAGCAAGTTTTGAAGGCTTTGGCAGATAGATGTCAAGAATGCATTTTTGCATGATGAGTTAGATCAAGAAATATACATAGAGCAGTCAAAGGGTTTTGAGAACAAGGTTCATCTAAGTTATGTATGCAAGTTGAAGAGAGCATTGTATAGCTTAAAACAGACACTAAGAGCATGGTACGAGAAGATTGCAAAGTTTCTATTATAAGGTGGATATTTAGTGGTACAAGCAAACTCGAGTTTGTTTGTGAAAATACAAGATAATAAGCTAGCTATAGTACTAGTATACGTAAATGATCTTATCATTACTAAAGATGATTAAAAAGAGATTCATCAAATAAGAAATAATTTATCTGTACGCTTCCAAATGAAGGAACTTGGAGAGTTAAGAGACTTTTTAGGGCTTGAAATCAAAAAAGCCAAGGATGATTTATTTTTGTGCCAACAAAAATATGCTCAAGATTTGTTGGAGAAATATGGCATATTGAACTATAAGCCAATTTCAATACCCATGAAGGTGAATGCTAGACTGTGCTTCGTAAAAGGAAAGCAGTTGGAGTATGTCACAATGTATAGATAGCTAGTTGGTAGTTTAATTTACCTTACTTTAACTTAACCTGACATATCACATGCAAGGGGTGTAGTAAGTTAATTCATGTAGAATATGAAAAAGTCATACTTGCAAGCAATACATTGAATATTAAGGTATGTCAAGAGTATAATTGACTATGAGATATCACACAAAGAAGGTATGTCATATAAGGTTGTAGGACATTGTGATGCTGACTACGCTAGTGACCACGACACATATTGTTCAACGACTGGGTATATATTTAGTTTAGGATAAGGAGTAATGTAAAAGACAACCCACTATATCTTTGTCAAGTATAAAAGTCAAATATAGAGCAACAGCTATGGTAACTCAAGAGTATATGTGGCTTACGCAATTATTACTTCAAGATTTACACCAATTGACTAATTATGCGATAAAGTTATATTGTGACAATCAAATCTATAATTCGTCTAGCAAAAAATCTGATATTTTATGTTATAACCAAACATGTAGAAATCCACTATCATTTTATTCGAAAAAAAGCATTGCAAGGCGACATTGAGATGAAGTATATCAAAATTGAATATATATTTACAAAAAGACTTTGTAGTGAAATTTAGAGAATTTAAAAGACAGCTTGATATGACCGAGAAATCACTTACTTTCCTTATAAATGATGTGCCCCACAAGTTGCCTCTTACCAAGCTGTACTGCCACTTCTGCGTGTAAGCACCTACTTTGCCGAAATGAAGACTGAACCAACACAAGTTGCATTTAAGGCTTCTTCATATATGGGCTTCTTATATAATATTTTATTCAATAATTTAGCCTATACAAAAACACCTCCTTGCACGAGCAAATGTAACAATGTGGGAAAATCTTTCTTATTCTTTATTCTGTGTGAAAATATTGTTCTTTCTCTTTCCACTCTTATATCTGAAAATTATACGGATGCATCATGCTTCAACAGGAAGATACAAGAAAGAAACATCGTGATACAGTTGTACATGCTCTAATATTCTCTACTTCAAACTTTACATCCATTATACATACATAAATACATAAAATTGCCTTAGCCCAACCCAAACAAATCACTAAAAAAACAAAAAACTCAACAACACTTATAACAAGCAATTGAAAGCTTCATTGATTCACCTTTTGGGATGAGAATTCGATCGCATTCAGTATTGCAACCATATTTTTATGTCCAGTCACTCTACATATTAGAGTCATTAATTTTTAAAAAAACATAAGAGTCATGAGTTTTATTATTAAAACCACGCCAAAAGACTCAACCACAAAGGAGATATAAATATTATGATGAGGATAAAAATGCATTTTGAATTGTCAGTAAAATAGAAGGAAAGATTATAAATATTCAAATATGCCATGAACACAGCTCAAGAGATTCCCAATTTTGCCAATTTTATTAAAATTTTTTGTCTTTTTATCTTTTTCAAAATATTTTTAAAATTTAAAATTTTTTAGTGTGAATATTTTTTAATTTGAAACCCTCAATTATAATTTACCCATCAAAAATAAAATGAGATGAGTAACGGAAAGTTCCAATGATAACTCACTGACAAATAAGTTTTAAACAAAAGGCTTTTAAAATTACTCATTTGCTCTTCCTAATCCTAACCCCTTGACTTGGGATTCCTCATAAAAGTTGTGTTAACTCTAAAAGTTAACAATATTTAAGTTTAATTAAAAAAATTATTATATACATATATTAATTCTTTGTTAGTTTACTCTATTAAAAATTAATAGGTTACATGGACACGATATTTTCTCCAATCCTTCCACAGTGGCGCCTTACGGTCACAATCAAGGGCTTCTATGAAATACTTTAATTTGCATCTTTTGCACTAACTGCATCTGAACAGTTAAAGAGAGAATTTAGAAAGTAAACCCAAATTAGATCTTCTCAATTTTTTTGTCAATTTAAAAAGAGAAAAAGAGAAGATCCAAAAAAGAGCGGAGAGACTTTTTCTTTTTTTCTTTTTTGTGTTGGGGGTGTTGGGGGGGGGGGGGAGGATTCATCCAATGCAGAAGAAGGATCACGGGGGTAGGAAGGAACATGTCACCCTATTGGAATATGCCACCATTAATTCCTTAAGATCAGTTGCCATAAGTTCCTGCGAAAAGGCTCTGAAAGTAGCAATGATCTGCATTATGTCTTTCCAGACTGTGTGTTACTTATGATTTGTTGCTACCACGCCCCCCCCCCCCCCCCCACGTACGATGGTGTTCAGGAGAAGAAGTTGTTTTTTGTCCATGAAGATGAATTTAAGGTTATACTAGCGCATTTCTTTCTCCTCTTCAGAGTTGGTAACCCAAAGTAGGACTTTTACAATGACCCAGTACGATGCTATTTTCCTGTTTCTTCGTGCAATGTCTTCCCATGTGAAAGTTTTGATCAAACTGCCTTGCAGACATATTAGAGCTACAGCCTTGTTGACCTTTTGTCCTTGTTTCCTCTGGTAAATCTCCAAATGATGGTAAATCCTTCATTGGTTGATTCTTCCAATGTTCGTGCTGTACTTCAGTGGAAATATCCTTGTTGATTTCTTCCTTCTTGTTTTGCTCGCTCCATGCCATGGCAGCTCCATTGAGAATTTGCTTGTGTTCTGAGGATGATCCTGATTGGATCTGGTTTGATGTTTTCATGGATTGTTCTATTTCTGGCTTCCTAAATGGAATGGAGGATAATAATTAAGCTTTTGGTGACAAGACATCAATGGTCCTCCTTTGAGCTTCCCTGTTCCATCCAATCTAGTAACTAAGACTTGATACTTCTATCTTTTTTATTTTTTCTTCCTGTAAATTGATAAAAAAATTGAAACAGAAAAATTGGATGAATAGACCTCATTTATTCTCTTTTTTTCTCTCAATTGACAAAAAATTAAAAGAGAAAAAATTGAGAAAATTCAAATTTGTGTGGCCTCCGTACAAAATGAAGATCACTACTTGTTTTTTCTTATAAGGAGAGATCATTTTCGAGTCTAAATTTTTTCTTGCAAACAACATATTATTTTGTTAAAAGAAAAAAAAAAAAAAATCAATAGAAAGAAAATAACCCAAAATATACTCATACTTTTTATCTCTTTTCAACAAGATATCATACAAAATATGAGGATATCCAAATTAACCAATTTCTACCCAGATCCTGGAGACCACACTGGGTAAATTTGGGAGAGAGAATCCTCGAGAATAATACCGTATTCTTCCTCTTTACCGGCACAATTCTATCTTCTCTTCTACTTTAGCTTAACCATGTTCATGTCATTCTTGTAGAACCGGAGAAAGAAAGAAACCCAGGACGCAAAAGCAGATATTAGGTTTTTGTAAGTCATTAACCCCTTGCTGTGCCTATTGCTCGGAACTCCATGTCTCTCCAAAAATTTATGCCAACCGGCAAGAGCGCAGTTTTTGCATTTGGTGCAGAAGTCTGACGTTTCACATATAATCCGGAGACAGAAAACCAAAAAGACACGAGTTTAAGTTGTTCTACATGATCTGCAGATTTGAACAACAAGAGGGTGCTTATTCGCAACCCTAGTCTTACAGAACTCTACACAGACATATCTATTTACATAAGCAGAATGTTTCCACTTCTTTGTACCCTTCAAGGGTACTTCCTCGAAACGTGCACATGGAATGGAAGCCTCAGTGAGCTGGATGAGGAAGAGTGGCGATTGCACGATGTGCCTGGACAGCACAAGCACAATGCACAGACGTCAAGTTGAGGCAGCCACTCATGATGAGGGAATGCCTGCCCGAGCATGTGTGAAGAGCTGGGAATGAGTTACACACTGCCTGAACCGCAGAGGGTGTGAGTGCTGTGCATTGGCTTATGTTCAGGTGCCTTAGCCCATCCTCCTCGTTTCCTCCTTTCGCAGATCCCCACATCCTGTGATTCACTTTGCTGTGGGCCAAAGAATACATTGCCCTATCTGTGATGTTTTGACAGTAGTACAGCCCCAGAGACCTCAGATGAGGGCATCTGTTTGCCAATGCAATCACACTTTCGTCTGCAATAATATTAACAAGAAGAAAAGTCAGACATTGTACTCTCAAACATGACATAAAAGATTGAAGCTTTATTGGCCATTTGCAGAAACGGCTCAATGCAACCATTCCTGCTAGTGCAATTTTACCTGTTATAAAGACACAACCACACAAGTCAAGTGTTCTAAGATCAGGGCACCCATGTGCTAAACTCATCACTCCGACATCACCAACATTTTCACACCATCCAAGGTTCAAAGACTGCAACTGATTGCAGTAACGTCCAATTGCCTGCATTTTATTTATAACATTGGATTATAATTTGTAAACATCTTAGTTTCTTGAATAGTGATGAAAACCAACTAGTATCACAATTATAGGTACCTGCAATGCAGTGTCAGATGCAGCCTTCACACATCCGCAGAGATTTAAAATTTTCAATTTTCTGCAGAAACTGGCCAGGTAAGCTAGAGCAGTGTCACTAAATGCTGAACACGCACTGATATTCAGTTTTATAAGATCAGGACAACCATGGGCTAAAGCATACAGTGAACGATCAGTCAGCTTGAAACTTTTGCTCAGGTCCAGGGTCTGCAGGTCGTCATGACAGCAATTTGCAATAGTCTCAACAGCATTATCCTCTAGCTGAGGCTTCGATTGACGAAGGATTAGAGTTTGCAATTTTGTGAATTTAGGAGCAAGAAATAGGACCAAGTTATTCATGTTCTTGCTGCACCTGAAGGGAAAGGGGTAACTTATTCTGTCAATACCAGTTTTCTTTGAAGAAATTCAAAAATTGTGCATTACTACAAACACTTCACGTCACTCGATCAAAATCACTATTATGTAGACTACTAGGGACTTGGGAGAGTGAGAACATTGGGGCAAAATACCCTCCCCCCCAAAATAAAAAAAAGAGAAACACCTGCTTGAGGGCACCAACAAAATGGAGTTCCAATACCAAATACACCCAAAACAGGTCACTTTCAGTTCAGGTTTTCCAGAAACTAAATAATTTACTAAAATCTAGGCGTATAATAAGAGCTTCGCGCATTCAGTCCGGAAAATTAATGCTAGTAAAGTGACTAGAGACATGCAAAAGAAAATCTATATTTTGCTATTGCTTCTTGCAATTTCTAGGATGTTTTAATGATGTCGGTGAGGGATTTTAATGGAGTGGAGGGAGGGGAGGGGAGGTGTTTTAATGATATGTTGTTTGATTGATTTGGAGGGAAGGAGAAAGGAAAGGTTTTAATGATATGTTGTTTGGTTAAGGCGGGGAGAGGAGGGATTAATGGACAATTATACCCTTATAATATTAGAATTAATTTTTTTTGTTTTTAAGATATTTTTATAAAAAAAAAAAAAGCTTTTTCCTATTTTTTATTATAAAAAAATATTTTTTTATTTTTATTCAAAAATATTTTTTATTTTTATAAAAAATTATCTTAAACCCTATTAAAAAAAATAAGATCTATATTATATTTGAAGCAAAAATAAAATAGGGACAATTAACAAAACTAAAATTTCTCTCCCCCCGACAACTCCCACTTTTGGAGGGAAGAGTTTGGAGAGGGGGGGGGGGGGGGCTCTAAATTTTAATCCCCTTCCCTCCCGATCCAAGCAAGTATCCTTAATACTCCTATTTACTTAGTAAGTTAAGGGTCCTTGTTGAACCCCATGATAGCCTACGTTCTCACAGAACAAATCGTCGCCCATTCTTAAATGGTTAAAGATATGCCGGTTCTACGAACATGCCTTTCGTACTTTGCAATAAAGTAATTCAGAAAGAAGGTTAATCAATTCCCAAAGTTCACAAGAGAAATCAGCTAAAATTCACCAAAGAATATCTTCAACTTGAATGAAATAGGGAAGAACAAGGCATCCCTCTTTCTCCCTGCAATCAAAGAATAGCCTTAAGAGAGTGCTTCAGAAGGAAAAAGAACAAGTACCATGAGAGTGATAAACGGGTAAGGCCAAAGCAAATAGCATCTCTCCACCCACGACAGACACCAGATGCTTTGATCACCGTCTGATCATCCACAAGCCCCAAAATTTGCATCAAAAGTTCCATCGGAATATCTTTCCATTCTGAACTCGCCCCACCCTCCATTTTCACTTCTTTACCACCGTTTCCGCTAAGCCCACCGCCAGCAACCATCATGAGCTTCTCAAAGCACAAGTTCAAGTCCTCAGTCCTCAAGTTCTCCTTTCCCACCATTTCACCGTCAATCCACACCACACCGTCCTTCAAGCCCCTCACTTCCTCGTTTCTATAACCAAATACAGAGTATTAGAGATCTCAGAAAAGAGAAACGAATAAGGATTAACAATTTCCAAGACTTCTTTTTCAGAAAACTGCATGTAGTAAACGACAACTACTACAAACAAAGAAAACCGTGCCAAGGCCACAGGTAATAGGCAAAGAAAGCAACACAAAGATAAATTATCTCGTATGATACGCAGGATTCTGCACATTACATAAATACCCATCCCATATTTCTCAATTACATAAATCGAACTTGAGATGATAGAATGATAATCAAATGATCCTTCTTCCCAGAAGGAGAACCCTTTTATCAAATTTGAAATATATAGACAAACAAATCAAGGGGCTCCAATTTCAGGGGAAGGGCTGAGCAATTAGAACATAGCTGTGCAAAAAAAAAGAAAAAAAGAAAAGCAAACTTGTTTAGTCAATAAGATGACACCATGAAGAGGCAACCACGCTTTCGAAATGAAAGCAAAAAAGTTGCAAAAGCATGAACCTTTACAATGAAAATCAACTGAGAGACGCTTGAAAATACATAAATACAGAGCAGATGATCAAAAGATGGAAAGCGTAGAACTCAGGAAATTGGGGCTATGATCACTACCCACTTGAGATATGAAGAGAGGGACAGGAGGAAAATCTTTTGCCCTTGCTGCTAACAATGAGAGAAGTTTGTCTTTGTGCAAAGCGAATTGTGTGCTAGATGGAGACGAGGCGAAATACTAAGAAGAACAACGAAGAAGAAAGGAGAAGGGGGAGAAAAGTACGGTGAGGGGAGAGTAAGCGCCGCCTGCAATGCCACGTGTTAGTGATCGAAGTGATGTGACACGTTAAGTGGGTCCCAAGTAAAGTTGCCTAATTTGATGCGATGAGAATGGAGGTCACTGGTCAGCACCAGAGCGACCAGAAAAGAAAACGCATAATAAAGAAATTCTAAAATTTTACTAAAAAGTAGAAAATGAGTAGCGCTTTGAAAAAAGAAAAGAGGGAAATTAGTGATGATGGATGATTGAGGGAGAGAGGAAGGAAGGAATTGGAATATAGAAAGGGAATAAAGATTAGGTAAGAGAGAGTAGTGTGTAGAAGTTTCCATTTGTATAAAATCGAAACCGCACCATGAAAAGCCAAGATGCTGGTTTTGAGTTGGTGCTGCTGAGCTGCGTTTTGAATTTTCCCTCCCATGCTGCCAATGGTACTGGAAAATGGTAATTGCCGTTTTCTCTTAGGTCCCGTTTGGTTTGCAAGATTACGAGAGAGTTGAGTGAGGGAGAGGGAAAGAGAGTGAGATTGAGAGAAAAGTTTATTTGTTAGGCAGGAGATCTCTTTTTTGAGAGACAACATTCCCACTAACCTATGTTTATTAAGTAAAAGAGAGCTTTATTGAGTAAAAAAAATTTTTAAATTATTTTATTTTTTTTCAAATAATTTTTTTTATTAGAAGTAAATTAAAAATAAATTTTTAAATTAACATGTTATTTTATTATTATTGATAATTAAAAATAAAATATTTTATTATATTTTATAATTATTAAAAATAATTTAATTTTTTAATTTTTTTCTCATTTTATTTTTATGTTATTTTTATCTAACTAAATATAAAAAAAATAAAAATATTTTTATTTCTTTTTTCATCATACCAAATATAAATATAAAGTACAAATTTTTTTTTCATTTTCAATTTATTTCTTTTTCACATTCCATCAAAATTTAACCCTTCGTATCAAACGAACCTTAACCTTAGAAGTGATTCCACATCGCAGTTTCCCAATTGTGAGTTCCGGTATGCGTTTGAACGCACATCTAGCCAGTGCAGAGGAAAAAATAAGGGACCCACAATTAGTCTCTGGTAATTAAACCCAAAAATATTGAAGGTGAAAAGCAGAGTGAGAAAGAAGTCACATGCAAGATTGCTACCATTAAAAAAAATTAAAAAAATTGTGCCGATTATTTATTTGATGATATGTTTATCAGTTACACGAAAATTTAGACTGTCTAATTATATTTTTATAATTGTATAATTAAGACATTAATTGCCTAACTAGCAGTAACATCTACAAATCTAAAGATTGCAAAAAAAATATAGGCCTATAACAATAAATAATATATATAAAATAAAAAATAATATAAAAATAAATGAACAATGATAAAGAGTACAAAATAGTATATAAATAATATAATGTATAAATAATATAGATAATGTGACATTATAAACCATATAAATAAACAGTACAATTCACAACTTTTTATATATATAAATAATTATGTTTAACAGATACATATTTAAATTATTTTATTTTTGAACCACGTCCAGTTCTAAAAATTTTTAAGTTGTTAGTTCTCTGTCCAAAAAAAATGACAAAAATAAAGTAAATATACATATTTTAATAATAAACAAACGTCCAATTAAAAATTTTTTAGAACTAATTAATCATATATTTTTAATATTTAGTGATTAAATAGTTTCAACTAGGATCTAGAATTAAACTATTAAAGGAAAAAATTTTCTTTAAAAAATAATACACCCATATATATATTTTTAACTAATATATATAGTACTTTTTTATAATTTACTAAAGTTGAGTACAATTTTTTTATATAATAAAATTCATTAATAATTAAATATGTACCAAACTTTTTAGTATCTTTTTTAACATTAGTAATATAAAATTTGTAAAAAATATTTTATCTTAATCCTAAATTTATTTTTTATGACTAAAAATTGAAACAAATAAGAAAATATATGTGGAGGAGAAGAGAAATAACTTAAATTATAAGAACAAAAACTTAGTTTATTTTTTTTTTCACACAATAATATAAATTGATAAAATCATTTGATGAAAAGTCAAAAAAAGAGATTATATAGTCATTTTATAATAAAAATAAATGTTTGTATTTTTTTAATAAACAAGCACAACCCCCTAAAAGTAAACAAGTGATCCAATAGCCTAACTAGACTAATCTTCTTTGCTCATATTGAGTGTGGTCAATTTAGATTAAAAAAAATGATAAATCGAATCAAAATATCAGACAAATTATATTAACTAGTTTGACCTAATCTATTCCAATCCCTTCTTATAAATTATTTTAAAAAAATAACTTGGCCAACTAGAGCTAAGCTTTAAGATATGGGTTTAAAAAAGTAATCCAATGCTATATCAGATAAGATACAAAATTGAGCTAAAATTTAATCCATAAATATTCCTATCACAACTATGTAAAAAATTACATATAAGTAAAAGAGAGAGAAAAAATCAACGAGGGATGTCAAACACCCCTGGGTCCCTTTCTAGTCTCTCTCTACCCATTGGGGGAGAAGGGTGGTCCTTAGTGGGGGCAATTAAGCACCCCCTTTCCTTTCTTTTCGTGCTTCGTTTAAATATGGGATAAAAGGTACATTTTCTTTTTAATTAATTAAAAAATTACTATTTTATCATTTTTTTATTATAATTGAGGTCTAAAATTAGAAGATAGTTAAAGACCATATATTGATTAGCAAAGAATAGTGTAAATTGTACGCCGAACAACAACTTTACGGAAAAGCAAAACAAATATTGTTATAAAGAAGGGCAACATAAAGAGGAGGAGCTAAATTAGCATCTGTTGACAGGCGAAATATATATATTAAACTGTTTGATTGAATTATATTAAACTCAAACCATAGTTAAAGGTCTCAATTCTATGATAATATGCAAATAAAAATTAATTCTCACTCGTGTTGTTGAATGCAAAATAATAATTATAATTTTTAATTCAACAATTAAATTAATAAACTTAGCATTAGGAATAAAATTAGCGATTGAAAGTCTTCCGACCAAAAACATAGATCTCTTTTTATTGGACTTTAGGAAAAAAATTATATTTATAAGTTTAATGTTACATCTCAATGTAACATTTTAATAAAGTAGGTATAGAAGTTAATTCACTTACATAATTTTTACTTTTTTTATTTATCTTTTACTGTAAAGTTTACGCTCACACTCAATTTTTAACCCAAAAAAAATCAAATATGAAAATAAAGAAGAAAGAGAAGACGAAACACACTATCAGATAAATGTTATTGGCATCATTATGAACAAAATTAAATACAGAAAACTATATACAGTTGGCTTCTTTGATCTTATTCTATTATATTCATATTATAGTCTTGTAAATTCTTCTTTAACCATATAAAATTGGGTATTATATCTTAATTCATCCACGAAATTAAAAAAAGAAAAAGAAAAAGCCTTCTATTTTCTAATTAGCACTTTATATACAACTTTCACATTGAATAATCAGCATCTTTAATCTCTCTTATCCCTAATTTTAGGCACGGCTAGCCCCATCCCTCTCATCTGTTTTAACTTTTTATGCGATAAGGGCAGATAAACATGCAGGCAATATGAAAAATGACAGCTTGTTGGTATGTAGGGCATTAGATAAATAGGACGTAGCACATATATGTTGGGCCCCTCTTGGTTGGTGATAGCATCAACTACTACAAAAATCCAATAATTGTTTTAGCCTTTCCTTTATAAAGAGATTGACGACACGATTGCTCTTGTATATCTGTTACTATCTTTCTCTCTGCATGTCAATCTGCGTTTGTGGCGGACAATCAAGTAAGCTTTCAAGAAGTGTACCTCAGAATTGATCCTTTTCGTTCTGCAATTGGATTCCCTTTGTCCCCACCAGCCCCTCCATTAATTTGTGCAATTGCCGACCATTTTCTCATACAATATCAGGCATATTAACATTATTATATTAACCAACTTTGTGTATGATTATTACAAAAAAAAAGAAAAAAGGAGAATTAATATTTAAAAATTTATGATCGCTTCATTTTTATACTTAACTACTACAATCATTCTATGTTGTTCAATTAATATATGACTAAACCAATTGCAGGAAGTCAAGGGAATTGTATGCAAGGGAGGTTGGTACGTAGCACTAGCACCTATATAACAATTATCTAATGTCTGTGTTATTGTCTTGAAGAATTTGAGCTTGTCATCACCTTAAGGGCTTGATTCTCCTAGAGTGTAAAGATGCATTAAATTAATATATAGCATTAGTTCAAGGACAGAAAAGCTTCACTATTTTCTCCTTATTTTAATTTTTAAGATTATCACAATATATATAGTTGAGGTCACTCCAAGACAAGGCGAAAGAATCACCATCAAAACGCTTAAGCGGGGCGATGCGCTTTTTTAGTGATTCTATAATTGATGAATGGGTCATGCAGCTCATAATTGGTCTTAATTAAGATGCGTCATGACCATTAGTTTAAGGTAACGTATAACGGTTCATTAATCCTTTTCATTTTTGACCATGTCTCTTTAATTCACGTTAACATAATCTTCTCTTGGATTTGACTTTTTGAGGGTACGTCTATAATATACAAATAATAAAGATAAATTTTATAATAAAATATTACCCAAAAAAATTCTGCGTTTTGATAGCGTACAAATAACCGAAGACTTCAAGGTGGTGTAGCATGGATAGTCATAATGCCTAATTGATTCATAACTTCTTTCCTTCACTTACCCAAATTACATCTACAGTGTTAAAGAGCAAGTGTCTCTCATTTAGAACCCAGAAAAAGGGAAAGAAAAAAAAACCAAGAAATGTGGTTTCAAACCTAGTCTTGAATAACTCCAACCATGTACGCATGAACTGATATGATTAATCAAACAAATTGATGAGTGAGTGCGGCTTTTGGCGCACTTGCTTTCCTTTCTTGATGTCTGGCTAGCTAGCTAGCTTCTTTGCATGCATTTTAAATCTTATCTACTTTATGGCCTCGTAGGACATGCCTTTGAATCTTGCACTAGTTCTCGTCTGCATACATTATACGAAAAATAATAGCAGTGGAGGTGGAAATTGGAAAAAAATTATGTGAGAGCTTGTAAAGTTCAGGGAGGCAATAATTGAGCGCAACTTGCACTCCATCCATCAGGTGTCAATAATTAACCTAGAGATGCTAAGTACCCAGAATTACTATAAATTTCGTCTTCGACAGTTGTCAGTTCTTGTATTATCTAAGAATCTAAGAAAGAAAGAATCTATAGGACAATGAAAATTGCAGTAAATCCAGGGGTGGTTCATCTTTTTAAGTCGTTTTCTTCTCTCTTTTGGTCATGCTTTGCCTTAAGCATTTTTTTAAGCAAATCTATAGACCTCTGTAAATGGGAAAAAAAAAAAAACTGCAACCTGATTTGCAAATTTGGTGGCTATATTTTGCGGGGGACCCAAAAAGGGGAAAAAAAAAATAGATTGCAGAAATGCATTTTCCAAATTGTTAATTTCTTTTCGAAAAAGGAAGCTTGCTTCTCTATTTGAGATGTGAGGACTATGTCTACATTGTGGAGAAGGTATCTGAAAGAAAACCCAACCAATGTTGACCAGGACACGGATCCTCTCCTGTCTTGGCAGGAGTAGGAGAGGATCGCGTCTATTGGTTCTGAAAATTTAAAAATAAAAAATCAGATTTTTTTTTTTTATTTCATCAAACCACTATTTTATCAGTATAGCGTAATAAGTAATCATAATTGTAAGAGTTTAGATCTTTTACGTTTGGTAAATAACCCTTCACAGTATTGTGTGTAATAAAAATAATAATATGAATGCAGTTTTTTTTTTCTTCTGCTCAATTTCTTTTTTAAATTTTTTTTAATTGTATGCTGTATATTTATTTAATAAATACAGAAGATACAAATATTTACAATTGTAATTACTTATTTTTTCATATCGATAAAATAATGAATAAAAGAGTAATGGAAAGATGAAATCTAAAAAAATTAAAAATTTATCAAGGCGGCTAGATTCATCCAACAACTCTAAAATAAACAGGATTTTCGCCTATTCCCGTCAAGACAATAGAGGATCAATGCTCTTTTGACCATGTTACAAAAAAGTTAGAATATAATCGCAGCCATAATCATTTTGGTAATTAATGCTGTTATTCAGTATGGAAAATTATTACTAATTCCGGGTCTTTATCATCCATATTGTTATATTAATTATGTTTAGAAGGAACGAATTACTAATTAGATAATTAAGTTAGTAATAAATTATGTAGGCATGTGTATTCTGGAATGATTCCTTGTGCGTGCAGCCAACTCGAACAATTGATTGAGTTTTTTATTTTCAGTTGATAGACATCAATTACCTGTCTTTACTTGCGCTTCAAACCGGTTTTGGCAGCTTAACGTTATAAAGATCCAGTTGTACGTGGAGGCTCACGTGTTTTCGATAAAATTTAAAAGAAAAAATCTAACTCTAGACAATGGATTAAAGATATTTATATTTAAAAATTTTCAAAATTTATAATTATTATACAAAATTTAATTTAAAATTTAAAATTATAAATTTTTATGCAATTTAAAATTTTAATTCTAGTATCTTTTAAAATAATTTTAAATTTTGAAATTTTTTAATATTTATCATCAACTTGAAATGATTGAATTCCGTTACTTGCACACAATGTTTGGCACAACTCTTTCCCTTCTATGGTAAGTAAGCTTCTCTTCTTCCTCTTCGCCCACACAATATTTGGCACATCTCTTTCCCTTCCATGGTAAGTTAGCTTCTTCATCTTCTTCTTCTTTATTTTGCTCAATCATGTCATGTACTTCTATTACTAAAATCCAAATGATCAATGATAGTATTATTTATATCATATGTTGATATTCTATTATGTTTATCTAAATAAATATTTATATTTTAAATATATTTCTTAATTAAATGTCTGTTTCATCACTTTATTTACATATATCATATGATATACTAATATTCAAAATATCTTTCAAATGGTTAGCTTCACTAGTTAGAAGTGTATTTCATATTGGAAAAATATGGAATGATATAATTTTTTAATATTTTTAATCTTCATATAAAATAGGAAAGCTTTAGATATTCATGTTTTGAACAATTCCGTAATTTATATACGTAATCTGTATAAAATTACATTCAATGGGTTGATGAAAAGCGAAATTATTTTAAAAAGTGGTTAACCTGATCCAATATCCATTTAAAGCCATCCTACGATTGGGTTAATTGTTGGAAAAATTTTCAATGTGACTCCCATTAATTAATTTTTTTTAAATATCATGTTGATAAATGGTTTATTGAGATGTATTAATAATAGGCTTAATTTATTAGGTGATTATATGATAAATGAGTTATAACAGAGTTAATTAACAATTAATAAAGTTTAGACTTTTGGATTTTACTAAATTCTATAAGAAGGATTTAATAAGGGAAAACCTAAGTTCCTTCTCTAAACTTATCTCATTAAAAACCATTATCAAACCTAGGGAGCTAGAGGGTAACACTTAGCCAAAAATTTCACACTACTTTGTATGATCTACTTAACTCTACCACGATGGCCGAAGTACTTCCTTTTCATCTTGATTAATTTCATATTTAATATTCTAAATATATATCATGTTTATTATTTGTTATTATTTATATTGTCTAATAAAAACTAATACTAATATGTAGTATCAGAGCTAGTTATCTATGATTTTAGAACTTAAAACAATGAGATTTAGATTAATTAATATAATATCAAAGACAAATTGAAGAAGGACTCAGTTAAAACACCCAATGAAATTGGTGGTTAGTCATCCTCTTAATTTGTTCATATTTTAGTAATTGAAGGATATGAATCACGAAGTTTTGATAAACTTTTGATCAAAGAAACGATTTGAATTTGGATGGGTTCAACAACCAAATCACATATCGTGATTCACTGGTGTTATGTGTTTATTAATCCTGCAACTATTATGGCACATATAAAAAAGGGTATTGATCTTTATAAAATATGAAGGATGCAAATGAATCGATTGGTTTGTGTATCGGATTTCATTTGTCCATTGACAAGGCACGCTCTTATTCGAATAATTTAATTTGAAAAGGCAATATGTTCGTTGTCTTCGTAGGGTACACATCAAATGTGTTAGCCATGTCATTTCGAATCAATTATGGCTCAAATGCCTCGAGTTTTAAAAGCCAAAATAATATTCTATTCATGGCATATTATATATGATTCTCCATGACGTTGAGATTGACTTTTGAGTTATATCGAGCGGTTATGAATTATCGCAATAGAAACAATATCTTGATTCAAGGCTTTGGATTATAATGGATTTTTATTTTATTATCTGATTATTATCCATTATAACAATATTGATTTGCCCAATCCAAGGTTTTATGGTGATATTACTTAATTCTGTATCAAAGATTAAAAAATAGGTATAAAAATATATTGGTAGATATCTTTATATACCTTGAGCATTAAAAAAAAAAAGGGCTGCTCTCTCTCTAGACATGTAATATATTTTTTATACTCTCATCCTAAGTTTAAAAGATTAAAGATTTTGCTATTTAAAATTTTAGTTTCCGACAAAGAAATTGTTGTTCATATTCTAATTGTGACAATGATCATAAATGATCTTTTGAAATATATTTGGTGAATTATCTTATTTATTTAATCATATATAAAGTTTCTTACTTTTAAAATTTTATTTTGTAAATTGTTGCAAATGTTTATTATGAAAATGATTCATTTATCAAAATTTTGCAAATTTGTTTAGTTTTCTCTATTGATAGGAAATAAGGAATAATTTTATTTCTCGATCATAATTTGGGAATTATACTTTGTAAATTGTCATGGATATTCATCACTAAAGTGATTCATCTTTCAAAGTTTACAAAATCACATAGTTTCCTTTGTTGATAAGAAGTAAGTTAACTTTATTTATTCTAATATGAGAATATTGTTTTGACAATTGTTGTGAGTGTTTATTACTTAAGTGGTTAATCTATCAAAATTCACAAAATTAACTTGTTTTCTTGCTTATACAATCTTTTAAATTATTATATATAATTACTTACCCAAATGAGATGATTATATGTGTTAATTTTAGTATTGTATGGAATATGATAGTGGAAGTATATGGTCAAAAGGATCTATTTGCTCAAAGGGGATAAATTGTTTAAAATAATGCATTTCTTTTGTTGTTTGAGGTATGTATATGGAGGGTTTATATGGCTAAAGGATAAATTCCTTTAATATTATATATTCTTTTATATTTTGGTTAGTTTCATATAAAAAGATAGCTAATAGTATGTTGTATATTTTTTTTTTTTTGGCTAAAAGAGAGTTAAAAATGATGCAATTGGTGCTTATTAAGGATAGCTTATTCAAATTTTAAGTTATTTTAAAACTGCATTTTTTATTAACCTTGGTGCATTTTTCTTTGGTCAAACTTTCTTTTAGATATGACCAATAATAACACTAAAATAGGGTTTGGATTGGTTCCAATTATTAAAAATGAAAGGAAAATATAAAGTTTGGTATTTATACACTTAGACTTTGTGTATATATAAGGAAAAGTATTATGACTTATTTTTTTATGAAACACAACAAGGGGGTTAAATGGAATAAATTTTGTGTAAATATACTTGTATCCTTGTTTAATAATTTTTTGATGTTCTAGATTTAATACATCAAGTACGACAAAATATTTATACATGCAAAAATTTCGATTGATAATGGATGCAAAGAAAATGTGAATATAATTGTTTACATAATTTTGAATTCTATTACAAGACTTTTAATTCTTAGGTCATATTTATTATGTTATAGGCCTTTAAGTTGTGTATAAAAAAATTGTTAACTTAATTCAGTAAAATTTCCTTGTGTATTTTATAAGATGTTTTGAAAGTATATTTGTAAAATGTAATTGTGCAAAATTTCACATATACATTATTTTTGTGATGAGTGTCTCATAATATTTTAATTCACAAAGAGATTAAGAAAATTTTTAAGAGGCACTATAGCTATCTACAATGAAGATATATCCTTTTGAACATTTGAATGAATTTATTTAATGTATTTTAGTGATATTGTTAAGAAAAATTGACTTGTAATATATTGAATTGCATTTTATTTGATAGATTATATAAATTGTATTTTAATTCTCAACAATGAATATTTCTTTTAATATTGAGAATTTAGTGACTTTGATATTTATGGCTAGGGAGAAATTTTTATTATGTCATTAACTTTCAATCATATTTAAGTGAAAGAGTTGAAAGGTTAAATAAGTATATCAATTTTTGTTTATTTTGAGATATAGAGACATATATTGAATTTTTAAATTAATCAAAACTAAAAAGAAAAATACAACTTGAAGTAAAAAATTTTAAAAAATAATACTTGTAGATATTAGTAGGCCTTATTCATTTACCTTGTATGGTAAAAAAATATTTTATTTAGATAATGTGACATTTTAATGTGAATTATTTTATAGGTTGATATAAATGTTTCTCACTAAAGTAACTCCATTTATGAAGATTCATAAAATTTTCATTGAAATTATGATGGCATAACCCTCACCAAGGTTTACAAGGCTTTAGCTTTTAAAGGGTATGTTGTGGTGATTAGAGGCATTTTATATTCTTTTGATATCTTTGGTCAATGGGATTCATTATTCATAAAATTTTTTTATAAATTATATGGACTAATATTACAATGATAAAAAGGCTCAAATTCCTAAAATTAATGAAATGGTGAAAAAATTGTTTACATATATTAAGTAAGTTAATGATAATTCCTCAATTTTTTATTTTGTCATTAATATCTTGAGCCTAGTAGTGAGATTATATAGGATGACTTTCTAAATAAACAAACACTTTGTTTGATAAATTTCTTGAGACAATTAATTAAAACATGTCAAGGCTAATGAGATTTAGAAAAGCAAGGTATTATTGTAAATTTATGTACTATTTAACCTTAGTGAGAAAACATTAGAGTCTCTTAGCATGATAAAATATATTCTTGTCATTTTGATTAACTCACGAGCCTTAATTGAGCATTTGTTACCTAAGATGAATGAGAGCAAAGTTTATTTTGTATGAACAAGGATTTTGTGATGCTCTTTTATTTTAGGTGCAAAGATTCATTGTAATTGAATTTGATATGTTTTGGTTTGTCTCTTAAATCCTACTCTCAATAAGATTTTGTTTAGATATAATTTACGATCTTGCTTCTTATGTTAATGTGTTGAATAAAAACTTAACATGTTCAAGATTCCCAATGATAGGTCAAATGGATCATATTATTTGTTATATTAATAGTCTTGTCATGAGATCACACACACACAGAAACACATATATTGGCATTTTACTCGTATTTTTAGTAATTTTGAATACTTATGTAGTTTTAAATTGAGTTATTAAAATTTAGAAAAAAAATCTTGTAGCATTTGTAAAGCATTATAGACATTAAATTCAATAAAGACTTTGTTTACTTTGGCTACAAAATAACTTATTTATGGATGTTTTTATATGATGGTTATAGTTGTCAAATTAAAACTCATAGTTTTGGTTTTCACACAAAGTGTAATATTTGATGAAGTTATGAGTTTCACTAATCTATTATTGAAAATTGAAAGTTTCGTTATGATTATTTTCATAGAATACATATTTACAACTCTACTAACCAAGAGCTTTTATTGTTAGAGTACTTCTAATTGTTTGTGAGGATGATTATGCTTTGGATATGTTTGGTTAAATGAGAGTTTTGAAATAATTATTCAAAATTTCACTAATTAAATGTTAATTTCTGAACTAAAGATTTAAAACCCATAGAGATTAAGAAACATTGTGGAGACATAGATATTTTAGGTCTTTTGATCTCTTGTGTTATTAAGAGTTTGATACATTTTGCATTTACATATTAACTCTACAAATATTACTTGACCACTTAATTACATTCTTCTTATAGTTTTCATTTTTCATCTATTTGATATGTTCATCAATGATCATTATTGTATTGTTACTTTGTCTATGCAAAGATTAAAGACAACATGTATTGTAAAATATATTTTATATTTTAAAAATAATATTTATATTTGTTATAATATGTCTCTATTGATATTATATAGTATTTTTGAAATAAAGAGCATAATAATATTTAAAAATCATATAAAGAACTAATAAAAAAATAGTACATTATTGATAACTTTTAAAAGCTATTTTTTTATTATATTTCCAAGCTTATGATCTATATTAATATGTGTGACTATGAATTCATCTTATATCAAGACATGACATAATAATTGCCATTATCTACATTGAATTATATTGTGTATGCTATGTTATCGTAGAACCATTTATTTTTAAAAATAAAAATACATACATAAAGATTTTGTTATTTTATCAACCTTAGAGTTATTTTACAAAATAAAATAATTTTTTAAAAACACAATTAATGTGATCCCAGTAAGAGAATACTTACAAAATATTGAATGTGGGCTGATATTAATTATTTTATCTTGTTTTCTAAAATAACGAGTTGATAAATTGTCCATTGAAATATATTAATAGACCTAATTTATTAAGTAATTATACACTAAATGAGTTTTATCACACATTATAAGTATAGTCAGTGGCTAATAAAATAGGTTATTAGGTTTTATTAAATGCCATAATGGAAGGATTCAGTAAGATACTATATTTAAAAAAAATTAGGCTTCTTTTCTAATCTTAATTTATAAACTTATCCCATTCAAGGCCGCTATTAAATCTTGGGAGCTAGAGAGGAAGACCTGGCCAAAAATTCACGCTGCTTTGTGTGATCTGCTTAACTCCACTGCTATTTAGTATTCTAAATATCATCTTCTGTAATTATCTATATTGGCTAATGAAAATCAACAGCTTACTTTGACGCATCATGTAATTTACTACAGAACTTTTTAAACAAAATAAGAAGAAGTTACATGCAACTGTGCAAGGCCCATACTTTTTCTGTAAAGGCTGTGCTAATAAAACCTAGCTTGTTTTTAACTTCGAAAGGGAGAGGGCATAATATAAGTTAAAAAAAAAAAATTGCTGAAAGTATATGTATTCTTTAGGAATTGAAATTCCTGGATCATGAAGACTCCGCCACTTTTACCCATCAAATTGAACTATTACCCACAAGTCCCAAACAAGATTTTGAACCCGAAGAATTCTCCTTTGACATTTGATTAATAGAAAAAGAAATTCTAAGACTTTGAATTGAAAGGTTTACTTCAGCTTTGCCCATAGCATGCTCATAGAATAAAGTTTTCCCGTTGTTTTTTTTTTCTTTGGTGGCGAGTAAAGAAGGTTTTCATGTTGAAGTTGAACAAACATGACATTATAGAAGGCGTAATATTTCAGTGACTAATGTCAGTAAAAACCAAAAATGATTAAAAATGAACGGAAAGGAGAATTAAAACTTCAGCTGAAAAAAAAAGGAGAATTAAAACAGGAGAAATGAAAGATGGGTTTGGCATGGAGGAGGGTTATGAGTTACAAGCATTGATTGATCTTACATAAAGTGCCTCAGTAATATATAGCACTGCCCATATTTGGCAATTGGCACACGACACTTTTATTCTTTTATACAGAGTGATTATGACTCTCACAAGCAACCAGGCAATGTCTCCCAAATTCTCAATTCAAGAACCTTTCCAACAAATTCCCAAAGAAGAAGCTTGTTTTAGCCCATCCTCGGTTCTCAGGTGCTTTGGCATTGCCCGGTACCTTCTTCACATTGATCATCATTGTTTGCCCTATCTCTTTGCGAAGTGCTTCAATAGTCTTCGTGTCCACTGGATTTCCAGAAGCATCTCTTACATAAAACACATTCAGTGCTTGCTCCCCGATGGTAGATACACCTGCTCTACAAACTGTCAACCCATTTTCTCGTAGAATCCTAGTCACTTCAGATAGCAAACCCACTCTATCCTTTGCACACAGCTCCAGGCTTACTCCCTGTGTCCATTATTCAGAGAATCAATTGTCAGATTTCTTCTTCTTCTTCAATATTATTTATGTGAAATAAAATGTCAAATACAGCAGACGCTAATCTGCTGGTGCTGGGCTAGAATATGACTAATAATCTACTTGTCATTCATAAACTGTAGTTGCAAGTCATAAAACAAGCTTTTTGTTAATCTGCATTCTTCTGTTTTAAGATTATGGGGATGTGGATGATATTACATGGAGCATATAGGTTCTTAATCTCTATTGAAGGCAAAAGACCATCACTGTCACTGAATAGTGGATATGATGATCGGATGCAATCTGAGTAAAACTTAGCCCCGTGTATCTGCTGTACCATTGCAACAATACAAGTAGATAGCTGCAGGTCCAAAATGCATTAATTCTGTCAAATTCAGAAAACTTTCTACCGTGGAACCACAAATTACATACTTACAAGTACAAGAGAGGAAATTTTCCCTAAAAAGGTGACGTATACAGAAAGAGAGAGTAAACGAACATGAGTAACAAAAGAACAGAAGATTCGTGAAGTCAGGAGAAAGTCTATCAACCAGGTGTGTATTATTGTTAAGGGGAAAACAATCACTAGTTAAAATAAGAGTACTAAAAAACATCTCAAGCAAACCTGCAGGTTTCTTGACAGAACATGGAAGGCTTACTCAGAGCTGAGGACCAGAAGTTCAACTCCGTCTTCTTCATTGTAAGGGTTTAAGGAAGCATATGGAAATCAATTATAAAGCACACATTACCTCGCTTACTCTTCTTTGAATAGCAGCTTCAATACATTTGATGACCCTTTCTTTCTCTCCTTCAGTATCAAGCGTGCATCCATCCATGTGCCGGATAAAGTACTCCTAAAGTATAGCACAGTTCAGTTACTCCAATAAACTCTTATACAACATCTGCCGGGAGAGATGGGTACATAACTAAATATATAGAATAGGTAACTGCATATACAATAAGATAATATACCTGGGATGCATAAGGGGCATCCGATGAAACTGTGGCATGGAAAACGACATATTGCATGTCAGTGAGAGTGCAAACAATGTCGAACATCAGTTTGGCCCGATCTTTGCACCTGACGCTAACCACTGAGTACCCTTTCTCCTCACAACGCTCTATTGTGATTTGTGGCCTGAAAGAGGGAGGATAATCAACGTCTGTTGTCACCACAGCACATTCATAATCGCGATCAGCAAACAGCATTTGGTGGAGACGCCGATCCATATGGGTGAAACCCATGGAGAAACTGGTGCGAGCCACTTTCTCATCATCCTCACATCCACGTAGGATATTGTTGAGTTGCTCCTCCATGAGAGATAATCTGTTAGGGGCATCCACAGATCGGCTAGTAGCATCGTTGACGTAAAGAACACATGCTATTCGCCTATTATGAGTCCAAACC
This sequence comes from Erythrophleum ivorense, assembly GCA_026724425.1. NCBI lineage: Eukaryota > Viridiplantae > Streptophyta > Magnoliopsida > Fabales > Fabaceae > Erythrophleum > Erythrophleum ivorense. Next base: position 57,161,833 of record JAIUCV010000004.1, on the reverse strand, counting down.
TCAGCTGCAACCACGTTAATGTGGAGGCTGGCAAGCACAGCTGAGATCTCAGATAAGAGACCTGGGCGGTCTCTGCCAATGAGCTCAATGGCAGTATGATCACCGACCGAGTGCACACCGACCTGTTTGCCTGGCCAACTCTTCACCCCCTCATTGCTCTGGCCCCTGGGTCCTAGAGCCTATTGTAAGAAAGACTGTTAAGAAGTAGCTCTTAGTACTTGACATGCATAGTTTAATTATCTCAGCATTAGTTCAACGGATGCCCTTCTGTCTAACAAGGGGAACATCATCAGTATCACGGATGCATTTATGCTCGGTTGGTTTTACGAAAAGTACAATCTTCAGTGGATGCTATAAAACTAAGGAAAGAGTAAATTGCCCTCTAGTATGGAAAACTGATTGCTAAATTCTCCTTCCACGGCCACATTTACTACACTTCTTACAGAGTCTAGATTTTATGAGAAATATCACTATATGATTTCCTAGTGAGTATGGAAATGCAGGGGTCATATTAGTTTCTCTCCAAATTTCAAAATGCATTTAGGACCCAAAAATAAGATAGGGATACAGGTCATATCCAGTTTTAAACTAGCGTGAACCCATTTATCTGGATTTTGCTGCTACCGATGCTTAGGCAGAACAGAAATTGTATTACCCTTTTCTGAGACACAGACATGTCTTTGTTTTTTCAAAGGAAAATTATTTTGATCCGTCAATGCATTACTTCAATAATTTGAATTGTTACGTGATTATATCACTATCATATTTGATTCTTGTGTAAGAAAATATTATATAAACGTACAGGAGAAAGAAAGAGGTATACCTTCTCTATGAAGTCAATGGTTTTGCTGTCTGTTATCTTCTTTCCGTGCTGATCCGTGACATGAAATACTGTTTATGCAATAGGTTGAACGTGTTAATTACTTGATTCAGGAGGGGAGCGCTTAGGCATGTGTAGGATTGGAGCTTACCATCCATAAACCATCCACCATCAGAAGATATGTAAGCTTTGGTGATTATGAAGTCAAGGTCAGTTAGAATTTGTACAACCTCCAGCAGAATTCCTGGTTTGTTAACACTATCAAACTGCAGCATTTTATTTTTGGGGATAAAAAAAGAATTCATTAATTGGAATGAGGATTACAATATCTCCTAATTTTGTTAACAAATTTCCAAGAGTGATTTTTTCAACATTAACTGTGAAAAAGAAGATTCCGTGATGATGCAGTGGGTGTTAAATTTTAATGTGCATAACTTTTTATAACGAACAAAAACATCTTTGAACATTTAGTGGATGCGGTTTTAGCAGGATTTCAATCCGTTCAATAAGATTTCAGTTCAAAATTACACCTGCTACTCTACATGAACTTCAATTGCAGAAAAGTAAAGAAAATATTGTTACAATTTCTAGAAGACAGATTCATCACGGGCAATCCAGAAAGTAGTATCAAAGGTGAAGCAAGCATAAATCCTCCTGCTTTCAAATCAAATTGGGCTGAAGTTTTGACTTTAGGTTTTGATATTCACTGAAGTTGGCAAAATTGCAGTTTCCCTATATGACTAAAGTTGAAATCAATATAAATTGGAAAAAAATAAATTGTAGGGTCTAAGTAATTTTGAGTACCACACAGGCTAGGTTTCCTCACAAGCACAGATGGTAAATCACATCTCACAATAAGGCCATGAAAAAAGCTTAAATCATGAATTTGAGAAATTATACCTTGATTAGAGTACAATCATGATAACTAGCATTGTCCACAGAGACCCTGCAACAGCAAGCAGATTTCCCCATCAACAAGTCACTCCTTTTGTGGTATTAGAAAATCACACCATAAACCCCAATTCCGCAAGGTGTTCAACTTCTGACCCCACTTGGGATTGAATCGATGACCTCTTCCTTCCAAGTTCATATCAACATGATAATTCTTCTAAAGCCTTTTTTTTTCCTTCTTTTAAGTGTTTGGTTCTTTTTCTATTCCTTTTACGGCTCAATTAAATCAGCTGGGTGACACTACCAAAAATGCTTAGATATCCATGAATATTACAATTTAATGCTCCTTCTTTCTTTAACGCTGTTTTCTAGAGAGACTATTTAACTAGCAGTCTGCCGGGAAAAAAAAAAATTATAATGCACAGTAAGATAACAGTGAACCTTGGAGGATTGATTCTGTTGCTGAAGTTCTCATACTCAGGATCAAAATATGGCCAACAAACTGTAGCCATTATTAGAATTTAACTTCTCCTGCCAACAAGAGGCCTCGATCCCCCTGCATCAAAGTGCAAAACTCTTGTCTGGTTAGAAGGGAAAAGAACCATTAATTCCTGATCCTCATCTCCAGATTTTATACTGCATGAGTGCTGCGGTGAGCTACAAGAATCAAGAGAGAAAAAATATAATACAAATGCAATAATTTCTGGACTGGACAGTACAGTGAAGAGAACAATAGTTTGAGGCACATTAGCATGTTTGTTGGAGTTCAAGTTTTGCAATATGATTCGAATGAGGTTTCAAAAACCAGTTTAACCCAAGGCTTATCCAAAAGCAGTAATTCAGTATCAAATATGTGTAGGTGAAAGACAAAGAAGACGACGTGTTGCTCAAGAAGGACTATGTCAAATATTGTAGTTACTCCAATGCAGCAATCAATACTTAGAAAAGGGCAAGCAACCAGCAAAAGTAAAGTAAAATTTTCGACCAAGACCAAAGTCTTTTTTTTTTTTTTTGGCTGCTTTTAATCAAAGATCCTAGTATGTACAATGGTGTGTCTTTTTTGTTGTAATTTTAGTTGTGAGACAGTCAGTAGTTCAGGACTGAAACTAAGGAATCTGCTTTTGCTCTTGACCTTTGAACGTGATTTTAAGAAAAAGTAGGTAAACAGGGAACGTGCCGAGTCCAGACGATCAGCAAATGCGTGGAGAGAGGAGATAGAGAGAAGAATAAAGACTGCCCGAAGAATCACGGCATCACCCCTGATAGGAGACATTTTCGGTGTAAAAATTTGGTGGGGTACAAAAGAAGAACACTCATATGAGCATGTTACAGGCAATTAGACATATATAGTAGAAATGGAAAAGCTTCCACCTTTTTCTTTTCTTTCAATCTAAGCAGAAAAAGCTTTTAACTCTTCACCAGTGCGATTGGATTAAAACGCGAGATGGTTCATCTTGCTCAGTGCTGATTTCAGTTTTCTGATCCCATCCCTATATTAAACAAAACCAACTTCCAAAAAAACAAAAGAAAAAAAACTTGGAAAATTAGTAAACGACAGAAAGAAATTTCAATTCCTGGTAGAAGGAAGGTGAGGTGTGAATGTGATAGAACGCTGTCCATAATAGAGCCATTACCAGGGCAAAGTTCAAATGGTAACCAATGGCTTTCGGTTGCTATGTTGTGTCGTGCACCAAAAAATGAGAATGGAACTTTGCCACCACTTGTAACTCGTAAAACAGCTGCAAACACATAGTGGGTAACTGAGAATCTCAAGAAACCGACCAGAAACAACTCTAATGTGACGTAAAGATTTGATTCCAACTTTAACGGAATTCATCATTTTCTTTCTTTGTGGACTCAAAAATCACACACGTTACATCGAAGACGGCGTTGCCATCACCAAATTGTCTACAAATATTTCAAGATTTGGAAATGTCCCCGCCAAGAACCAGCCAACCTTGATTACTAAACTGACGCCCATCTTTAGCCCAACGCAACGATACTTGCAAAATAAAAATAGAATTTTCTTGTTAAAGAAAGAGAATTTATTCAAGATAAAATGCAGTTTAATTTTTGGTCTCTTAAAAAAATATATATGTCTCCAATATTTAGTCCTTTGGAAGCCCATGTTTTATTCCTTAAAAATTGTTTATTTGTTATTTATTAGTTTTTGGTCAAGAAAAAAAGCAAATATATCAAAAGACTCATGAGTAGCGAGAAATTTTTTTTTAAAGCTTTAATCGTGTATTTTTAAGATTTTAAAGCTAAACAATTAAGGCAAAAAAATTTCAAATACTAAAAAAGATATTATCTTCTTTTATTGAATTCCTTCCTTTCACGGTAATGAATTCAGAATTTAATTGAATAATGAGATAGTAACTTAGTAAAAAAATCTTTTGCAATTTGAAGTAAAGAAAATTCTTATAGAGTAGATGAAAATGAAGGGGAAGATTATTAATATAACTTTGTCAAAAATAGAAAAAGATAATTATGAAAATATACTGGCTAAATTATATTAAAATTAAGTCTTCCAAAAAGGAGGAAAAAGCAAAGAATTAACATTTTGATATTAATTATATTATAAAGAATTTTTGAAAAATATATAATTTCAACACAATTTAATTATAAAAGAGTATGTAATCTCACTATTTTTTAAAAAAAATTAAAATGAAAGACTCAAAAAAAATTAAAATTATCAATAAAGATTATCTTTACCATCAGATTTTAAAAGATTTACTATTGAGTACAAAAAAGTTATTGAATTTTCTTATACTCAATAAATCTCTTAAAATTGATAATAAAATTTTAAAATTTAATGGTAACAATAATTCTTAAAAATAATTTTAATTTTTAAAATTCTTCATTATAAATATTTTATAAATATTTGATTATATGGATCTTTTGCTATAATTTTTTTTTGGTCCAAGGATAGCAATTTTACATTTTAATTTTCTCTTTCTGCACTGTTTACGTGTCTTCTCATTCTTTATTATATTGTTCTGAAGCAGAAACTTAACTGTCTTAAGAATTTACCGCCACTAAATTATTAAAATCTCTCTTTTGAAGTTAAATGATTGTTATCTAGTATAATTTAAAATGGTCTTAAAACTACAGAGTTGAAACATAAATTAAGAATACAAATTTTCTTAGAATAATTGTACAAGTTATGAATTTGGTTTTTACTCCGTACACATGAGTCGCACACACACCGTCATCCCACCAAAGAATACAGATATCATAAACCATATATGTGTTCGTGTGTGTGTGTGTGTGGAGAGAGAGCGACTTTTCGTGATTGAGGTTGAATATTTTCTACCGAAGAAAACATAAGGCATATATCCAGCAAACTAATAAAAGAGATGTTGAGTTAATTGAATAACCTCATGTAAGAGAGGATTGGAAAATGTGGAGAGGCGGAGAGAAACAGGATTCAGAGAATTGGAAGAGTAAAGAGAGGACAGAAATCGATCACAAATTGGCAAAGGTAACAGAAAAAAGCACATACCTTGTATGAAGATAAGCAGTTCCTCTAAGATTCCGGCAGCAACAGAAAGTTAGCTCAAATACTGCTTACATCCTGGAAACATAGATGCAGAGAGAAACAAATATATGTGTGTATATATAGAGACAGAGAAAGAGAAAACGGAACAGAACAGAGAGAGCACTTTAGGAGAAAACCTTTGTATCTCTGCTTTCGACGTTGGAATACCACTCAGCTCTCTGTCTTTCTGTTTTTTAAAAAAAAAAAAAAGAGAGAGAGAGAGAGAAGGGAATCATTAAATAATGAGGTACAAAAATAATTGGGAAAATGGCCGGGCGACTAAGCATCTTTTGGACAGGGTTATTGGCACTCACCATAATGGACGCGTGTCATTGTTGGCTGGCTGCGCGCGTGAGTGTATACTCTGGGTCGATTCTAGATGAATGAATTGTAGCTGTACAACATCCGTGCTGCGCACTCGCAGGGGTTGTCGTGTAACTTGGACGGACATGATCATGTATTATGGTATATGGCAGTCTAACTACGAAATTACCATCATACCCTGGAAGTCCTTCGCATGTCATCCACATCCAGGCGTCTCTCACGTAACATACATGTGCTTGAATTTCGTTAAAGTAGGGATGTCCTCGCTGTCCTCTCCTTATCTACCGTTTCCTTTGTTTTATGTAAGTTTCACCCAACTATCGAATCTAATTAGTGCCCCGTAACCATGTTCATGTGTGAAGGCAAGATTTTCGTTTTTTTAAGACTCAATTACAAATAATTAATTTTTAATTATATACAAATAATTGATTTTTATAACTCTTAAAATTTAATAATAAATTTCTTAAACTTTCAATTTTATATGGATGATTTTTTACTTTTAATTAATTTGTTATTTTAATAAAAAAATTATTTATATATAATCTAAAATTTAAAAGAATCATTGATATATAATATAAATCTTAACAGAGTTATCTATATAAAAAATAAAATTTAAAATATTCATTGTCATGAATATGTTATATTCTGCTAGAAAAATAATAAATTAATGATAAGGGTTTATTTATACAAATTTAAAATTTTAAAAGAGTTTTATTATGAAAATTTAAAGATCAAATTATCTGCATATAAATCACAATTTATGAGTGAAGTACAATTTAACTTTTTTAAAAATAATAGCCTTAAACTCAATATTAATAAAGCCCACGTTTCAAAAAAATATGTGTAATTTATAAAGGAAAAGATTGCATCTTATATATATATATATATATATATATATATATATATGATGTATTTTCTTTCTGAAAATTCACACGATTAATTTTTTTATAAAAATAAAAAAAATCTATCTTATAATTTTGAGACATAACTTGTATCATAACATTCAGAAAATTTGTGATAACTTTGCTAATATTGGAGATCGGTTGAAAATTCTGATAAAAATGCAAAATGGTATGAGATTATATACATACACACACACACATATATATATATATATATATATAATTTTTACTTTACGACATATAGTATTGAGGCTTTTTTTTTTGGCTAATTAGTATTGAGTATTTTGCCCTTCCTTTGGTTGGTAAGAATTTTTTTATGATACGTATTAAGTTAAGAATATTAAAATAAATAATTATATATATATTTGGTAGTTATAATAAAAAAAATTTCTCTACTTGTTAATCTTTTTCTCATAATTTTTTTGAAATTAAAAATTCATAAAAATTTTTCTACAGTCTACTTCAAGAAAAAATTCAAACTCACATATATGGTAATGCCAACATTATTGCTTTTACCAGAAACTCCTTTTTTAAAAAAAAAAAAAAAAAACTCTCATCAACTAGGTAATAAGTCATTATAACAGGTATATTTCTGTTTTAACTTTAGATCAGATCTCTATTATGCTATCACATGCTCCATGGTTAGTGGACGTTATTTAAAAATAAATAAATAAATATTTATGCATGGGCGTTCTAGTTTTCTTGATTGTTAAAAGTAAACATGCTTTACCCCTCTTCCCCATTTGTTTTCTAACATTTAGTTCCAATTAGTTTAATATAGAATGACGTGTGAATTATGCCAAAATTTGTATTCAATTGTCCATATATATCGTTAGGCTCGTGTTCTTTTGGCTTTTAGTTGGGTAGTTGTGAGAATTCTAAGATCTAAATGCTCCTCACACGTCATTGTGAGTAACTATACCATGCTTGACACACTTCTTAACCCTATGCCCAGGTACGTAATATTACAGGCGGATAACGATTAAGTTTAAAAGATGGCATTATAGAGTTTGGATTGTTTTAATTTGTAAAATAAATAGATAAATTATTTTAAGCAAAATTTGATCATCTAGATTATTTAAAAAAGTATATTTATTTCCCTAAATATAATTTATTCCTTTTTCAAATAATTCACATGATTAAGATTCATTTAAAATAACTCATTTTTTCTTTATAAATTGAAAAATTCAGTCTCAGGTGACGCCACGTGAGGCATATGCCTTCTATGTGGCACTTTGTAGGAGTTCATCTTCTATACGGATTAGTATATAACACAAACCTGATTTTGGAATAGAGTACGTATGCACCTCGTTTCATGATCGTGGTAGAACCGAGAGCTTGGTAATTATATTTTTATTTAAAATTTCGTCTACAGAATTTCTCTTTTTTTTGGGGGGGGGGGTTAATTTAGAACAGCATTTATGAGCTAAAAGGTAAAAATTGAAGAAGTTAAATATGACAAAATTTAAATATATATGAACAATATCGAAATTTACAATAGTAGGATAATATTAGAAATATTTCCCACTATCGGGCATCAAAATAAAATTAAAATTCAAAACTGGAACGTTAAATTATTGTTGACACAGAGGGTAAATTAATTAAGGGAGAATCTAATTCCCATTAATTAGCAATATTTTATGGTAAAAAAAAAAGGAAGGCAAGGATAAAGGGAAAAAGGAAAGAAAGCCAACCAACAAAAAAAAGAAAAGGAACATCGCAGGTTTTTGCTAAGGATTCTACAATTTAATGTTTATGAAGGAATCTGGATGGCATGCTTGGAAAGCTTTACGCTGGTTGAGAATGTTGATTGCCTTTTGTAGTTCACAGGCAATTGGACTAGCGTGCAAAGCCTAGTTTATTTTAGCTTCAGAATCACATCGCCTTGCCTTTCGTAATTTATGATGAGATTCACTTATTCATAATTATTTTAAGTGATGTGGTCCGTATTTATTCTGAAATGGTCCATAAGAATCTTGTAATAAATTATAAATTGTACAATCAATAGAATACCCATAAAGCCAAAACTGAAGCACCTTTAATTTTCTGTATACGTTGATGATTAAACTTTATTTCTTTCCATCTTCTTTATGCGTGGGTATGTTTAATGGATGATGGAAGCATTAAACAAGCCGGATTCCATTCTACAGCTATTGAAATTAGAATCTTAGATAGATCAATTAGTTTTACACCAACATTTTTTTTTAAAGAAATTGTATTTCAACTTTTTTTTTTCCTTAATTACATAGGAAATGTTAGGTCTTGAAAGTAAGGAATAGATTTTTTAAAAAAGGGCAGGGATTAAATTCAGGTGTATTTAAATTTTTTGACGCTTTTATATAAGTGTTACTAGAATTAAAAATTTTAGGATATATTTCAACTTTAAGGTTAGACAGTTGTGAATTGTGATGCACAAAAAAAAAATGTATAGAAGTTAATTCTATAAGGCATAATAATTATGGAAAATTAGACAGCTTTTTTAAAGTTAATTTGATAAGTATTTTTAATTCTTTCAACATAATTTTTAATATTTTATTGAGATGGAGTTGGAAGAATGGAGAATGAAACAAAATTGAAGTGGGCAAAGATTCCGTATCCTTCTTTGCAAGTAGATCTCGGAAATACACCACACACTCTCACTTCTCACTTTCTGATGAGGTCCCCACTCCTTCCCACTTGCTAGTCTTCAAATTCAACTTCATTTCATCTTTCATTTACGTCCTTGCAAGGTCTTGCACTAGTCAACCATCTCCTATTTGTCCTTGTTCCTGTCCATTACACAATAAGTACATAGATTTAAATAAATTTGGCGTGCTCCCCTGCTTTTCTTTTCTTTTCTTTTTCCCGCAAATTGAATCACCAATTCTGTGTCAAGTGTTAACACACACTTTTCAATTTGAGGAGTTCCACTTGTCCTGATTTTGAATGGAGATTCCATAAGATACATATATTTTATATGCATCACTAGTCCCACCAAGAATAACAATTCTGGTTCAGAAACACGCTAACCTTAATTATTTGTTTGGAATGTTGAAGTGGACCAAGCCATCGCTTATGTCTTTTTTTTTTTTTTTTCTCTCTCTCTTTTGTGTCTCTCCCATATTCTTGCTCCTCAATTCAGGGAATACTTTTCTGTCCACTGCTCTGTGCATATGCTGGCAGCTTCCATGCTCAAATGGTCTTAGCTTCCAACATAAAGCCTAGAGAAGCAGAGATTACCTTTGAAATATGTATATACATCTTAGCTAAGTATTTAATTAATGCAAATTCTTGATGGTGAGTTAGCTGAGTATTCTGAGTGTATGGAAGTTGTCGTTTTCAAGATGGAAGAGGGAGAAAGGGAAAAGCCAAGACACTTCTGATGGTTCGTAGCATTAAGTCCCAAGTGCGTCACTATCTTCAGAATCTGAAAATTAGATTTTGATATGTGGAGCAAGACAAAACCCTAATGATTCCTTGCATATGCGCAACTTGTGGTGACTACTCTTGTCGGCTTCAATTTCAGGGGTCACTGTGGACAACTATGGTTTGTGTATAGTGCACGATCCTCTTGGAAGGTAAAAGTAGGTAGTATAATTGTTAAATATAAAAAAACGAGGCATTTATAACATTTTATAATTAATTAGTTTATATAATTAAGTGATCCTGCCACAATTGGTGGTGAAAATCTTCCTCAAAGCAATTCAGGACATAATCGACTTAATTAATATCCGTTTTGCTCCTCAAGAAATATTACACTTTCCAAGGTTAGTGGATTTTTGAAGGCCCCAACAACACTGCCCATGATTTTGGATAAATCACTAGTTATTAACTCTCAAAGACAAATTTTATATCAAAATTTTTAAAATAATTTACATAAATTTTTCTTGAATGTTGGTAAAATTATATAAATTTTTATTTTATTTTCAAAATATACATATACTACTTATAAAATAAAAAGTAATCATAAACTTCAGTCCAATTTAAAACCTTTTGACTTAAGTATTCTTTATTAATCTAAAATACTTTTTTAAATTGGAAAATTTAAATATAAGGTATTTTAGTTAAAAATTTTAAAATTAGACTAAATTATAAGATAATTTTTTATTTTATAATAAATTTGTGTATATTTAAAAAATAAAAAATGTATAATTTTAACAAAATTTTAAAAAAAATTTATATAATTTACTCTTTTTTAAATAAAGAAGATGCAAGATCTAGAAAATGCAAAATAAAAAACGAGATAAAATAAATAGATTGAACCTACATATGTTAAAACTTTTTGCGACCAATATCAAAGAAAGGTATCATTTAAATTAAGATTCTTTGGACTATATCAAATTGCTACCAATAACTTGAAATATAGTATTCTTTGTATTTCATATAACTATTAATAGAAAAAAAAACTTAAGATTTATTTTATCATAATATATAACTCTTAAAATTTTTAATTATATTTGATACACAAATTGTTAAATATAAAAAAAATAAGGATACAATAAGAAATAATTTTTGTATTCCTATATTAAAAAAGTAATAAAAAGAGATAAATACTATTGAATAACAATAACAAAAACATAATAAACATTATATAAATTATTTATATCTCCCATGATTCTTTCTCCCTCTCCAAACTAGGTATAAACATTGTGTGCTCCCTAATCCAAAAATGAGATAAACTGATACAAAGATCCTGGAAAGGAGAAACTACAAAAAGTGCATGACAACCAACAAGCATCATCATGAAAAGCCAACCTTTTCTTCACTTGAAATAACTCGGTCCGAGTTTATCTCCCAAAGTGGCGAAGTGGTCATATTCTCCCTCAAGAAGTCGCACAACCTGAATCATCAATCAACAGGAGCCATGAATTGAAATTTTGAACTAGAAAGGAAAAGAAATGGAAGTAGTGATATAAATCTACTGTGATCCAAGAGGAAAGGAAAATAAGCACCCATTAACCTCAAAGACAGGAAAGGCTTCGACTGATCATGTTCCAAGTCGAGTTAGCAATTTGATAAACCATGTTAACATAATCTACCACCAAACTCAAAAAATTAATAACTATGAAAGCAGTTCAATTACCTGTCCCATCAGTGGTCGCATCTCGGGGTTCCTGTGGATACAGAAGTGTGCTGCTTTGGCCATGAGGTATAATTCACACGTGTCCTATGATTCCCCAAGACGAGCGTCAACGAGTTCATTTAAAGCCAACTTCTCAATCAATGGCTCAGCCTAAGATTTCCACCACCATATAATGTTATCAATCTGGGTGGGGTGGTGATTAAGATGGGAACAGAACCTTGTTGTTTTTTTGCGCACAGAAAAATTTGAATACACTGAAAAAGGGGATAAGTTTTGTAAATATCTAAAGATATGAATGATAGAACATACCCATTGTCGGAGAGATAGTTGTTCTGGATGATTGGTATTGACCACCCTACGTCCTGATATCAACTGTAACAGAACAATGCCAAAAGCATACACATCTGTCCGCACAGAAACATTGCCATCTTCAGCATACTCAGGAGCAAGATATCTGCATTAAACAAAATGCTTGTTTATGATTGCTGTTTTATAAACTTGGAACTTAAAAGCTTATTATTTAGTGTGCAGAGAATGTAAAGCTAAAACAGATCCTCACCCTAATGTGCCCATTATCCTTGTTTGCAGAATCTCATCACCCGTCTTCCGTTTGGCAAGCCCAAAATCACCTAGCTGCATTTAGAGGACATCACTTATTGAAAGCATCCATCAACAAATTGCTGAAAGTTAATATCTTAATTGGAGGGATATTTTTTATTAACGTCTTGTTGGTTATCTTTTCCTCCTTCTCCTTTGTATTTTCCACTACTCATGAACTTGTACTATTGAAACATAAAAGACTAACATGGCAAAAAGAAATAAACTGAGACTCCCAAATAAATGGAAATGGAATAAGAGCCTCATCATATACCAAAATTGAGAACGAGGTCAATTATATTGCTTTACCATGGGAACAAAGTCATGAGTGAGAAGAATATTGCTTGGTCGCATATCTCGGTGAATAATAGGACCTCCGCGGCATTCCTCATGCAGAAAACGCAATCCCTTTGCAGTTCCAATGGCAATGGCATATCTTTGGTGCCACTCAAGAACTTTTGCGTTTTTATCTACAAATAAATGTTCCCCATTGTGAGAAAATCCAAATGGATATAGATTTATGCAAGAGTTTTAAAATGACAAGATAAAAAAATTGATAGACCCAATAAACCTATAAGTACGTACCATATAAATGCCAGTCAAGAGATTTGTTGCAAATATATTCGTACACCAGAAGATTTTGCCTTTCATTGCAACAGTAACCTAACAGCATCACTATATGCTTGTGTCGAGCAAAACTTAAGACATAAATCTCAGAATGGAACTCAGAAAATCCTTGTTTACTTTCTTCTTTTCTCACCTTGGCAGCAATTTGCTGTCCATCTCCAAGCACACCCTTGTATACATGACCATATCCACCTTCACCTAATAAGTTATCCATTGAAAAATTATTTGTTGCCTGCTTTATGTCAGAATAGCTAAACCTCATTGATTCCTTCGTATACAATTCCGTCCTTGTTCCACAACCAGCACAAAGAATTGGTGCATGTGAAGACTTTGGAAGAAAGCCATATTTGTTGTGCTTTTGAGCTATCTGAGAAGTAATGGAATCTTTATGTTCTCTTTTGGTGCCTATACCTGAAAGACAATTAAAATCCTTATTTATCACAATTAACTAGTTTAAATAGAAAATGAGGGCTAATTGCCCACATGCTATTGGACCTTTAATGAATGGTGGATTCTTCTTTATGCACCCCAAGATTAGCGTGCAAAGTTGCACCCTCACATGGCTCAATCATAATTCATCACGTGGAAGGCTATGTTAATAGTATAAGAAGTTTACCAAATTGATAAATGGGCCAATAAATGAAATAATTTTTACACTTTGACCCAAATATATTTTTTTTTATCGTAAAATGTCGATATTTAGAATAAGAATGCTCATAATAGCTTTTCTTATTTGAATGAAATGAAGGAATACTTATAAGGACCATGACAACAAGTTTATCATTAGAATCCTACAAAATAAGTAAGAAAATAAACTAAATTAAAATAAGTGATATCAAGAAAATCAAAGAAGAAGAAATTCAAGAGGTTAAGAATCTAGAATTTAAAGACAAGAATAGCAATAATAAACATAAATATCATAATAACCAATAGTCTTTTAAGTTAGAGAGTAGATGTTAATCATCCCTAGCTTAAATTGAAGTTCCTCAAATATAACTCTTGATAAGGCCTTAGTTAAAATATCAACAACTTAAGACTTGGTAAGAGTGTAAGTGAGCTTCAAAACACTTGAATTCACTTTTTCCTTGATGAAATGGCAATTTATCTTGACATGCTTAGTTTGACCATGTTGAACAGGATTTTTTACAATAATAATGTTGCCACTTTATCAATCAAAACTTTCATTGGTGGATCAAGATTAATTCTTTATTCAATAAGCAACCTTTTCAACTACAACCTTTCGCATATACCTTGAGCTAGAGCTTTATATTCAGTTTTTGCATTACTCCTAGCTACCATGGATTGTTTTTTACTCCTCTAAGTCACTAAATTTTTTCAAATATAGGAGCAATAACCTAACGTGGATCTCCTATCAATGATAGATTCAGCTCAGTCAGCATTACAATTAACATCAACTCCACATTCTGATCCCTTTTGGAAGAAAATTCCCTTTTTAAAGGTCATCTTAAGATATCTCAAAATTCTATAGGCAACCTCAAGGTATGCTTCATTTGATAACACTTGTAGGAAAGCTAATATCAAATTTAGTGTGAGATAGATAAATAAGTTTACTTACTAGCCTTTGAAATATCTTAGATCAACTAGGGAATTTTCTTGAGTAAACTTAATTTTATAGTCAACTTAATTTCATAAGGATATCCATAAGTTTACATTCTAGCAGGTCTACTTCGTTAAGAGAATCAAGGGTATATTTTCTTTAAGAGATGGAAATATCCTTTCTTCATCTAACAACTTTTATTCCTAAAAAATACTTTAGTGGTTTGAGGTCTTCAACTTCAAATTTCTTAAACAGGGCTCTTTTAAACGTCTCTATTTCTTTTAAATAATTTCTTGTAACAACTATGTGGTCGGCATAGATAATTAAAATTGCAAATTTTTCATTAAGTGAAAATTTAGTAAATTTAGCTTGCCTTTGTGAATGTTCTTGACCTTTAACAACTTGAATGAATTTTCCAAACTATGCACTTAGGGATTGATTAAAGCCATACAAAGATTTACAAATTTTACAAACCTTGCCTTTACTGTTTTCACTCTTAAGCCTACAAGGAATTGACATATAAACATCTTCTTTAAGATCTATGTTAAGAAATGCATTTCTAACATCTTCCTCCAACCAATAGGAATATCCAAACACAAACCTTCAATTTCATTTTGAAAACCTACTTGAGGTTGGATTGGAGGTATTACTTTACTTAGGAGAATAAGCAACCTTTACCTTTTGAACTCTCATATGAAATATAGGTTTAAGGTGTTGGTGTATAAGCTTGAGTCTAGGGTCCAAAGTGGGGGAAGGCTCAAGTTTATAGTCCAATGTTGGAGAAGGCTTAGGTTCAATAGGAGTAATAATAGGGTCATTAGAAGGAATTATATGAATAATGAAAAAGCTAGAGGTGGTCTTGAGTTCATTATAAATTCTCTCAAAACAAAAACTCCGTTCCTATTCTTAATAGTTAAGATTCTCCCCATAAATTGATGTTTTTGAGTAATATGGTTGATCTTCAAAGAAAGTAACATTATAGAAATAAAAAATTTCTTTAAAGTGGGGGAGTAGCACTTATAACCCTTTTGAGTAGCAAAATAACCTAAAAATATATATTTGGTAGTCTTGGGGTCAAGTTTATTACTACAAGGAAGATGACAAAAATTGTATAGCTAAAAACCTTAAAAGGTATAGTAAAGATAACTTGAGTAATAGGAAAAAATTTAAGAAGAATGCTAAGGAGTTTGAAAATTTAATGCTTTAGATGGTATCATATTGATAAAAGTATGTTAAGATAAGGATGACTTCCCCTCAGTAATATTTAGGAACATTAGCCATGAGTAAAAAAGACTTAGTTACCTCAAGGATATATCTATTCTTACATTTAGCTAGCCCATTGTGTTAAGGGGTAAGGGAGCAAGAGCTTTAGTGGTAAATCCCATGCTCAGTGAGATAGGTTTTTGAGAGAGGTATTAAAGTATTCATAGCCATTATCAAATTTAATAACCTTTTATTTAGGTGTTAAATTGAGTTTAAAGGAGGTAATTGAAGTTTTTGAAAATAATAGAAACTTTAAAAATATCTTTCATTAAATACACATATATAATTCTTATGTGATTATTAATAAAAGTAATAAACTATTTTAAATTTGAGACACTGTTAACTTTTGCAAAACCCCACATATCACTATGCATTGAGAAAAAAGATAAAGAAAATTTGTCGTCTTATGAGCAATAATCTGTTTAGCAAGTTAACAAAATTCACAATAAAAAAAAAGTTGAAATTCTAGTAAAGAGATTAGGAAACATTTTTTTCATATAATAAAAATTTTGGTGGTCCAGTTTATAATGTCACTTAATAACTCTAAAATCATTCCTGGTAGAAAAACACATTTATCCTTCTTACTAGAATTCATAAGATAAAGACTAGTCTCCTCCCTAGCTTTGCCAATTGTTTTCTTAGATGTCAAGTCTCGAAGTTCACAACATCCATCCAAAAAGTGAGCCAAACATTCATTGTCTTTAATTAACTTGCTGACAAACAAAAAGTTATATGCTAACTTAGGTACCAAAAGCATTTTTTTAAGAATTAGGCGATTAGAGAAAGTAATAAATTCAATACCAATCACTTTTGTCAAAGTACCATAAGCTATTTTACTATAAGAAGGCCTATACAGGGGGGTAAATTCATAAAATAACAATGACTTTTCAGTCACGTGATCAGTTACACCAAAGTTTACAAATTAAATTTTATCTTTCATTGTATGAAAGTTCAAAGTAATTGAAAATTTACTTGATTAGGCTATAAGTCTAAAAGAATGGCAATCTATTTTGTCTTTCACTGTATATTTCTGCGATCCTACTTTGAAACACTTCGTTTGGGCAGGAACTTCCAACCACCTTCCCAGCATGCCATCGAAGGAGGTCAATTTGAGTGATTCTGGACAAACGACAATGAGAGGCCACACGTGACATGCTCTCACAACACTATATGTGGTGGCGCATGGAGGACCTTATGGCTATTGAACTTTTGGTTTTCACATGATTATTCGACGCGCATCCTTATAGGCTAGGGCAATAGGAGAGTAATAACAGTGCCTGAGTCTAAACCTTTGCCCAATACTATTCACGGTAGAAAAATAAGCTATTATCCCATGGGTGAGAATTTAGTGTAACTGGCTTTTTTTCTAATTTAAATGAAATGAAGAAATACTTATAAGACTATAATAACAAGTTTATTATTAGAATCACATAAAATCAACAGAAAATAACCTACATTAAAATAAGTGATAACAGAAAAATCAAAGTAAAAAATCAAGGTGCTAAAAATTTGAGATTTAAACATAAAGATAACAGTAAGAAATAGCAGATATCATAGTAACTAATATAAAATAATACTTTGTAATCTTTAAATCTCTATCCTAAATAACTTTAATATTGACAGAATTTTCTTTATTATTTATAATTTCAACACTGGACTAATATATTGCATAATTTTTCCCAAACCCACACCTCTTTGCCATAGTCCAGAAAAACTTAACAATCTAAGAAGCTCTTCCTTCAGCCTCATACAATCAAAAAACCAAATCTGATGTTCTAAATTCTTTTGAGAGGCCTGTCTGAAAGCTGCGAAAGAAAGATACAAAGTGACCCACCTATAATTTCCTTTCAGTTCATCACATAATCATGCACTCCCTCACCAGATTGTACTCAACAACAAAATAAAGTAACATGCTTATTGCCCATTTTACTTCATAAATAATAAGCCAGCCATATCAACATAGAAATGAGAAACAGGGTATATTATATCCCCTGCTTCGACATATCATGTACAGAGTCTCGCATAATCAAGAACTGAATTTCATTGTTGGCCATTTTCTACTTAAAAGCTGGCTTCCATTGTTCCCTCTGAAAGCTTGAATCTAAGGTTTCTCCCATTTGAGTGTCGTCAACAACATTAGCGAATTTGACACTGTTGAGTGCCAATAACTTTCCGCTCAATCTATCCGTCTAAGAAACAGAGCCTTTTTGAGTTTTGTACGCAGAGAAATGAGATGAATGAAGAAGCCAATCAAAATGAACCAAACAGAAGAGTTGTTGAGGACCCAGATTTCAATATGGTTAAAGAATAAGAGAAAAAGAAAATAGAAAAAGACCGAATTTTGGAGTCTCAGTTCTGATTTGCAGAGCTAATTCGATCACATCAAAAGCAGAATCGGATACGAAAACATCAAACTCTTGGCTTTGGAGTGACCCATCTCCATTCTCAAGTATATAGAGAGCAAAATGTAGGGAATGGGGAGATTTCTTATAAGAGGCACAACTAATGGGTTCCCATGAAGGACCAGTCCCTGCTCATGGGTCATTCTTAGATCTTGCAGAGTACCAAAACTACGCAATTTGGCCTTACCTTCGGCCAAAGCTCCTGCCGGCCAACACCGTAATGTTATCTCACCGGCCAATAATATTCAACACCCCTGACGAAGACGATGAAGCCCAATCTCATCGTTTATTCTGGGAATAATCCTCGGCGAGAAGCCCAAGCTCATCGTTTTCACTTGTATTTAGCTCTGCCGTTTTGATTTGTCCCTTCTGTTTTCGCTGATGAAAGATGAAAGAAGAAATGCAGCTTATATTTGGAGATTTAAAAGATGAAAGATGGAATTGGATGAGGTCTAAAGATTTGGGGCTACTGCAATGAGTTAGGGGCCTCTGTAGAAATTAGGAACTTTGGCAGAGTAACGTGTAAATTAAAAGACAAAAAGGCTTTATTCTCGAGGGTAAAGTTAGCGGGGTTAAAATATAAAAACAAATATTAAATTCTAATTATATTGAATCTTTTTTTGTTAAATTTTATTAACTATTTTTCCAGTAAGCACGGTTTGTTATGTGGCAATAAGGTGGAGCTGAAAGATTAGGCCAGGATGTACATCCTCACACCCTAAATGAAGTGGATGAAAGAATTTACCTTGCATAATTTTTCGTTGATGGCCCAGAGGTGAATAAAAAGGAAATTAAAGTTTATTGTATTAACAAGTAGCATGTCTAATATGCAAGAACCTCAAAATTTAACGGAACAGAAAGCATAAAATTTGGCCCAAATTTATTTTTGTTCCATAATATTATGAGATTTTAATTTTCTTTCTTTCTTTATTTATTTCAATTTTATCATTTTTAATAAATAATGATTCATTCCATCCTTTATTCTTACTGTCATTATTGCCCGAATCCAACATATAGGTTGGTTTGGTGCAGTAAAAAATTATACTCATGGAAATGGCATTATTCACAAAAAATCAAAAAAATATTTAATATATGATAATATCTATCTTTTTGATTTTTTTAAAGTAAAACATAAATGTTACTTTTCATCTTATTTTCTTGTACATTTTCTTTCCCTTTTTTATTTTTTCCATTCTTTTAATCGCCTTTTTGCGTTCTAAACTTAGCCGTAGGACTGGAGAAATTCAGGCCACAGCACAGGCTGAGCTGGCCAAAACGCAGCAAAGCAAATGGAGCAAATGAAATCTCCTCAAACCATTGCAACGGAACAAATCGATGAACTAGCAGGACTCAACACTTTGGGCATTCAATCGGGTGGGCTGAGAGAATTTGTGGGCATGCAATCCGCGCTTCTGCCGTCGAATATGAGGAGACGATAGACTCCGAAAAAGCAGTATGAGGAATCTATGGGCAAATGGGAAAACAATTCCTGCGGTGCATAAAGGATACGAGGAAGTTAAACAAAGAAACCATGTGAATGGGGGATGGGTCCAATTACTTGAGACCTGATGGAGGAATCAGAATCCCATATCCATTTCTGCCAATCGCCTAGTCTAATCTGTACAATAATATACCAAAGAGAATAACTGTCTTTAACCATATGGGTATCTATTATTTACCCACACTTTCATATAATTATCTTAATTATTTGCTCATTAGTTCTATATCTGGGTAAAATCCATGACTTGGGATTTTGGGTATAACCTATTAATCAAGTAGCGCCTATGGCAACACGGTCATTTAAGGGCACTCCCACAAGTTGTGGTGCCTTTGTTTCTAGTGTCACTGACTCCAGAAGACCGATTGCCGAAGCCATGTTTGAATGAGCTCAATCTCTCTTAGCCCATGCGATTGAATGCCCCGAAGTGTAGAGTCCTGCTAGTTCATCGATTTGTTCTGCTGCAATGGGCTGAGGAGATTTCGTTTTCTCTATTTGCTCTGCTGCGTTTTGGCCATCAGTGCAGTGTGTTTTGGCCAGCTCAGCCGAAAGGATTGAATCAGTTATTAAACATAACGGATAAAATTGAAGCTCGATGACAAAAAGTGAACTCTAGTCCATAAAATTTTAAGACGGGGAAACTGTACAATTATAAGCATCGTAAAAAATTAAGATAGGCTGACCTGATTTTTCTTGCTTAGAAGAAGATCTGAAATCTGATGAAGAAATGTGCTCACATGACCTGCTAGCATATGAGTGCTTTGCATTGCTATGAAGCAAATCAGAGCTATCGTAAGAGATACCAGATGAGGGATAGCTTCTGCAAGAGATGATAGAATGCTTGATGTCTTCAATACCCTGACAGTCTGATAGTGAAACAATATTGGACAGAGAATAGACATGCTTGTGTTCTGTGACATCTGCTTCCCGTGAATGATGAGATCTCCCGACCTCCAGAGTGAAATCATCTCCAACCAATGCAACCTTACATGGTATCTTGTTCAAATGATATCTCAGCTCTCGTCGAAGATGCCTGTTCGAATCTGCTAGTTAAATATGAAACCACTAGGGGAAGAGTACAAAAGAGAACTGAAGGAGAAGTTCAATTGTCCTCATTAGACAGCTCATAAAACTCGTCATTCAAATGAAAGAGGTAATTTTCATTTACAAGTGCTAGAAACTAATACCTATCAAGTATTGTCCAAGCTGCATTATAGTATGTAACCTCTTGAAAGATAACCTGTCTAACTGGAAAACCCGCAGTGACTTTGACTTCAATGCTAACCTGAACATAGATTTTAAAATTGGCACGATGAACAAACGAAAACTCAGATGTTTACTAGAAACCATTCACTCAAAAAGTGATGTTTATTACAACCAAAGATAAAGCAAAGCCCCACATGGTCACAATTATATGTTGGATGGAGGCAACAAAAGGGTAACAAAGATACTGGTTTAAAGAACCAAAAATTTTTGAGAGTCAGCAGGCTACTGGTATGTTAAGCTTTGGTAAAAAGGATTAGGAAGGAATAAAAAAAAGAAAAAGAAATGATAGATTGATATTGTCTTTTCTCTCAGTTTGATATATATAAAAAGAAAGGAAAGAAAATGATAAAGAAGGATTAGAGGACTGGCTTTTTAGCAATTCTTCTATTGTTGGATAAAAAGGGAAAAAAATAAAGGTAAAAATTTTTCTTTACTTCTTTACTATTTCTTTCATAATATATATATTTAATTAGGTAGAAGATAATAAAATAATTTAATAATTTATTTGCATATATATATATTTTTAAATAAAATCATAAAAAAGAAAAAAATATATCTTTTTTCCTTTTCCTTGTATGATACCAGATAATGTGGATGATATCTTATCTACTTTTTCTTCCATTTCCTTTCTCTTATATTTTTTCTTTTTTTTTTCCTCTAATAATGTCAAACAAAGCATAAATTTTATATGCTGTAATGGCATTCAGTCATACAAAAGCAATTGCTGAGTTATAATGTTTGCTATATGAATAATTAAGCATTCAGTATTTTGTAGAAATTGTGTAAAACTAGTGGAACTCATATTACCCCCTCTTTTCCGCAACCTCCATAACTTGGCAAAAGCATGCTTGCATATGCATCCACTTTCCTCCTAACTTCTTCCTCCATTACACGAAAGCTTGTGCCGGCAAAAGACTCCGGGCATGCTAGCGTCTGGTATCCCACTGTTAGTTTTAATCCAAAGGAAGAAATAGAAGAGACGTACGATAAGTGGACGGCATATTTGGAGGGGAAGGGAAATTATATTAGTAACTTTCCTTCACACTCAGGTAGATCCACTGAATATGTAAACTCAAATTTTCAATGCACTGACAGCTCTTCTATTAAAATATTTAGCTCAGACCGTCAAAATCATAGCAAAACTTTCATCAAAGCATCCAATCACAATTCACAAGTATCGTGATAGTCTGGTTGATATATTATAATTAACCATACTAGAACTTATCAAGTAAGTTTTAATCATTGACACACACAACCCATCTATATATAGGAGTTCATTTTATACTTACTGGGGTGAGGCACCTTATGCAAGACGCCGAGAACAAGCAATTTGTCACCTGCACTGAGAATGCCACTCTTACTTCGAACGTTATCAACTAGGAGCTTGATGTCGTTCTCACTGCGATCTTTGGTGGCATCACATGCAATGACGACATAAGAATGTGTATTTGGGCTCTCCATTGGGCATAATTCAGCAAAACCCAGAAATGGATCTTCAAATCACAAGTATATTTCCTTCAAATTCTGTCACGTCTTATGATGGGGATGTAGTTTAAAGCTTGGACTTTCATAATAAAAGGGTCTACGAGGAAAAGTACTTAACATGGTATCGAAGACTGAGATTGTCTACAGATTCCAGAGCAGAAGCTTCCTCTTCCTCTATCCAACTTTCGCTATCGATAGAACTCACCTCTCTCTCTCTCGATTCTAGAACATTCGAATGATACCAAGATAATATCCTCAGGATATTCTTCAGGGCAGAGATGATCTGCCGTCTTCAATAATGTCGATTGGGAAGAGTACCAGAGGCAAGAAGACAGAATCCATTGGAGACTCAGACAAGCTTACTCGTACATACTCCAAAGATCCCAGATTCCTTCAGTATTAAACTATTTGATCTCTCGTTCCCCGCACACTCCCCTGCTTCAACATTGCTTTTCAAGAAGAACTACGTATTCATGTCTGGATTGCTTCTTCATGTGACAGATTGATATATTCACGTTGGGAGAGCAGTAGAATGATTGGGAACCCTAGACTTGAAAATTCCCATATCTAAAATGAATAAAATTCACCAATTCGTGATTATCATAGAAGTTAACATTAACCAATAAATTAAAATTAGTTGATATCCCAAGTTGGCTGACAATTCTTTACCCAATGAAAACAGAGATATTGAAGACAAGATAATACCTATAATACAGTGTCTTTTTAACCAAGCTTTTTGTTTACTAGCGGAATTGGTTTAGCCAATGATGTTTAGCTAAGTAATAAACATGTAGATTTGATCATTCGCAAAGAAGTTTCAGAAAGTTCATATTGAATCAGCATTTTTCTATTCTATCAGGTCAACAATCAAGTTTTTCTCCCAAGCCCCTGGTGTTGAGTATGATACTTTGATCTATACATTCTGACTAAGCCATTTTGTTGTTAGAAGTACGCTATTTACATCAAGATTTAATATTTAATATTTGTGCTATTTAAAGACTTGAGCATGGTTAAAAGAAGTTGTAATAATAAAGCATATCCAATTTGACTTTCTTAGCCCATTGTCCAGCCGTGACACTTATTCTTGATATTTAAACTATAGAACCTTAATTAAAAATAAAAAATAAAAATTCAGTTTGACATTTTGTGGTGAAAACGACCATGTATACTTAATAATTATAATATTAATTGGCCAGAAAATCAATCTCTTATAAATTGATAGAGAACAATATTTTAAAGACATGCTTAATTTTGATAGGATGTACAACAAATATCTGTGATATTGTATGCTTATTGTTACTTTAATTTTTTTTTTGGGATCTAGCAAAGTTTAACATGTTCACAAAAAGACCATACCTAAAGAGAAAGACCCTACAATCATTGCATATTTTTATATTTATATATGTTCAAGGGGCACTACAATTGAGCATTGGATGGGATACTCTAAATAATAATTAGTCTCTTGTCCGAAAGTTAGAGATGATTCGGGTGAGATTTGTGACAGATAGATAATATTGAGTATTACAAATTTTGATTGAAACAGAAAATTTTAATTAAGAAAATTATTTTTAACCTCTCTGGGGGTAACCCAAAGCCAGAAGTTTATGTGCTTCTTTATGACTGATAGAGTTCATCGTTAATGGATCCATATCATATGATTTATTCGTGAACTTCATCTCTGTTTCAAGTGTTGTTACATGGATATGTCAAAGAGTTGTGAGAGGCAGGGTCCTAATACCATGTAAGATATGATTCCATAGATTCGTCAATGGATATACAAATAGTATCAAGTAAACGACAAGCTTGTTCATCCTTATTTGATTTCTGAATCGGTAAGATTTACAAAGGAACATCGGAAGGGTAGTCTTTGGGACGGTTCTTAATGGTTTCCCTAAGTAGTTTCTCTTGCTCCTGAAGATTTGATGGCATTTGGTCGTAGACATCATTGAACAGCTTCTCAAGAGAAGGTTTCTGTGTTTTCTCTGCAACCTGAATCGCTTGCAATAACTGTAGAAAAATAGTAAAAATCATATAGAATGTTAAGAACGGGTAGGTTTAGTAGAAAAGATGGATCAATTTTAAACTGACCTGCTTCTTGACGCTGCCTCGAAGCTCCAGTTCATCCTTGTCGTCCCACCAACCATTCCTTTCTACCCATCTCTTGAATCTATTTACAGGGTTTCGTGCCATTTTCCAATACTCAATCTCATCAATTGACCGATACTTGGTTGAGTCATCTGATGTAGAGTGGTGTCCTGCTCTATACGTGAGTGCCTGAAAGTTAAATAACACAGAAAAACTGTAACATGAAAGACAATGGTTTGAAGTTATGTTAGTATGAGAGGAGTTCAATCGCACCTCAATTAAAACTGGTCTATTTTCAGTTATAGCCATTTCACGAGCAGTATGAACTGCACTATAAACAGCAAGTGCATCATTTCCATCTACTCTGGTACCTGGGATCCCATATGCTTGACCTTTAACTACAACACCATCACCTTTTATACAAGAGAGAAAACAAACATAAGTTTCCAAGAGCCCCATTATCTGATATAAATCAAACAAACCTGAATATGACAGATTTGGTAAATTAAAGTTTGAATCTGTGGGAGATATCGAATGGGGCATAACAAAGAGTACTTCGAAATTGTTCTTGTACGGGGGTACTGATGGCCCATCCATTGTTGCGACAGAAAAATATAACAGGGGCCTCCATTACTGCTGCAAAATTCAGAGCGGCGTGGAAATCTCCCTGCAATATTTGATAAGGTTAGAAAGAGCAATAAGCTAATAATTTTGAAAAAGACATTATTCAACAGCAACCTCACTGGAGCCGCCATCCCCGAAATAAGTGACAGCGCATGCTTTTTTCCCGTCCATTTTAAGGGAATAGGCAACACCCGCAGCTTGAGGAAGCTGAGTTCTGTATTTTTTTGCAAAAGCAACATTATCATTTTTTCAAAGTTCATGCTACCAATACGATGGCCCATAATTAAAATTTGCATTACAATATGTATTTATATATATCTTACGCAATGGGGGATGAGACTGTGAAGTAATTGTGCTTGTTAGATCCATAGTGTATAGGCATCTGCCTGCCTTTTCCAGAATCAGCCTCGTTTCCCATCACCTGGTTTGCAAACTCTTGCAGTGTAAAGCCACGCCACAGTAGAACTCCAGGCTCTCGGTACTAGCAGCACAAAGAATGTCGACAAATTCATGTTCAAATTATGAACCATTCGTCAACCAAAATAGGACTTGTAATCAATGAACCCAAATAACCCAATTTGTGTCAGTTGGGGATTGGGTTGTTTGATCAGTTAGTTTTAAAGAAAAAAGGTTATGGCCACTTGAAACTGTGTCGTGGAAATTCAATTATCTTATTTTTTCATTACTTATTAGAGATCCACAATAGCAATAGGGGGCTAGGGTGTGGTAAATCAGCAACCAGGAGATGCTAATGCTTAGTGAGAATATTAGCGAGCAGCAAGTGGATGACAGAGGTGAACATGGTAGGCAAACCTGAGGCAATATAACGTCGTCAGCAGAAAGAGCAGCCGCGGAAGCAATGTTAACTGCTTCTTCTCCAATTGAGGTGACGTAGAAGGAGATTCTTCCTTGCCTCTGCACTTCGTAGAATACGTTGTCCATGATTTGAAGGGTGACCATGTCAGAGTACATCTTTATAGCCATTTCCTTGCTGATCTATTGAAGCCATGGTCGATGGATTGCTCAACTATCAGTGCTGTGGAAAAGCAAGACGAAAGACACAGACTTTGGTTGCTGAGATACCTGTACATAGTTGCTGTATGGCATAAGCTCTCCATTGTCATCAAGAACTCGATAACAAGGCACTCGTTTCTCAGCAGACTCACAAATGAATCTCATTTCAGAAGTAAATGCAACTTTGCCACCTGGAAAATCAATGGCCTGACACAGCAACACACTCCAAACTATGACTTATTAGATCAATTTAGTATAATTGTATTTTCAAAATGCAAGATTTTAAACTCAACAGTTAGTCTCTAATGTCAGGCAATTAGATGGCATTGATGTTGTTAAAGGTGACGGCTGAAGAGGATCTGGTTAAAGTTTCAAGACATGGTGATGGAAAGAAAACAACAATGACAAATGCTTGAGTTTCACATTTAAGGTTCAAACAATTTCTCTTTTAAACCCTTTTTGTTCTATTATCGTCCATTGGTTTCTCTTTTGCCAATTAAAAAAAACAGAGTAGTAAATTATTATTTTATCGTTGAAATATGCTAATTTCTCAAATTTGTCCTCTTAATTTAGTCTCTCAATACTTTTTCTTCAATTATTTTTTCAAGGACCAAATTAAGAATTTAGTAAGGTGAAATGATTAAAAAATTATAATCTAAAAGATCAATTGGTTATTGAACAAAAATAATAATTTATTCTATAATTTAAAAAATTTTAAACTTTTAAAAAAACAGAAACATTTCCTTTTCAAGAATTAAGAAAACTTTCAAGAACTAAATTTAACTATAATTCTTTATATTTGTATTATCAGATTTTTTTAATTAAAATATATATATGTAAAAAAAAGTTTTTAAAAACCCTGAGTTATAAAAATCACATATTTGTTTTAATAAATCATATATTTATTATATTTTTCTATTAAAAATTTTGATAATAAAAATATAAAGATTATATTTAAATTTTTTTCAACTTCCACAGATTTGGTACGCGGCCTGTTAAGCTTAACCCGAAGTATTAATATATTAATCCCAGATGTAAGGATTGGAGCAAATCAAAATCGGCAACATGCCATTGGCAAGCCGTATCCCCCCTCTCCCTCCTATCCTGACACAGACATCATAATAATAATAATAATAATAATAATAATTAAAAAAAAAGTTGAGAAGTGTTTAAACATTTCTTCTTTTTCAAATCTCTCCGTAACTAAACCCATATTATTTGTCACTTACACAAAAAGAGTGGGTTGTTGATTATTAATTGGGAGAACGAATTTCCGACTAATCAAATGAGCGCTTAATAATTTTCCTTTGTAAGCAAGCATTCCATACTTGATGTTCAGATGGGAAAACTGATGAATCCTCTGTTCATATTCTAACATAAATGATCTACTTTTAAAAGGCTGAATAGATGATAGGGAAGCTACGTAAAAGAGGGGTTAATAATAATTACCTGATTATCATCATCTTCACTGACATAGGGCTGTTGTAATTGCGTCTGAGCTTTGGTAGATTCATGGCGCGAGATGGAGAAAAGGGTACCTGAGCTTCTACTACCCAGTAACAGAGGTGCTCTTTCACGGCACTCAACAAATGGCAGCATTACGAATGATGATGACGATGATGATGAAGAAGAAGAAGAGTGATTTAGAACTCCAAGTAAAGTCATCCTTTTGGGAAGGTGTTGTGTTATGGTTCTGGATCTTGCCAATAACCAGGTCGCCATTGCAATCCCAGAAAGAGTTAGAGCCCCAGACACAGAGGGCTAAATAAAGTCTGGTGAAAATGAAAGGCAAAGATGAGAAAGGACGACCGAGGAAGACTGCTCTCACGCGCATTTTAATCGTCTATAAATGCCCATTATATTGGATAGGATTCCTGCATTCTTGTGATTTGTCTATTTTGATTATGTAAATGAAGTAATAATAAAGAAGCAGATGTCTAACCATGCTTTTTAAACATGGATAATATTTTATATTGATACCTGCCTATTTAGAATATAATTGAAGGTTGGATAATTTAAATGGATAGAATTTTTGGTAACATAGAAACTTTCACGTAAATATAGAATCAATATTAATGATTTGATTTTGGAAGTACATTCATTGCTTATGGATGACTGAAGAACTGTTAGTTTAGAGTAAATTAATTATTTTCAATTACTGAATTTTTGTAATTTAGTTTTTTTGAAAGATAAAATATTTTAGTTTAATTTTTTTAAAATTTTTTTTCAATCAAAATAATTCTTTTATTAAACAAATTTTTCAAATTATTGAACAAAAGTCTATATAATATTAACTCATAATCTAAACTTAATATCATTATTTTTTAAAGCGATATTTTTTAACCAATTTTTTTTCAAAACTGTATCATATTGATAGTAACTTGATTATATGAAATTTTTTTAAATGATTCTCTTTTGGGAGAAATGCTGTTTATTAATAAGTTTTTGTTTATTAATTGAGAAAATTTGCTTGACAAATGAATTATTTTTATTAAGAGAAAATCTTTAAGGGAGTAAATTAAAAAAATTTATTTTTGGAGAACCCAATTTAAAAAAAAAGAATCATCTTTCAAATGATTAAATTATTAATTTAATTTTAAAACTAGCTTAGTTTAAAGTCATGAGTATGGTTGTGTGTGTTTTTTTTAAATAAAGTCATGAGCATGATTTAGGTGTAAGAAATTTGAATACCTTCATAAAAATCTAAATTTCTATTTTTGTATATCGACGAATATGGAAAAAATATTAAATTTGGAATATATATATATATATATGTATATGTGTGTGTATGTATATAACAAATATCTTATCGATAAGTACCACTGATCTTGGCCACAACGGCAACGAACTTCCATTCCAGCACGCATGCCTATCCACAACCAAGATAAGATGACAAAAAAATGGCTTGTCTGAGTAATCCGAACTTTTAAGATTCCATTTGAAAATTGTCACAAAAAACTATTATTATTATTATTATTATTATTATTATTATATGACTTTGTAGAGATTTAAAATAAAAAATATTTAGACAAACTTGAAGCCGTTTCTATCAAAGAGCGCCTCCGCTGACTGGCCGACGCTCTAACTTCTCTTGGTGTCCAATCAGGGGCAGAGGCGACATGACACGTATTATGTCATGGTCTACGATCTTAATTAACGTTTTCATTTACCAGTGATAAAATATATTTTTTATTATTTGATTATGATAAAATATTATCATGAAGATATTAGCTGAAAGCAAAGTACACATTTCATTTATTATTCTTTCGAAAGTTTGCTCTTTTGATCGGCCCAATCAAGGATTGCTAATTCCCTCCCATGCTGAAAAATTAATTCTCTAAAGAAGCCTATGTCAGCCAATCAAACGTGTCTAATTATTTAAAAATAAAATTTTATAGGTAATTTCTTTTATATTTATTATCACATTTTTTAATAAAAATATATATTTTTTACAAATAATCATATAATTTTTAATTAAACTATATATTATTACATTATTATTAGAGAATCATCAAAATTTTGATAATAAAAATATAAAAAATTATATATAAATTTAATCCATTGAATCTATATCCATCTTGCTCTTCCTTTTCTTATTTCTCTTTGCAGTGTACTAAATAAGTTGTAAAACTAAATTACACATATTCTTTTAAAATTTTTCTAAAATTATATAAATATTTTTTATTTTTAAAAATATATATAAACATCTCATAAAAATAAAAGGTTATACTACATTTTAGTCCAATTTTAAAATTTTTGACTAAAATATCCTTACTAACTTGGATACACTCTATTGTTAAATTTAACAAAAACAAAATCTACTCTTTTATTTTTATTTTTTTTTATTTTTATTTGTACAAATTTGGATATAATATATATTTATATATTTAGATTAATTGAGGATATTTTAATAAAAAATTTTAAAATTAAACTAAAATATATATTTTAAAAATAAAAATATATATATAATTTTAACAAAACTCAAGAAATCTTCATAATTTACTCTTTATAATTTTTTTAAAAATTTATTAAATATGTAAAAATAAAATTATTATTAAATAAAAGATAAACTTCAATAACCTCTTATAAAATTTTAAAGAAATATCAATTACTACTCCTTTAATTTAAAATTTTGCCTTGCATATATTACTGTTTTTAACAATTTTTGTTATACCCTTTAATGTTATAACCCCGGAAGCTTGTCTGAACCCAAAAAATGTAGACCTTACATGTAATTTTGTATATCCCCAAATGTTTTATTTTTTAATTTGCTCTTCTATTTTTTTTTACTTTTTTTCGCTTGTTTTCTAGATGTCATAAGAGGTTCTCTTTACCTTTGTTCTTCTTTTTGGTTTTCACTTATTTTCGAGAGCTTAATCTGAGTTGAACTCAAGAAATTTTGAAATACTTACTCTTAAGAGAACAATTTCTTTGGTTTCACTTCAAATGTGATATATCTTTTCTGATTTCTAGTTTGGGAAGTTGTAGAGAAGTAAAAGACAGAAGTTAATTAAGAATGAAATCACATATTCATGGTTACAATAGCACAATTGAGTCACATAATCTTCCATAGTTGAAGAAAATAGACCCATATTTGTTTACAAGTAAACCAATATCACCCATAATTAGATCATTGTTTTTTATTTAATTATTATAATTTTTTTTTTGTACAAAGGGGGCAAAGGCCCAGAACAAAACAAAAAGGAGACTAAGAAAAGATAAAGCGAGGCATGGCTATTCTGTGGTTATCCTCATTGAGGATGGAACCGAGCTCCATCAGTGCAGTATGGAGTTTCTGGCAATTAAGAGGATGATCTTGAGCCCAATTAGTAAGCCAATCAGCACTACGATTTGCTTCCCGATAACAATGTATGAGGGTCACCATCCAAGACCTATCTAAGATACTGCGAATTTCTTCTACTATAATGAAGTAGGGGTGCATTCTTCCACACCCATTCTCAATAAGGGAGATTGCAGCACGAGAATCAGAGTTAATGATTAACTTCTTGATGTCAAGGTCCCAAGCTATTCAAAGCCCCCAAAGGATGCCCCAAAGTTCAGCATGTGTAATGGTGCCAAAACCTATGTTACAGATGAAACCTGACTTCCAACATCCAAGATTATCTCTAATAATCCCTCCGCAAGCTGTTACACCAGTAGCCGACCGAGAGCCACCAGTATTCAATTTGTACCAGTCTTGATGAGGAGGTTCCCATCAGATAAAGCTCTCTTCCCTTCCGGTTCGAAGCTTTGTTTGGCATGTGCCTAGGAGCACATCGGAGTTGGTTAGCCAGAAGACCTTATGGATAATGCTAGTATTGCTTTCTGAAGTTTCAGAGAAAACTTGATTGCAACGAGAGGTCCACAAACACCAACAAGTGTATGCAAAGATCTTCCTCCAGGGTAGGTTATTGTGAGAATGTTTCCCAAGCTCATTTCGGAAGTTCCACTCCAACCACTCTTGTCGTGGGAGAGAAAGAAATCTAATCCAGTGCTTTTCATCTACTAAGAATTTCCAAATGTATTGGGCTCTATTGCAGTCTCGCATACAATGGAATGAGGTTTTGGTCTCATCACAGCTAAAAGGGCACTCATTACCTCCCCCTATGTGTCTTTTTGTTCTCAGATCGCATGTAAGATTATGTAACCTATTGTTCTAGTTTTTTATAGCCCTCATAGCTACAAAGCCTAATATCATATTTGGCAACATCAAAAGCATGCTAACTAAGAATTTAAACAATAGAAGAGACTGCAATACTCTCAACATATTTTAAAAGGTGAAATTTCTAAAGGTGAAAACTTTCAACATATTTTACCCAGTGCTAGAAAAGAATAGTTGTTACTTTCCTTTCTTGCTAAAAAACATGGCTTAGGCACAATTTATGAAAGAATAGGTGAATGAATGAAGACAAAAAGAAGGGTCTTGGAAGAAATAGTAAAGTTGAAGATTTGAGTTTGTGAAGAAATGGGTATTCTGTGATACTTTTTGTAGTTATATTAATGGGCATGTTGATAATTTCTTTTAGGCATTAGGTTTGTTTAACAGAAGTTATTTATAAGACAGGCCAGTGTAAAATTTTAAACTAAATAAATAGCGAGTGATATTTCCTTAAATCTCAAGAGAGATTATTGTAATTTATCTTCAAATTACTATTACTTCCCTTTAAGCTTGGAGTTTTAACATTCAGTACTCCTTTTGTTTGAAATATATCTCTCCCCTTCCCTATCAGAAACTATTTATAAACAAAGTTAAATATAATATCCAATTACATATTTACCCTTAACTTAACTCTCATAATGCTTTTTGAAACTAATGTTTTCAGCTTTTTCAATTTCTCTCTATTTCTTTACCATCTTCATCTTTGCTATGGTTTACCATATATTTATCGTGCCATCTTTGCCCTGTTTCTTATCTCTTTCATCTTCTCTCTCTCTCATAGCGGCTACTTATACATTTTTTTCTTTTTAATTTGAAATGTCAAGCAATGTGTTGAATCAAAAGTTATTTATTGTTACAATTATATCAAACATTTTATTAATTGATTTTAGAAAATAATTTTTTCAAGACTAATTTTGTAATATTATTGTCTAATATCTTATTTCTGAATTATTTATTTTAGTTAGACTAGAAAATATTTCTTTGGGGCAAAAAGTGGCTTTTCGGTTTTATTTACTTTGGCCTAACAAATATTTTATGGAAAAAATCATTCTCAATCAAAGGATTTATAAGCAAAGGTTTCTAAGTATTGTAATATGAAAAGTTTTCAAATGAGATGCATCCTTATTTTATGCTACTCTGTATATGGAAGGAATTCAAAACAGTATTCATAAAGAAATTTGGGAGAGAGACGCACAAAGTTTACTCTATTATATCTCTCAATCACGAAAGGAAAATATGTTGATTTAGGAAGCTGGAAAAGAAAATAGTTATTTAAAGGAGGCAAAAATAGAAACAAGTTGATAGCAAGTTATTCAAGTCTACTACCTGCTAGACATATGCATTCAATGGAGTCCACATTTTTCAAATTAAAGTGAGCTTAATATGGCAAAAAGACGTTGACGATATCATGATTTGGCCTGGAGTATTTAAGATAGAGATTTCTAACTGTGAAAGATATTTTACACATTAAAAAAGAAAACTTCTGTCCAATGATGATGTAGAATCAAGTCACACTGTTTAAAGAAAAACCATTTAAGGATGAAGTTACAATACTAAATGCCTATCATCTAAAGTGTTACTCGCAAAAATTGTTGTACTTAATCATCTCTTTTGATCTGAGTGAGTTAGCTTAGCATTTAGAGAGCTCTTTTTGAGCTTTGTGTGCCAAGCCTTTATCACATTTTTGCACTAAGTTTTTAGGTACCTAGTGAAAAAAAAAAAACTTAAAGATTGTGAGGTTGTAATTAAGAAGTAGTAAGTTAAGTCGTATGTGGTTGCCTTGGTATATTGGATTATAAAAGCTTATGAGCTAAATCTTGTGAAAATTGCTTTGTCTTTACACTGTGTTTGGATAAAGAGAAAAATGGGGAGAAGAGAAAGGAGAGAGAAGAAAATGGAATTTTCTTTTGCTTGGTTCAAGGAGAAAACGGAGGAAAAGAGAAAAATTGAGAGAAAAAGTACCATGGGATTTATGCAAAAATTTTATCTCGATATTTGGAGAGATTGCGGGAGAAAATTGGCTGGGCAAATATATATATATATATATATATAGAGAGAGAAAAATTGAGAGAAAAAGTACCATGGGATTTATGCAAAAATTTTATCTCGATATTTGGAGAGATTGCGGGAGAAAATTGGCTGGGCAAATATATATAAATATATATATATAATATTTTTAATATATAATATTTATAAAATTTCAAAATGAATAATTATATTTATTTTATAATAATAATTTTATAAATAATATTTAATAAATATATTTTACAAATTAATAATATATTTTTAATATTAACATTAATAAATTATTTGTATAATTTTAAAAAAACCCATCCAACTACAAAATAGTCGGATGGGTGTCTGGCCAAATGATAGTCGAATGTCCAAGGCATTGTTAGATGCTAGCAATGCCTATATATATATATATATATATTTAAATTAATTAATATACGTTAAAATAATACTCCATCTGGTCTCATATATAAGAAACAAATAACTAATTTACGAGTATTAAGAAAGTTAGTTAAAAATAATTAATCTTGTCTCAAATTATTTTTTAAAAATACCCCTATTTAATATGTGCACTTTCTCCTTAAAATTAATGACCACCACTACTCATAATTTGAATGACTTATTTAATGAATAACATAATTGGAATACTGTAATTAATATGGTAGTTTGTTTCTTATATATAAGACCAAATCAAATCTTAAAAAAGTTTCTTATATATGAGACCAGATGGAGTAATTTATAAATTATTTTATGTAAATTATTTTTTAATTAATTTTAAAAAATATTTTTTAAAATGTTTTTTAATTTTAAATGTATATTTTTTAATAAGGAGTTTTTTATCTTATTCAAAAATAATTATGCCCTATTTTAAAACAAATTCGTAGGATAATTTGATTGAAGAGTTTCATTTCTAAGTTTCAAATTGTGGATTCATTTTGAACCCATTAAGTAGTATTATAAACATATAAAAATAAGTGGTCATAAAACATATAAAGAATAAATATCCTTTAACTAATAGCATGTATTTAAAGAAGTTTAAGAATTATGTGCCTCAGATAAGTCTTAGATTGCATTTCACCTAATTAATGTACGTAGAGTAATAAAATTTCAATTTAAGGTTTGTTGTCTCTATATTCAATTTTGTATACATTTTAGCGTGGGATGAACAAACATTTAAATTATAACTCAAACAAATATTTAAGATTTATTCATAAAAATTTAGTATTTTATAAAACTAAAGGTGTATTTCAAGTATTACATGAAAGATAATACTTATTTATTTAAAAGGATTTACTGGCATAATTCTTATAATATAAATTTAATTTACTAATAAAAGTACTATCTATCAAATCATATTAAGATCAAATAAGAGAATGTTAGGGTGTTACTTTAAATTTACTTACTTAATTAATTAGAATATCCTAAATTAACTTAAACAAGGATATTCCATATCTTATAGATATTAGAATATTTTAAATAAAATCTAATTAAAATATCTCATATCCTATTATAATTTAAATTTAAAATACATTCAGATTAGGAGTTCTTATTTTAAAAATTAATTTTGCTAGATAAACTTAGAGTATTAGTTAGGGATATTTAATTATTTTATAAATAGGCATTTCTTGATAAAAGAGAGGTAACTTAAATCAAAATCAAAAAGAGTTCTTAGCAGAGAGTGTTTTTTTTTTAATTAAAAAACCATCACTCTAAAACACTATATGTGCCAAAAAAAAAATACTTCTAATTCACAAGCATTATTTTATTTTATTTTTAGTGTTTTATTTTGCATATCCTAAAACTCAATCAATTGAAAGAGCATCTGCATAGAAGTTAAACAATATGATTGGAGGTATTGAATTATTGTTTCTACATTATTTTCTTGACCTAAAGATGTTATAAGTATACTTGATTAAGTAGATTTACAAAAATTTCCACATTTACTTTAATAATAGAGAGATTCATCAACTCAGTCATTGATCAATTGGGGGTAGAAGATTTTATATTTACCAAAAGATTGGAAAATTTGAATTTTTTTAATGATAACTGTAAGCTATGCAATTAGAAAATTAAAAAAAAAAGTGAATTTCGTACAAATGAGATCCACGAGTTGTTGTTTTCTTTCTTTAGTGGAGAACATATTGGGCCAAAAAAAAAATGAACTGCATTAAAGGTTATCCAATTGCATGGGTAATTGCTTGGCGGATGTGAAGCAACGGGTGGCTATCATTTAACAGCTAAACGCGAACACTTTAAACACGAGAACTAGTATGTCATGTCACTCCCTCTCAAAGTGATTTTTTTAATGTTAGTTAATTAAAAATTTTTTTCTAACAACTCTAACACATGTCCCACCAAAAAAAAGAACTCAAGTACTTGTCTCGAAGTCGATACCGAAACAGCTAGATATTGTTGGCAGTGTGGCAGATGTTAATAGCTGAATGACCACAACTTGGACCTACGATAAAGGAAACGAGTGGTGGTAGGGACTAGGTTTCCGTTTTGCCCTCACTCCTAATCCTAGAGAATGTTAACAACAATGGCCCCTTGGATTTTAAAATTATGTTTAATTAACTTAATCAGTCATTACATATAAATATCAACTAGTCAAAAATCCGCATATCACATGAAGTGTTTAAATTTTTTAAAAATTATATATACATAAGTGAATATGCAATTGCTTTGTACATAATTAATAATCAAGAAATTAAATAAATTGTTGAACATTTTAGAATGCAAAATAATTTGAAAAAAAAATGAAATATCAAGAAAAAGTAATTTTACAACTTAATCAGACATGTATTTATATTGTGTTCTTTTGCTATCAAACAAATTACTAATGTAGAATTTTGAGCTTTTTAGAGTTGTTAGAGTGATTCTTATTGTAATATCTTAGTCTCAAATTTCATCTTTCTCTCTATTTGATCTCTCTTAGCAATGTTTAGCCAAATAAGAGTTGAGTTTTCAGTGAGTTTGTGCAAAGCTCAATTGGTATATAGTCTGGGGAAAGTTGAAACTTTATGTTAATAGTAAACATAACTTAAAAACATCTAGAGTGTATGTTTTGTTGAAATTAATTGAAAAAAAATCACTAGAAATTTAAGGGGATTAGATGTAGTACAAAAAAATTAAATCAAGATAACTGATTGATGCCTCTATTATTTCTTAGAATTTTTTTTAATTTACTGATTTGCTGCTTTGTTTCACAACTTCAAAAATATTTTGTATACATTGACTTCTTTGTTCTGAAACTTAATTATTGAATTTTAGTTTTTTTATTCAGGTTTTTCACTATCTAATTGACTTTAGAAATTACATCTATTTAAATAAATCATCTCTTTTGAAATTCTATTATTTGCCTCAAAATTAATTTTCTGCATAAAACACTTATTCACCCCTCCATGTAGATGTATTCTTCATCTGAAAAGTGATAAAAATGGAGCTCAGCATAATTTCTTATTCAACAACCTACCCAACTGAGACTTCGATTCTTTTAAACATGCTCATCTTTCATCAAATTTCTTTCTTGTGCTGATCCTTCCCAATCGTCAAAAGTTGAGTAAATTAGATAATTGTATACAAGCACTTGGATTTTCGGGATCAAGCTAATTTGCTCAACGGCCTTCTTGCCAAGAATCTTATTTCCATGGGCTGTGCAGCATCTCAATACTAACGACCCCATGCTTGAGTAAGCCTCATAAGGTATCTCTTCCATAAGATCCATTGCTTCCCTTTAGCAACCAGCACGGGCTAAAAGATCCACCACGCAAGAATAATGTTCAATCTCTGGATCTGTATTTTACTTACATTTTTATAGAATTGAACACATTTCTTCCCTTTTTAACCAGACCACTGTGATCACAGGCTGGAATAAATAATACCAGAAGGTCCAACGCTAGCATGCCCCGTTTCATTGAAGAGGATCAGTGTTTCAAATCCGTATCCATTTGTTGCATATCCCAAGAATATTGTATTCAAGAGACTCCATCAGTTTTCACCATTCATTCAAAAACTTTATGCCCTATCTCAACAAATCCGCATTTGCAATGAAAATTAACAAAGGAAGTATAGAATATCTAGTCAGATTCAAGCCCAATGCTAATAGCTTTACTAAATACTTGCTCACCAAGTTCAAGAGACGAAGTACATGCACAAGCACTGATCACACTGGCGCGGATAAACTAGTCTAACTTATTCCTATGATAGAAAATATATAATATTTTACTTAGACACGCATGAAAGAGGGACTTGGATCCCCTCAAGTTGCTCTCCCTCGTGTCCCTCACAAGTTTTATTTATTTATTTTTTTGTTTTTTTGGAGAGAATAACTTCTCTTATTAGAAGAACATAAACAAACATTAACAATGAACAAATTCATTTCCCATAAAAGAGACATGCTAGCATTGACTTCCATGTTATTAAAGTCTTACTTGGTATTTTCTTAAAAGTCCATTTTGCATCTTCAATTCTCCAACTGGTGAAATATACAATGATCTTAACAAAGAATATACCTAGAGTGAGTAAATAGGTACTTTTACAAAGTAATGATATAATTAAAAAATTCTTAAGTAAATATATAGAACTACAAATCTTATATATTAAAAAAGAATTTATCGAGAGAATATAATAAAATAAAGCTAAATAGTTAAGAATGAAAAAGACTCAAAGGAATCTTATCAACAAAGTTCTTACACAAAATGTAATAACAACAAATTAAAATTAAAAAAGAAAAGAAGTACACTATATCTATTCTAGTTCAAACTCTCTAACTTACATTCAATCCCTTTGCAAATTCTAAAAGATTTTCACTAGTTAATTAGAATTATATGGCAACAAGAACCTAAATATTCAAGCTTACCTACAACTTTTGCAAATGATTTTATAATTCACACACAAACTGTTTTTTCTCTCAAAGAAAAATTACACAAAAAGAATGTAAGATTTAAGAAACTCATATCAATCAAGGGATTACAAGTAAATTCCCATATTTACTCAAAAATGGTCAAATAGTCCACACACTTAGCAAAGATAAAATTTGGAATAATAAGAATAAAGAGGATTACAACAAATTTAAGAATAAGATAGCTTTATATTCTCTTGTTTGTCTATTGTTATGCACTCCTTCACTTTATATGGACCTCCATATTTCTAACTATTGTGAAATAGCTTTAAATTTATTCGTTGAAGTAGTACGTCATCGTAATTCTTGAATAACCATGAAAGAGTAGGGTGGCTCTTCTTTTTTGGTTAACTTTGGAAGATTTTCAAGCCATTATACTGTCTTTGTTATTTTTCATGGTTTGAAGCACGTCTAGCAAAGAGGCACCATACAACAGCTTTTCCAATTGTTTTATTCTAATTAATGCTCATTAATACATTCAAATAACTTAAGAGGCAAAGAGAAGTAATATTGATTTTTATATTTTTCCAATGTCAGTTCAATAAAGATGATTGAAAAATGACTAAGCAAAAAGCTTTTTGCTTTTACAATCAGGAAAAAACGCAAAAATAAAAATAATAATTAAACAAATGCAATCTTTTTTTATTTTGGTAAATCAGAAATAGGTCAAATAGAAAGTGATTAAGAATGAATCAATTAACTTGGGCTTTTATCTAAACATTGAGTCTTGAAATCATCAACTATCAAGAGAATTGAGAGACCATTAGCCCAATACATAATATTAAGCAAAATTGTATCATAAACTTTGAACTCACTAAACAATTTGCAAACTTCATATGGGCTTTGACATTTGG
The DNA here is from genome assembly GCA_026724425.1 of Erythrophleum ivorense. Lineage (NCBI taxonomy): Eukaryota > Viridiplantae > Streptophyta > Magnoliopsida > Fabales > Fabaceae > Erythrophleum > Erythrophleum ivorense. The sequence continues at coordinate 57,122,448 of JAIUCV010000004.1, read as the reverse complement.
CATACGCAACAAGCATAGCATCAGAAACAACGATGTCTTCAGTTACCCTGGTTTTACTAGCATGGACATGTATTTTTATAACAAACTTAATAATGAGTAAGCCAGCACTCAAAATACTTGCAACTGTAGAGGGATCTCCTCAACCCCATTTCTACCCATTCTGATAAAAACAGCCAGTGCTCCTGGTTACTCACCATTGGACATGTATCCTGAAATAATTGGATTCCACAACACACGACGTGGATTAATTTTTCAGTCAAAAATTCTTCTAGGGTCGCTCATTCTACCAGAATTTGCATACCCTGATATCAGAGCTGATAGAGAGAAATCAAATGGTTCCTTGACAACACCGCACTAACCAACCAAATCACCACATTTTCCATTCAAAATCAGTGAAGTTCTATATCGTCAATTAAAATGCTTTTATTGATTTGTTTGCCGCAATTTAGAGGCAAAAAATCAGTGCAAGCCCCAGGTACCGATGCCCAGGCAAATGTATCCTGATGCCTTATTTCCAATGGGTTTGAATTTAAATTCTTAAAGAGCATTGCAACTTTTCTAGGCTGCACACTTCGGGCATAATTGTGAATAATCGAATTCCACACTAGCTCATTTTTCCTGGGCATGGCATTGAACTCTAGCTCCCCAGCCTTTGCAAATCTTGAAGTGACCATGTTCTGGAAGTAATCGTTCTTCTCAGGCATTATTAAACAAGTCTAGTGACTTGTGCTTGTAACCTGACTTCACATACCCTTCAATCATGGTGCTTCAGGAGAAACATCTCCTCAAACAACTGGAGTACAATTGCAAAAGAGGATTTCCAATTGCAAGAGCAGAATTGAGAATAGCCTTTGTGAAGAAGGCCAGGTGATGTTGTCTTCCGTGATGAATTGAGTAATGGGTGTTGCAGGTGTGAATGGTGGGGCAGAAGCATTCAAATCAAAATTCAAGTATTCAGTCGACATTGGATGTGGCCGCGTGGTCACACCGCAATTGCGGTGAGAGGTTAATTCACAGGTTTTGAGTGTATCAAAGCGGCAGCAATGATCCTGCAACGAGCGGAATCTTCCTTTATTGTCAATAAATAGAGAGAACACTCCAAGAACTCAACCCAACTCTGTAAGTTTCTATATATTAACAAGAATTCAAGCAAAAACTACGACATTATCTTTAAATTACCTAACCAAAAAAAAAGGTCTTCCTCTAAATGCAAGAACTCTCCTCAATAACTTGTCCACCCTTCAATTTGGATGCCGCAAATAGAGGCAAGACCAAAAGGAGAATGGCTCGAAGATGGGCTTCTACTGTATCCAGTCTCTTATTAATTTATTTCGCTTTATATTTTTGCATTATATTTCCTTTTTTTGGTTGTCATTATTTAACCCTTTATCAAAACATTTTTAACTAGATTTCTAAGATTAGAAATAGAATGTAATAATATTTCATTAAAGAAATCATTCGAATAAATATTTATATTTGATGAAAGGCAAAATATTTACGTGCATAGAATTTATATGCACTCAAAAATGGAGATTTAATATAAGCAACATGTTTCATGTATACGGATTAATTTCTAATGTACACAAGAAATTTTTTAATAATATTTTTATAAATTAATGTAATAATTAGAATTAAACATATGGGATTAAGTAACTAATGATAGGGGTTGTACACAATTTTAGAACCAATATATATATATATATATATATATATAATATTAAAATAAATTTTAATTTGTGCATAATTAACTTTATATATACAAATCAAAACTTCCCACCTTGCAAAATGTGAATCACATAACTCTAAATCTCAGCATTTTCTAAAACAAAGGATGTTTTGGCCTCTCTCATAACATCTACACATCTATTTTTAATTTTGGTTGACAGACGTAATCGCATTAAAGCAATCAATTTGTTGAGAAATAAGAATCACAACAAATAGAGAGGGACATTTAATAGGATTTCCTATTTTAGATGGCATTCAATGTAAGGCATTGTATGACTAAACATGGTAATAAACCACATTCACTTACAATGGCTTTTAATGTGGTCCGAAAATGGTGGGTTTTATAGATTGGTTGAGAACGTGTCACAATCCATCTTAGTGAATGTTATGTTTTCATTGATAAATTGATAGGAATTATTGTTGGAATTTTGGTTATAAATATAGGGGTTCCCAAACTCAATTAACACAAAACTTTTAAGTATAACATTATCACTTAGTGATAATTAGAATTTGGAAGCATCTTTTACAGTCTTTAAATTCATAGAACTTTCATCCAAAACAAAGCACAAAGACAATGGCTAGAGGTATGATTTTGTTTCATTTTTCTTGATTTGAATATTTTGAATGTTATTTTGTATATTCATTCACTTTAATAGTTGGTATCAGAGCCAAAAATGCCTTTGCCTTGTTGAGTTTTTCAAGCTCATACTTACCAATTATTATGCTTATTTGCATTGGTTTTTAGAGTTATTTTTTCATTATTTTGATATCACAAACTCAATTCTCATGAAATTTTGATGAAAATGAACTCTTGAACCATCCAAAACAGAGCTCAGAAATGCTAGAAACAACTGAGTCAATTATTAGGTCTGTCTCTGAGTCAAGTCAGTGTGACCTGATAGAAGGTTGAAGATGACTTAAATGACAGATCATTTAAGCATTGGATGTAAACAACATCTTATTTTGACCTTCGTTGTGTTGTGTTTGGACCCTCTTAAATGATGTGTTGTTTTGCTTTGTTTTAGTGAAATGCATCATTTCACTTAAAGGGTGTTGGGTCAGCTATTTATTTGGGCCTCTGGCTTTTGAACTCAAGCTCATTTGTTTTATTTCATTTTTGTATTGGGCTTCTGTTGAAATTGGCATGTTTTTATTTTAATTAAAAAAAGTTTTACAAAAGCTAGCACTTTGTGAACTTGAACTCGAGATCGTGAGTAATAAGGCTCAAGCAATTGCCAGTGTGATGGTTGTTGAATATATTTCAACTTTTAGTGTATAAATATGTTTCTAAAAAAAATTTGAACTTTTCTATATATGAATTTTTCACCTTTAGGGTGAATTTAACTACTTTTAAACAAAATTATTTAAATAAGCTAATTTTTTAACAAAATACTTTTTAGACCTATTTTGTATAGAAAATTAGCAATAATTGAATGCTATTTTGTTTTGAGCAAATTTTAGTTAATTAATTTTGGTAGACTATGTTAATATTTGGTAATATTTATGAATTTATTGTCAAAATTTGTTATGACTGCAATTAATTTGTACTTAATTTTGGTAAAATGATTCTTAGTCATTATTAGAGAATACAAATTAATTAATAAGTCACATTTGACTTAGTTGATTAATTGATTAATTGTTTCTCATTATGTGATACTTGTTTATGCATTTTTTGACATATTCATGCATTTAATTTTGATGTCATGTGATCTGTATATTTTAGTTTAATTGAGATTTAGTCACAACACTCTTAATTATTTCAAAAATTGTATATTAAAAATTTAATTATTGAGATTAAATTTAAGATCACATATAAAGGAAAATATGACATCAATTATAATTAATATATTTAAAATAATAATCATTATCCCACAAAAATATTATCATATTCTATATTATTAATTTAGGTGAAATAGTGAATTTTACTTTAACTTAATTTTCTCATAGGAATTGGAATAAGAGATGTAATTTGTTAGTTTCACCATTATTATACGAGTCTAATTAAATAAAACTTAATCTACATATAGTTTTATTTATTATTAAACTCATAGTTTGAATAGACATGCATTGCATTGACATGACATGTTATTTTGGTATATATTTATTTGCCTCAAATTATTGACATAGCATGTAGATTGTGCAGTTTTTCAACTTTTAAATATCTATAATTTTCAAGTTTTTAAATTAACTAAAGATAACTATAATATTTGAAAGAAAAAAAATACTTTTTTATTTAAGGTGGATAGACGTTGATGATGCAATTAAAAAGAATGAACCTCCTAAACCTACAGATACTAGCAGTGCATCAATTGTAAACTTTTATAAACACTGAGAGCGATTTAATTGCCTCAATATGATATATATCAAGACTAAAATATCTATTAATATTCATGAATCTATCGAAAAGTATCAAAACATTCAAAGTTTGCTCAAGGCTATTAATGTACTGTTCGAATTTTTGGATAAGGCTTTGGCAAGCACCCTAATGACAAAGTTATCATCCATAAAACTTACTAGCATAAGGGATGTACGAGAGCATATCATGCAAATGAGAGATATAACAACTTCATTGAAAACACTCGAGGTTGAGATGTCCGAATCTTTCCTCGTGCATTACATTCTGAATTCTTTACCATAACAGTATGGGCCTTTCAAAATCTCCTACAACACACATAAGAAAAAAATGGTTAATCAATGAACTTATGATCATATGTATATAAGAAGAAAGAAGGCTCATAATAGAAATGGGTAAAAATACACATATACTAACACAAGAAAAGGAGAAAAGAAAAAGAAAGGGCAAGATACCCATCTATAAGGACATTAAAAAGAGTCCAAATGCTTCTTTTGTTAAAAAAAAAGGCACATGAAATTGAACTATGTCAAATTCAAGGTTTAACTTCAAAAGAAAAGTAATTTAATCTCATATTTCTGTTTCGAATTTACTATGGTAGATGTAATAGCAACACATGATTGATTGATTCTAACTCAACAATTTAATTGAAAACACTTAAGGTTGAAATGTCCGAATTTTTCTTGTGCACTACATCTTAAATTATTTACCATAACAGTATGGGCCTTTCAAAATCTCCTATAACACACATAAGAAAAAATGGTCAATCAATGAACTTCTGACCATATGTATGCAAAAAGAAAGAAGGCTCATAGTAGATATAGGTAAAAGTACACATACAGTAACACAAGAAAAGGAGAAAAGAAAGCCCAAGGCAAAGGGAAGGACAAGGTACCCATTCATGAGGACATTAAAAAGAGTCCAAATGCTTTTTTTGTTAAAAAAAAAGGACACATGAAATTGAACTATGTCAAATTCAAGGTTTGGCTTCAAAAGAAAAGTAACTTAATCTCATATTTTTGATTCGAATTTAATATGGTAAATGCTAATAGTAACACATAGTGGATTGATTCTACCTCAACAATTTATGTCTTTAATATCTTATAAGACTTTTTAAACCAAAGGAAGTTGGTGGGCAATGAGCAATATATGTATTTAGGAAATAAGTTGGGCCTAACTATAAAAGCCATAGGAATATGTAAATTGGTTCTTGATTCTAGTTTTGTTTTTAATTTAAAAAAGACATTTTATGTACCAAGTCTATTTAAAAACTTGATTTCTATTTCTAAATTTGTACCGTTGAGATATGCTTTAAAATTTCAAGTGATAGATTTAAATTATTTTATAAATCTAATATTGTTAAAAAGGCCACACTTTGCGATAATCTATTCCAAATTCACTTATAAGACAATAACTCTTATGATTCAATACATGTTTTTAGTAGCACATGTATTAAAAGAAATATTATTAATAAATATTCTTCTATGTTATGGCACTGTAAACTTAGTCATATCTCAATAAAAAAAAGTGAAAGAATTAGTAAAAGATAGAATACTTAATATTCTTGACTTTACTGATTTTAATAATTGTGTAAACTGCATCAAGCAAAAGCAGACTAATAAGACAAAGAAAAGTGCTTAGATGAGTTTTAACATATTAGAAATTATACATACAAATATTTACAGTCTAAATTTGAACTCTAGTAGTCAAAAATATTTTATTACCTTTATTAATGATTACTCATGATACATGCAATTCTATCTACTTAATAATAAGAATGAGGTACTATATGCTTTTAAGATATTTAAAGTAGAAGTGGAGAAATAATGTAGTAAACAAATTAAAATAGTGAGATCAAATAGAGGTGGAAAGTATTATATTATGTTAGATGCATTGATGATGGACAGACATCGGATCCATTTGCTCGATTTTTTCAATAACATGAGATTATTACCCAATACATTATGCCTGAGTTACCAGATAAAAATGGTGTAGTGCAAAAAGGAAACTGAATATTGTTGGATATGGTAAAGAACATGTTAGCCAAATTCAAATTTTCTAAGTCCTTATGGATTAAAGCCCTTAAGGCAGTAGTGTGTATTTTTAACTGAGTTCTAACTAAGGCTATTGAAAAGACACCATTTAAGATATGAAAATATTGGAAACCAAGTCAAATACATATATGCATATTTAGAAGTCAAATACATGTGCAGGTTTGGATATGCTCGTTTGAGGTGAGGGTTTACAATCAACAAGAATAGAAGTTGGATCCAATGACCATCAGTGGCTATTTCATTGGTTATATTAAAAGGTCTAAGGGTTATAGATTTTATTATCCATCTCACAGTACTAAGATTGTGGAATCAAGAAATACAAAAATTCTTAAGAATGACCTGATCAATGGGAGTAATTAAACTCAGAACTTAGGTTTTGAAAATGATCAATCTAATACTCAAGCTCTTATATCAAGTGATAGATTGATTGTGATCTATACCCCTTAAGTTCAAATAAGTATTAAACAACCAATTATTTAGGATCCATAACTTGTTAATCATGACCAAGTTGATCTGGTTGATGAATAGCCTCCAACGACTGTTAAATAGCTAGTTGAACAACATGCTCCTCAAGAGAATGTTGAGTTAACATTAAAAAGATTAATTAGGATGAGGAGGTTAGCAATTCCTAATAATTATACTGTACATTTATAAGAATCTGATTACAACATAGGAGTCGAGAATGTCCTTAAAACATTTTGACAAACCATCAGTTGCAAAAAATTTAAACTGTAGCACAATGCCATGAAGGAAGAGATGGCTTCCATAGCGTCTAATGAAATCTATGATCTTGTTGAGTTGCCTAATAGTCATAGGGCCATTAGATGCAAATAGGTCTATAAGACAAAGAGAGACTCATTAGGCAACATCAAGAGATATAAAGCAAGACTCGTGACTAAGAGATTCACTTAAAATGAAGAAATTGATTACATAAACATTTTTTCTCCTGTATCTTAGAAAGATCCTCTTCGTATAATTATGGCATTGGTTGTCCATTTTGACTTGGAATTGCATCAAATAGATGTAAAGGTAGCATTCCTCAAGGGCAAATTGGAGGAAGAGGTATATATGAAATAATTTAAAGGATTCTCCTCTAGTGCCGATGAACATTTGGTGTGCAAGTTTAAAGATTATCTTCATATAATTATGTAGAGTGATTTTTGAACCAAGTGGGAGCATGTAAGGCGTTATATAATTGAAAGTGGTAACAAACCACATTGCATGTCTGAACGTGGTAACAAACCACATTCACTTGCAATGGCTTTTAATGTGATCCGAAAATTATGGGCTTTGTGAATTGGTTCAGAACGTGTCACACCCTATCTCAGTGAATGTTGCATTTTCATTGATAATTTGATGGGAATTACTATTAAAATTTTGGCTATAAATATAAGGGTTCCAAACTAGGTTAACACACAGCTTCTGAATATAATATCATCATCTAGTAATAACTAGAATTTGGAAGCACCCTTTAAAGTCTTTATACTCATAGAACTTTCATCCAAAACACAACATAGAAGTAATGATTGAATGTATGATTTCGTTTCATTTTTCTTGATTTAGATATTTTAAATGTTATTTTGTATATCCATTTACTCTAACACTCAAGACTCATATCTTACAATCTGCCACCTATGATTTTTATTGGGATAAAAGCTTGATTAATATTACATTTTTAGTAAAGATATAACAATTTTTTTAAAAAAACTTAATTATATAATTTCAAGTTATAAAAATATTATTTCTAATATATTTATATTAAATAACTTAATAATAAATTATACTTAAATTTTATCCAACTTATTATCCTCTGCTTTCTCTAGTAGATAAATCCATAACATATACTTGTAGTTCAAAAGTAGCTTAACTTCGTCAGAATTCAAATTCCAACGTACAGGAGTAGCTTCCTTTTGTAATTAATACACCAAAAATAATATTTAATAAATTATTAGTATTTAAATTAAATCATTTATTACAATATAAATCTTTTTAAATTAGCATGCAAACAAGATATCATCATGTTATAAAAAAAATAAATTAACAAATATAGACCTTCTATACTCTTAATCTCTTTTTTAATATTAAATTTTATATTATATATCTAGTTCTCTTTAACAAAATAACAGTTTATATAAAAGAGAATCTGTTTTGTATTTATTAATCTATTAAACAAAATTTTATTAAATAAACAATAACTACATAACATAACTAGTACTATTAAATTATGCTTTTTGAATAGTTAAAAAACTAATCAGTAATATCAGTAAAATTACGTAACAAAAGAGGGAAAGGGAGGGGGAGGGGCGGTTAATCCAAAACGATGATAAAAGATAATTTTGGAAGTGATAACTTACTTCATTTATATATTGTTTAATAACTTTGGCGGTTTGCATAATAAGCTGAAAGTCCTAATAATCGTGGACTTTCCCTACAGAGTCATTGAGCATTTCATTTGAAAAATGTGTAAATCCCATTCGTTACATGTGAATTTTATTCTTTCAAATTGTATTTAAAATAAATTAATGATTATATATCTTTCTCGTGCCATCATGTATCATCAGAGACAGAAGTGGTATAATTTTCGAATAGTCCATTTAACAATTTGACAACCAGATATCATATTTTATTTTTATAATTAACTATTCCTGTATGTGAACTAAATTAGTATTAAAGCAACAAAATTCAAAGAAGAAAAACTTATAAGAAGTCTTGGAAGGATAATTTTATGAAAGGGATTGACTGCATATGATTGGATAAGTAGCTGGAAGGGGAGGATGACGTGTAAATAAGAGAAAAAGAAAAAAGAAAAGAAAGCACGAATGTAATGTTGATTCGAAACAAAAGCTCAACGCTCCCAATTAAGTGAGGTGATAAACAATGAATATGTTCGGCTTTCGTGTTGAGGCAGGAGACTTGGAAGCCCACTCCATGAGGGAACCAAGCATTTAGCAATGGACGCCATTAATTAATTAGCGTGAGACTAACGTAGGCACAGTGAAGACAAATTTTCATACATATGCCTTCTGTTTGGCTTGTGACTTCTATGTCTTCATCTACCTATTTTTATTGGATGGCCATGGAAAAAAATGTACCTACTTTGATTGAGCCTCTATTTTTAATTTAATACTTTTAAAATGCTCAACCCCCTTCTAGGCTCCTAGCTTGGTCCTCAACTGACATGTTTCTATTAGTACAAAGGTAACTAAATTAGTTTTCTAAATAGCAGAATAAATTATTTTCCATTCTCCTTAAGAGATCCTTAAAGTTAAAATATAATTAAAATATTTCCTAAAAACAATATCCATTTCTTTCTATTAAAATGTAATTTTTTAAAAATATAGTTTTTTAATTTTCATTTTAATATTATGTATTTTGTGTTAAAAATTAAAAAGTTAATTTATTTTAAATTTAAAAATCTAATTACTTTTATATTAGTCAATTTCATATTTAATACTTATTATATTATATATATGTACAGATAATTTGTTCAAAATATATGTAATTATAATTTATTTTTTATTACAAAAGAAGTCAATATAGTATTTTTTTAATTTTATAAAAAAAAGTTTAGATTTTTAAGACAAAGGAAAAAATGTATAATTTAAATATTTTTCAAAAAATGAGTGTAATTTACTCTCTCTCTCTCTCTCTCTCTCTCTCTCTCTCTCTCTCTCTCTCTCTCTCTCTTTATATATATAAATAATTGCTCTCTTTGAGAAAGAACACAAAATGATGTTTGAGAATTCCTCCTCTTTTTGAGTTGAGCAAATTCAAGACCAAGATTTTTAACGTTTTAAACAATATCAATTTAGTAGATATTTACATATCAAAATGGGTTTTAAAGCACTTGTTTATTTGAGATTTTGGTTTTGATCATAAAACGTAAATAAACATTTATAAATTTATAACTATAATCAAAGAGGAAGGAGAAAGAGAGAAATTGCTGGAAACCTTTAATTCCAATTGTAGATAAGACGAAAGTTCTGATAAGAGAGATCAATAAAGAAAGGAATATTAAATACGACAAAAAACTATTAGATACTGAAGTAATAACTTGCCATGCAAAAATTCCGAGCCGTATTTGTTTTTAAAACCATCATGAAAGAAATAATTTTGTTCATCTATTTTGGAGTTTATCTACTCAAACAAGAAATTGCAAAACTTATAGGTAGCTATAGTTTAGGTTGGACTCCTGATTAATTAGTCAGTTTCAACTTTGATTAAATTATTATTTTTAGTGCTAATAAAAATTATAACTACTCAGGTAAGGAAATTGTTTATTTATCTATTTTTGGAGTTTCTCTAGTCATCTATTCTAAGGTATAATTTTCATTGATAGACACAAAATTATTTATCTTAACATAGTTTATGGCCTTGACAACAATTATGCAAAAATAAATGAATTATTATATATGAATTGCAGGTCTTATAGTTGACCAAGGAGCCTCAGTACTCACCTGATAACTAGTGTTTTATAAGCTTAAATGTCGGATGTTCTTTTTGTTCTTTTTTTTTTTTTTTTTGGTTAATAAGCAATGGTTTCTAACACTTCTTTGACACCTGCCTGAGACAGCAAGGGCTGACTCTTCTAAATAGTGACACCAACTACGAGAAATTCCTAAACATCAGACGTTGTTTGCAGATACAACGATGAGGATTTAGTTTTAATAATTTGACAAGTGAATCTCAAATATACAGAATAAATAATCATAATAATTACATATATATACATTCTAAAAAATCTTAAAGGAAAATTTCGCCAACTACACTACCCTTTATACAATGTGATTCTCTAATCATTGTCTATGTTTTCTCAGAGTTATTCAAATTTAAATGACTTGAATTTTAATTTTAATATGTTTTTTATTTGAAAAGAAACAAGATATAAATTTAAAATAATTTTTTAATTATAAACTTAAAAAAAATATTGATTGAGATTAAAAAAATAAAAAATTGTAATTTGAATAATTCAAATCAAATATAAACAATTTAAGCATGACAAACACCTCTCAACGACTCTTGTGGTCATATACAATGAAAAAAAAAAAATAAACACTCAAATGTCATATACAATGAAAAAAAAAATAAACACTCAAATGTAACAATACAAAAAGTACTAATTTAATTAAGTTCAAAACTTTTGTTTTTTTCCTGTTTATTTTTTATAAGAGTATCTTATTTATCCGTAGCAGATATACAATATTTGGAGGTATAGTTGTAGTATCTCCAAACATTACGTATTTTTTTACCCAAATAAATTATATATATTGTAGGACGTGAACAAATAAGATAATAAAAAGAAAAAGTTGTGCATTCAAAATCTTGTTTTAACACTGTCAGAAAACAAAATTGAATCACTGCCACCAAGTTCAAAAATTTATTACATTTGGGACCGATATTTTGTGAACTACTGCATTTGGGTGTTTATTTTTATTTTTTATTTTACATGGCTCAAAAACATCCTCTGTCTACGCTTGAGGATGAATAGAGAATCCGCATTCTCCGTATATATGTCTCTGCTGTTGCAGATGCACGATGGATTGTGCTATTACTTATCTGTTAATCTTTACCAAACCGATAAAGAAGAGAGATCCGTAACAGGGAAGGCAACCGTGATTGTCCGTTAAGGTATTGCATAGAAAGACAAAATGATTCATTCATAATAACTTTAAAGATCCAAATCTCGGAGCAGCAGCTGATGTGGGGTTTTGATTTCATTCTTTTTTTATTTGAGGTGGGTCTCTCCAATATCTAAACCTTTTGATACTTGCTTTTTATAGTCCCCTGCAGAGACAAATAATTCCAACAACCTTATTTTAGGAGCGCAATGCCCCTAGTAATAAGCTTTTTAATCATGTTATCTGTTGTTATATTTGGTTTCAAAGGATCCGTCCATTGGAGCCCTGGATGGGTAATTAACAATGAGTTAAATACTGATTCAAGAAAGTTGAAAACAAGACTAGATGGTGGCCTCTTGCTTCCACTAAAATAAAAAAGAGAAAAACAAAAAAGACAAAGCGAGAGAATTGAGGGAACGGATGGCCCTATGTCCTCCACCATCTAGAATCCCCTTGACTTTTAGGAACCTAATCTCTTTCTCTCTCTCTCTCTCGATCAAGTCTTCCCTTCAAATCTTACTTCCCAAGAAATTATTAGCATCCCCTTTCAGCCCCAAAGCCTGGTCGGTGAAGATATATTACTGTTAGTATTACCCTTCCATCTCTACAAACAAAACGCCATTTGCTCTTCCCCAGAATTAAAGCCATGCTCGACCCAGGAAAAGACCAACCCTCAAATTCTTTTCGATTAACTCATAGTTATGATGGCCGAAACCGCAGGAATTGTCAGAGCTGGAATGATATGGAAGTGCGATTCGGAACTGAATCAAAGGACGTGGATGATGATTCTGGTATTTGCTCGCCGCCTTTGTGGAGGACGAGTCCACCCAGAAGCCCCCAACAGCGCAAGAACTATTATCGAAGTCTGTCCCCTGCTTCCAGAACCCAAGCTGTTGCCAGAGGCCAAAGGGAGCTTATGGAAATGGTTCGGAATATGCCCGAGTCCAGTTACGAGCTCTCTCTGAAAGATCTCGTGGAGAAGCCCTGGGTCGACGCTCGAGAGGAAAATACGGTAGACGAGAGGAATTTGAACCACAAAGATGGTTATAAAAGGGAAAATAGTATTAGAAAGATGAAGAGAAGCGGGAACATTGATAGTGGAGGCTTCTATCTTAAGATGATGTTCCCTACTTCTTTGGGATCTAAGAAGAAGAAGAAAAATGAATCGTCGGCAAATGGTAGTTCAAAGGTCTCTCCGAGGCCTTCAGTTTCTGATGGATCCGTGAAGGGCACTGATAAGGAGTGGTGGAAGAAGAGCCTTTCAGCTTCGGTGAAGAGTGAAAGTGGTGTGTCGAGTATCAACAGCGGAAGCATGAAAAGCTCTGGTAGTAGCAGTAGCAGCAGCAGCAGCAGCAGAAGTAACAGCAGGTATGTTCAAATTTTAAACCACTTATGGGAATACAAAGGCTAATCGGTATAACGTTACCTTGGGGTGCTTTTTTTTTAATGATGATATAGTAAACAAGTTTCTGAAGAATGGGAAAAAAATTTAACAGAGTAAATTGCTCATGGAGATTGAAATTCTGCATATATTTTTTTAAATTCTATGAAAGCTATTAAACTTTCCTGGCAGATTAAGAGAAAGGGCTCTTCACGAATGCACATGAAACAAAGGGATGTTGTATATTTAACCGTTATATGTGTCTGTAGTTTCTTACTGTAACTTGAACCAAGTAGATTCTGATCAAACATTCATCTGTTTATCCTTGACGACATGTTTTTGTAAATTTTCTTAGAGTCTCTGTAATAGCATTCGGGTTTAATACTCTGAGCAATTCTTACATACCACATCATTTATACACACGTCCTTTCTACACTCAACTCAACGTATAAGATTTACTCTACTTCGTAGACTCCACTTATGCTACTGGTAGACCTCACCTTGATTGCGCTCCTACACCGTTGGTATATGTAAGAAAATTTTTAAGATTCCACCAAGTGACAAAGTCAAAGATAAAAAAGTTAAAGCCTGCACAGGTTGTCGATGAGAGTGGTTTTGCTTTGACGTCTTATAACACTGCATAGTCACGGTTAAAGGGGTTGTTAGAAAGCCCCAGCTGGTTTAATTAATAAAGTGCTTTGGTGTTACTTTTAAGGACTTCAATCAAATCCCGCTTTGGATTTGTGGGATTTTAAGAAAGGAGAGTGTCAAGTTCAAATTATGAAGCCCACTTTGAATTGAAAGATAAAGACAAATGAGCTTATACAACTAGGGCTTGTTCGTTAGCTAAATGCAATTTTGCCTGTTTAATAATCTGCTTAAGCACTGAATAAGAAATTATTGTAGAGCAAAAATAATAACAAAAATGGTTTGTTCACTAAGCAGGTAGCTAGTAACTTCGGACTCAGCATATTAAAATTAAATACAATATTCACTTCAATATGTAAGATCACCTGCTCGTTATCACTAGTAACTAAGATCTAGTTTTTGGTTGTGATGCAGGCGCGAGAGCAGTGGTGGTAGTTGCTGGCCTTTCATTTCTTTCATTCGCAAACCCAAAAGCCTAACGCAGAAATAAGAGATGCATCTGATGATTGATGAACCAGAGAACTATATGATATACATATATTCATGTAATTAGAGTTTTTCTGATGTTTAGACATGATGGGGCAGACAGAAGCAGAAGTATCAAGTATGGAAGTTGAAGTGTGTGTGAATAGAAATATATTAACGAGTTTTATCTTCCTTGCCTTCTTGAAACTCTATGATGACCGATGGGTTAGATTACAGAGTGCTACCAGTAATATTATGAGTCATCCATCCATCAACATGCTTAATCCTAACATTTGGACTAAATTCAGCTCAGCAGTTCGAGTTTGTCTCATTTATTCATTTGAGTCAGTATAATAGGTCATAATATCCAATGCTATCAGCTTAATTTTTTCAGATTGGTATCAATGCATGATCTTATAGTTAATTTTAATTAAAATTTAATTTTTTATTTTACTTAGAAGCTCAGAGAGATATATTGTTATATTTATAATTTATATACTAATTTTATAATTGAATTGTATTTTAAAAAATAAAATGTAGTTAACCTAATTGTAATCAATATATCTATACCCCTTATCAGAACATACAATCACATTGCTCAAGGAATATGTTGGAGTGTTCGTTGGTGTTTTCCTTCTTAATTCAAATGCTTATTAAATAAAGTAGTCAAAGCAAAATGTAGCTAAATAATAAGAGTAAATTAATGATTTACACTTGAAAAATTATTCTTTTTTAAGTTTATTTTTTAAAGATAATTAAAGCTTCTCATTTTAGCCTTTTAAACATTTCTTTCTAATCAATTTAGTTTTCAATGTTAAGTAAAATCATAATTATTTAACAAATTAGTTCAATGAGAGTTTACATCACCATTAATTGATAATATAAACTTTGCTAAAGTGCCTTGAGCCTCTAAAACAACATTATTTTGTTTAATTTCATCTCATAAAATCTAGAGTCGTAGAGAAATTGATTAAGAGATTAGGTCAATTAATTTTTGTGAAATTAGACAAAACTAATGTTTTGTGAGTTTAAGACACCTGAGCAAACTTATATTCGATCGCATGAATATTTAGTTATGCTATGTATCAACTATAGTATTAAGTAATTGTGATTTTGTTTATGCAAATTGTTTAGGATACTAAATTGAATTATTTTTTATATAGAGGATAAAATTGAGAGGGAATGAAATAGTTAATTTTCTCAAATAATAATATCTTCATCTATTATTGGCACAAATTAATATAAAAAACTTTATGAAATTAAAAATTATAATAATTGGTCAATTGGTCAATGCGAGGTTGGGGTTTGTTCTTGGTGGAAGCCTCTGAATATGGACGGAATGAATTATTGACTTTGCAATCGTAATGAATTATTATTTTCACACTGTTAAGTTAAAATATTGAGTTTGTTAATAATTTAAATTTTGAAAGATTATTTTTTTAAAATTAACCCTCTAAAAATATTTTTTTTATTTAACTTATGAAATATTACTCTTTTCTCAATTTATTTTTTTAAATAAAGTTTCATAATTTAGTTTTTCAAATATTTTCTTTCAATTTAAATAGTTTTCTTAAGAAGTATTTGTGACTCTTTTTTAAAGAATGTTTGAAAGCTAAATTGATAGACTTATTTTTGAAAAATTGAATTAATAAGAAAGCAAACTTTTAAGGACTAAATTAAAATTTTATTTTAAAAAAATAAATTAAGAAAATAGTAATTTTTTAGAAATTCAACTAGTAATTTACTTTAAAGTTATTTATGAAAATTCTAAAATTTTTTTATTGTAATATACAAATGATTCTTTTAAGAAGTATTTATAACTCTCTTTAAAAAAAATTTGATTGAAAAAATTTTTGAAGATTAAATTGATAGACTTATTTTTAAAAAATTGAATTAATAGGAAAGTAAATTTTTAAGAATTAAATTAAAATTTTAATTTTAAAAGATTAAATTAAGAATTTAGTATTTTTTAGGAATTAAATTATTAATCTATTTTAAAATTATTTATAAGAATTCTAAAATGTCTTTAATTGCAACATACAAAAAATATAGAGAGAATTATAATTAAAGATTCAAAATTTAAAAAATTTATTTTCAAAAATTTATTACCATTAAATTTAAGAAATTTTATTTAAAATTAATAATAATCTATCCTAAAACAATAATAATAGATTTTTTAAAATAATTTTTTTAAATTTTGGATCTTTAATTATAATTCTCCCAATAATATATATCAATATAATTTTTAATTTTATTAAAAAGACAAAATTTTATGTAAATGAAATCAAATTTCAAACCTTCACCTAAAGCAGAAGAAATGTAATTTCAATCCGGGATTCAGGCTCGGCGTCAACCCGACCTCTTCCTTCCTAAGCACCTCTTTCCGGCCATCCCTCCTGTGTTGAAACAGAAGAGGAAATAAATAATAAACACTCAAAATAACCCTCTTGAAGAAAACCCTTACGGCTTAGGTTTTGGATATTTTTCTACCCACCAATACAAGTCAAAATAGGAAATCTTCAAAATACCGTGAATAATTTCGCAAAAAACCTTCAAAAAAAAAATTGCTAAAAAAGCGAAGCTCAAAACCATCGATTCAAATAGTCTTTCCTCCTCTGTAATTAGTTTTACTCTGTTGAATTATTGGCGTATGCGCACAAAGATCCTCAGAATCACTTCTTCTGATTCTAACTCTGTTGTGCGGTTCTTAACAGGTAGTTTCCTACTTTTCATCGTTTTCGACTAAATTCTGATGTTTTTATGTTGTGGTTACGTCAACCGAAGTCCAATCAGAATTCGCATGATTTGATGGCCCGATACGTCTTCTCTGATATAGTCCCTGATCGTTGATGGCTTCCAACTTTGATGTTGTTGCATTCTCCGCTTATATTTAAGGTATTTTCGCATCATCTGATTGTTTGCCTTCTTATTTGATTGGGGCCGCGTTGACGACATTGGATACATATTTCTTTACCCTTTCAATTTTGAGTTTACTATTTCAATCCACAACCTTACTACTTGGCTCAACCTTTTTGGTTATTATTTATCTTTTATTTTATTTTTTTGGCGGGTTGATTGAGTTTTTCTGGTGTCAATTATCTTATCAAGTTAATCATTTACGTTCTAGCTAAAATTCATGTTTCGACGGATGGGTGCTTTCCTCCTCCTGCATTATTTTCTCTTCCCCTTTGAACTTTTATCTTTTTAAGTCTAGATTCTGAAGCTATTCAGCAGCTAAGTTGTCTTCTTTATGATGCACTCCACAGTTTTTGTGGCGTATATTGCTTTAGCTTCATTTTGAAGGCCGATTGCCTTATTAATATTATCTTGCTCTGACCTTTGTTGAAGTTTCAAAATAAAGACTTGACCGGAGTCGGTGAAAAATGGCAAATAACGCAGCAACCTGTGCGGAAAGGGCAACTAGTGACATGCTGATAGGCCCGGACTGGGCAGTTAACATAGAGTTGTGTGATATAATTAATACGGATCCCAGGTATCATTCTTCTGCTTGACATATGGATGGATGGTAATTTGCTGAGGTATGTGTCTTTAATTTCTCAGTAAACTTCTGTGCTTGGGGACAAGTCTATTGCTTTAGGAGTGTAAATTTTACATCTTCAGTCAAGCATATACATGAAACTAGTTACCTAATTAGCCATGTATATGCTAATAGTTTTTGGGACTATGTTTTAGTAAGTTGGTTGGTAATATAATTCCCCAAGGAATAAAATCTTTTAATTTTACAATACAGACACGTTTGTGGTACCTTTTTTAATCGTCTTATACCATCTTGGAAGATGGGTGGATAAGATTTGTCTTCGCTTGCTTGCTGAAGAAAGTATTCTGTTGCTTTAAATATTCTGAGCAATCAAACTGGTTAGCCCATCCTATATGATAAAGCTGCCCAGACCTCTATAGTAAGCAAGCATCTATATGTCAATCACCTACTTCATTATCTATCTTTCCATTAAATTACTGCATTCTATGTTAAATGGGTCAAAGGATTTGTGAATGATATGCAATTTCTTACAGCTGGTAGTCCGTTGCTCCATCTCTTTCCCATTTAGAGAGAGCATCAAAGGGGCTGGGAGGGATCTAGCGATGTTATGGCCCTATTAACATCTTGTGAATATAACTGAGACTTCTTTTTTTATTTTCCCCTTAAGAGTTTGAAAACTGACCTCAGTACTTTGCACTCCTATAATAAGAGCTTTAATTCCCTTCCCGAAGTAGAATTTGAAATCTGTATTATTTTGAATTTGAAATTGCCTTTTAGTTTGGATGTAATTGTTTAGTCATTATCTTGATTTTTCTCGTGGCTTACTTAAATTACATTGTCACTGATCTACTTTGTTGACTCAAACTAAATTTGCAGGCAAGCGAAGGATGCAATAAATATACTTAAGAAGCAATTGAGCAATAAAAATCCCCAAATACAACTTTTGGCTCTTTTTGTGAGTTTTTCTATTCTTTTCTATGTAATTTGGATAATTACTGAATTTTAATGTATTTTTGGATAAAGTATATAATTTACCTCACACGGATGTTCTGTGCTGTACTATTTGATGTAGGCACTGGAGACCCTTAGTAAAAATTGTGGTGAAAATGTATTCCAGATCATTGAGCAGGATATCTTACAGGAAATGGTTAAGATAGTGAAGAAGAAGGTGTCTACTGTTTACTTATACTAAAGTTTCTTCTGTAATTCACTTATTTCAGTCTGCCAACATTCTTTTTGTCTTCAAAGTGGAAGATATGCTTATCTGGTGCTGCATTCTCATAATCTAATGTACAGCCGGCCTTAAATGTGAGGGAAAAGATACTGATATTAATTAATACGTGGCAAGAAGCTTTTGGGGGCCCAACTGGAAGATATCCCCAGTACTATGCAGCATATAATGAACTAAAAGTAATTTTTCTGTTGCATCTACTTGTTACTTTTTGAGCATTTATCTACATTTGGCAAGCAATTGTTCTGCTGACAATCAATGTGGATTGACATTTTTATCAATGTACATTAGTACTGTGAGATGGTTGTCAATGCTTTCATTCTAGAGTTCTGTTGATTTTGCTGCCTGGATGATGGACTCCCTGATAAGGCTGCATCGTATATTCATATTCATGTGGTTATTACTTTAATTCCAGGATCAAATTCAAATCAGCCTGGACTCAATAAAGATGTATCATGATCTATTATTAGAATCCACATGTCATCAGTGTTCCACACCCCCCCCCCCCAGGCTGGTCGTATTGTCACACAAACTTCCAAAAAAAAAAAAATTAGGGGCTTGCATGCTCTTGACCTTTTTTAGAGCATATAAATTAACAGCTCCTGTCAAAACTATTTATATTTAAGTTGCTGCTGTTTGGTTACCAACACATTGATATTTATGTTTCTGTAATGTAATATTTTTAATGATTGACAGTGTGCTGGAGTTGAATTTCCACCACAAGAAGAAAATAGTGTACCATTTTTCACTCCTCCTCAAACCCAGCCAACTGTTGATCCTATTGCACAGTATGATGATGTTGGTATTCAGGCATCTTTTCAATCAGATGCTTCTGGCCTTAGGTAGTCCTTGAATTGCATCACATTCTTAACGCTCTACTCCTTTTGTATGTTGTGTGTGGCTAACAGTTTATCATTCTTAGATCATTAACTTTGAGTAAGAAATCAACAGAGTAATTCAGTTACTGTTGCTATCTAATACACCCAAAAGTATAACAAATTGCATTCTCATAATCATGGTTACTGTAAAATTACTTGTTCTGGATTTTCAGTTCACATGTTTCTGCTCAAGTTCCCTGATTTCTACTGGTAGTTTTCTGTTGCTTCAATGTATGTTTTGTGGTTGTTTGTTAATGGTAGTAGATCTATCTGTCACCACTGCAATGAATTCGAAACTCGGGGGGAAAAAAGAGTGAGAAAGTAATAAAAAAGAAGAAAGTATTGAGCTTATTTAAATAACAATTGCATAGCTACCATACATTGCACTGTTAAAGCTGATGCTATCATGCCATTCAGTCCATGACTATTATAGTATCTCCTGGTGAAAGTGTAAATATTTCCCCGATATCTTCTTTGAGCAGGTCCTTTGCACCATGTTATTTATCATGTGGCTATTACTACCTCTGATACCGTTGCTTGTGAACTTCTCATGTATGATTAATGTTTTCATTGTGAGTTGTAACAGACGCCATACTGATTACATACTTGCATTTTACCTTACTGTCCAAGAAATTAATTATATCCCTATAATTTTATTCAACATTATCTGCATTTATATCACTATGTGAAACTTTTTTTCTTTGCTGGTTTTAAGTTGTCCTAGGCAGTTAATTTTGGAACATAGTTTTGGTTTGAAATTTTTACCAATATATGGAATATTGCTAAAACCTTTACAAGCCTACATTTGTCTTTTATTTAAATGACTGTGGTGTCTTTCCCTCCATAAAGTATGAGATTCTCCTTCTGAATTTGTCTACTGTATAATCTGGGTATTCTTCAGAGAGCAAAGTTTCTGTTATACATGCAAATTAATCTAATCACAAGGAGATACACTATCTTAAGGCATGTTGATGTTTAATTATATATGATACGCAAGTGGTGATGGTTTTTGGGAGGTTTTCTCTTATGAATGTACAGGGAAATTGGAAAGTTCTTTTGGGCTAATGCTCTTTTCTTTTGTTCTTAGGTTTTGTTTATTTTCTGGTTGTTGTAGGAGGAATTCTTATCCTCCTCTTTCCTCTACTTATCTTTTTATATATTAAAAAATGGTTGTTTGTGCTATATCCCCGTCTTGCTAAATTTGCTTATAATCAGTTTCCCAGAGTTTCAAAATGCTGGAGGACTAGCAGATGTATTGATGGAAATGCTTAATGCCTTGGATCCTAAAATTCCCGAGGTAAAATTATATTTTCTTTTTTGTTTCTTTCCTGCTATCTTCATTCTGGAACTTCTAGCTTGTTTGCTTGTTATTAAACTATATGTTTGAACTTTGAAGTTGCTGCATTCTCTTTATTCGCATTCTAATATTCTACTATGTGTAGCACTGTGGAAGTCCGGAACCTGGATTTTCCCACTATAGCAAATTGAAATAAGCAAGTGGTTGTCATGAAAATTAGGCAGCTTCTGAATAATAACAATTTCAACAAAATTACTTCTTTTTGAGTTGAGATCTTTCGGTGCTACTTCAAGGTTTTTTTTATTGTTTCTTTTTCCTTTTTGATGTTTGGCCTCAAAATTCATCTTTCTCGTCCCTGCTTAAGACCGTGCTTTACAATATTGTAATAAGCACTAGGACACAACATCAACTTACTTATAAATTTAAAGAACCAAAAAATTCTGTCAGGCTCCATTTAGTGCCCTGATAAGTATCTTTAATTCTTAATCCTTTCCTTTTCCCTAATTCTAAGCCATAAATGATTGACATACATAATAAATTTGACTTGTTTTTATAACAGGCTTAATAGTAATTCCTAATCTTTGGATCAACATTCTATTTAGTTAAGAGTGTACTGACGTGGAAATGTTTTTGCATGGAAGAGACTAGAATTGTTGGGGGTTTATGAGAACATTTCTTGCAAGGGCTGTACTAATTCAATTTTGAAATCTACTGCTTTTGCTTGTAAAAATATTATTTTTATTGTAATTCACAAAACAGTCATGGGAATGTGTCAATCAATATTCTTATTCATAATATTCTGGATAACATATCGCAGGGTGTAAAGCAAGAAGTGATTGTTGATCTGGTTGACCAGTGCCGTTCTTATCAAAAGCGTGTCATGGTTCTTCTGAACAATACAGCGTAAGATATAGTTTTAATAGACTGACTGAGTCCTCTTTTCCGTGTGTAAGCAAGAAGAATGAATGTTGCGTATGTTTCACTTCCAGGGATGAGAAGCTTTTAGGTCAAGGGTTGGCACTGAATGACCGCCTGCAGAGAGTTCTTCGTCGACATGATGATATTGCAAAAGGAACTCCTAATGCAGGTGCAAGAGGAAAAGAAACTTCAGTTCTGCCACTTGTGAACGTAAAGCATGAGGATGATGAATCAGAAGATGACTTTGGCCAGCTAGCCCATAGGTGACCACAAAATTCTGCATTATATTAAATCCTGTTGGCAATTGCTTTATCTTACATTGCCTATCTAATTTACAATTATATGGAGGCATAAGTAGGCCAACATACTTTCATTCGTATATTCTGTAGTTGATATTTAGTCCCTTCCCTTATCTTCCTCTTTCTCTCCTTCTCCAGTTTCATCATTGTAACTAATGGTGTATATAATCATGATTGCAGGTCATCAAGAGATACCCATGCACAGAGCCAGAAACCAGCCAATGACAAGGCAGTATCAGTGAGAGTAAGTCCACTTCTTCCCCCTCCACCAGCATCAAGGAAGCCGGTCTTCCGTGACTCTGGGATGATTGACTATCTCAGTGGTGATGCATACAGAGCAGATGATTCCCCTCTGTACAAGGACCCCACGCCATTTGCAATTCCACTTAATTCTAGCCCTAATCCTATCTCATCAACGACTCCCAATCATGTCATGGGTACTTCATTGCCTACTTTTAACAGACAGCCTGTGTATGATGACGAACCATCTTCCATAAGCAAATTTTCAGAAAGCCTTCCTCCAGCTCCCCGGGACACACAATCTCCTCAGGTCCTTCCCCCGCCACCTTCAAGTTATAATCAGAGACAAAACCTTTTTGACCATCAAGATGCGTCTCATTCAAATAGTGGATCCAGTTCCTCTTATGACAGTTTGGTCGGACAAACTCAGAATCTGTCTCTGAATTTATCCACCCCAACCAAACAAGAGAAGCCAGAAGATGCCCTTTTCAAAGACCTAATGGACTTCGCAAAATCAAAGACCTCATCTCCTTCCCATCCTGATAGGCTATTTTGAATGATGTTCAGCAGGTTTTGCTTCAGATTACCGAGCTGACCATTTCATGGTTGTTTTGGGATCCTTTCGATGTGGTTTGTCCATTGGTGTACCTAGATTACTCATTCAAATGCATATAT
Source organism: Erythrophleum ivorense (assembly GCA_026724425.1). NCBI lineage: Eukaryota > Viridiplantae > Streptophyta > Magnoliopsida > Fabales > Fabaceae > Erythrophleum > Erythrophleum ivorense. The sequence continues at coordinate 57,099,167 of JAIUCV010000004.1, read as the reverse complement.
TCTGCTCTATTGTTTGTATTGAATTTGGTAGGAGGTGGCTTCTCCGGTTCATATTAAAGAATTAAATGCATCTGTGCAATTAGTAACAGTCTTTGATCATGCTAGTAATGACCTCTCAATGTGTTGGTAATGTTTAACAGCACCTTAAATAGTCAGTGCTAGTTATTAGCACATTAACGAACTGCTATCAATATTGTCTAAAATTGTTACCAACATGAGAAGATGTTATCGCTAATTGCAATGTACATTTAGTTTCGTAATTTACACTGTAAAATTTGCTTTATCATCAACATTTTTCCAAGTTCTCTGTATGAAAGGGGTGGGTGAGGTTGTTTAGTTGGAATGTGTTCGCTTCCCAAATCGGGTTGGAGGATCTTGACTCTTGTAAGCCTTTATGGCTTATAAATATACATATTTTCTGGCTGATGGGAGCGTCATCTATGATAAATGAATGTCACCAATATGAAGTAATAGGAAAATTAGCTTCTTCTTTTCTTTTTCTTTTTTATAGCCTTTCGTGATTCATGATCCATTTGTTGATAATTTTTCATGTATGCTTAGTCTAGGCTAGTTTCGTTTTTATAAAAATTAGACCCAAAAAAAAGTATACTGATGATTTTTCTATTAGTCAAAGTACATTTCAAGGAACCCCACTTTTTGTTTCTTCTTTGGCGATATTCATTCCCTTGCCCAGACCATTAAACTTGCCCAAATCATCATCAATTTTAAGCGACACAAAACGGCTAATAATCATTGCTAATTCAACAAGTTTAATCGTTAGTTACACTATCATCAGGAGACAAGTGTTAAGAGTAAAAGATGTAAATGACCCATCAATCATCATTAATATTTTTTTAAATTTACATTTATCTTTTCAGTACTACTCTAATAAAAATTTTTAATTTCTTTTCTGGGTTTAATTCAGTCTCGCAAGCTGAATTTTGCTTTCCCTATGAATAATTAGGATGACAAAAGCAATACACATTATAGTTATAACTTGAAAGAAGGAAAGCAAATAGTGCTTGGAAGATGGATTTTGGGCTTTTCCTCTTGACAATCTCTGCTTACTAATCCTTGGAACTGATCCACCTGCCTTACCTGAAGAAAGTAGAATAATTCTTATATGGGTTCTATGGAAATTTTATATGTTAATAAACGTGTTTAATTTGGAGACTATAACGAAATTGAGCATTTTTTGGCAAACACGTGAATTTACTAGTTCAAATAACCATTCATTTGTGAATTTCTTAATTTCACCTCCGTAGCATCCTTGAGAGCTCTCTAACATTCCATTCTGCTGCAGTTTTTGGAACTAGAATGAAAATATACTCGAACTATAGAATCCAGCAACTCTGGATGCTCACTGAAAAGTACAGAATCTCCATGTTGAATTGCTTTGAGTACTTGCAATAAATAACCCAACCCATTATTACAGAATTAGGCATGTTACCACCACAACATTTCAGAACATAGCTTTAAAAGAGAGGCATCCATTCTTGCAATTAGTAACATTAGTATGAACAAAATATAGTGTTTGTAATCAAGGATATAGAAATAATCTTCAGTTATCATTTACTACTCAGGAATATCTGAGATCCCTCTTGTAATTACCAGAACTTTTGAGGGGCTGATGTAAATTAAGGGCAAACATACCAATAACATCTCCTTGGAAAATATGTGGTATCTAAATTCAGCAGCAAGATCAGTGAAGGGAATGGAACCACCCACATAGCAATGAACATGTAGGCACATTTCATTTTTTTATTTTCTTCCATTCAGCCTCAATCATCATCCTTCTCGTACCACCCTCTCAACTGCCACAGACACAAAAGGTATTGCAGACAATAAAATATGCATTAACTATAAGAGAGCTTATGATCACGTTGAAAATAGGCCTCACAAATTTCTCAGGCAAGCATATAGAAATACCTGATATAGGTTGATCACAATAATTGGAGACAGTTAGAGTCAGATTAGCTGTAAAGTCACAGTGGGACAGAATGTAGGTTCTTGGAAGAATAGTTGCATGCTTACTTATTTGATCTTCCTTTATAACAACCTTCAGTTTTGACGCTTCAAATCTTGCTGGAGGACCCAAGAGCCTAACAGCCTTTGTTTAAGAACAAATGAGTACCCTTACAAGAGGAATAGCACTGATAAGCATAGCAGATTAAATTAAAATATTTTGAACTGCTCTCTCAAACAAGGAGGTCCAATTTGGAACTCAAACTGCATTTTGAGAAAGATCTCGATTTCATGGCTTACTCTTGTAAAGCATAGTTGTTTTATGCGGGAATCAAGATGAGCAATTCTAATTTTGTGAATTAAAACTGGAAGCCAGGTCAGACATTGAAGCTGTTTTGCTTTACTTCGGTGATTAGTGTAATGCAACAAAAGTCAAAAGATGCATTTGCAACATGTTGACTTATTAGATGGCATTTTTTTCATTATATTAGTTGAACCAACTGGAATAAATTACACTAGAAAGCCATTCTGTATATGTTCAATGGAGTAAGGAAAAGAGTTAAAACATAGGACTCCACAAGAACAAAGTGGTAAAATTTCCTTCTCCCCCCCCCCCCTCTCTCAATCTTTACATGTTTAAGATTTGGAGAGAGAAAAGGATTAAATGTGTAATGGGTATAATATATATATGGATCAAGTGAAAATGCAGAAAGCTGAGCTCTGTAGGATAATTTTTCATATATGAGCAATAAAGGATTGGTTAAAAGAATATTTGCAGTAAATGTGAACTCAGCCTGGCATCTGGGCCAAGAACTTCAATTCTCTACATTTCTAAAAGCTGAATAAAATTACAATGGTGGATCTGGAGTTAGAATCAAATTTTCACTTTTTTTTTTTTTAAGTCAGCCTGTAGAACCAGCAGGATTGTTACCTAGAGCAAGTTAATGTGGTGGCAGAGCTTTTCAACATGATCCATCGTCAGGAGAAGAGCCATAAGTCTACCACATCAAAAGTTCATCATACACTATTGAAAGAGATATAAAACTGAAATCCGAACAACGTTAGCAATTAGGAGAACATATAAAAGGGAAAGGCACTAATTAGTAATTAGGAGAAGAGAGAGAAAGAAAGGAACCTGAGAAACAAGGGGATTGTAGGATGTAATAGCATTGGTTATGGAGGATAAGAGAGAAGGTCTAGTGGATGAGTTTGAGAAGGAAGACGTGAGTCGTTGGTGAAAATGAGAAAGCATTCTAAGCACATTGAAAGGCCATGGAAGATGCATAACCCAGTGGTTCTCTTCTCTTCAAATTCCACAGGCCACCATTGTCTTCTTTCTTGCCATTTTTTTTTTTTGGAGGAAGAGAAAGTAATGTGGGAAAATGCGTCTTCTTCTTGGTTTCTCTCATGTGGGCTATGACCCAGACCCCACAGTCTAGAATCTCTTTCAATCCATTTCTTTCCCAGGATTCACTTTGTTTTGAGCTTTTAGAAATCCTACCTTATTTTATTCAAAAATAAGTGGGTGCATGCATGAAGATGGAGAAGGCGAACGTTGTGCCACGTCATCCAACAGCTAGAATTTTCGATAACTTGGGGATAATGTGATGACGTGGCTTCATCGGGTCCAGAATTCTCGCCGTAGCGTATCCGGATTCGGATCCCCTTGAAATTTTGAACTTGAACTACGATGACTTGTTCTCCTTTTCTCTGAATCTCTTGTGTGCGTGGTCTGACATAAAATTTAGGATGATTATTTTGTGTAAATTTATCTATACTTCTATATTAATATATATAATTTTGGAGTGTTTTTTTATCATCATCTCAAAACGATATATAGGTAAAGCATTTAAACAATTTATATTATTATTCATATAAAAAGAAATTGAGAAGTTATTTAATTTTTTAAAATTATATAGTTATTGATATAAAAGAAGAATAAAAAATTATTTAACCTTTTTAAACTCTATTTACTTTTAAAATATGAAAAGTTTTATTTGTTATTTAAAAAATAAATTAAATAATTAACATATACTTGTATCTTTATAAATCACTGCTAGTTACTATTCTTTTAGGTTTTAGCCTAATTGAAGATATTATGTAAACTGATATTATTACCAACATCGACGTGATGACTAAGATACATAACAAACATCACATCACCCATATGCCGCGGTTTGTGGCGTGCTGGCTTTTAAGGCCCCTGAGGTTGCCTTAACCGCACGTGCATCGGAAAACAGAACTGCCTAATATTTCTCGCCCTCTTCATGTTAATTTCGTTTTCGGGAAGAAAAAACGAAATGCTATGCCTTGCCTTATAATTTCAATACTTCATTTCTAATTCCTAATCGCAAAACTGTAATATCTGTCAGTGCAGATTTCACATCATTTAGATGGAACCGTCCCTGTGGACTAGGTCAGTGATTTTGCTTGTTTTGACTTCATATTTATTATGCGCTTTTATTGTTGAATTGCAAAAAGAATAAAAAAGCCGTATTGAGAAAGGGTGGTAGGGGGGGGAGGGGGTGGGGGGACATAAAAGCAGTTTAAGAAAGAATTGAGCCTACCCACTTACACCTTCCAATTGCGTTACTAATTATATTAGCTTTAACCCCACACTCTTTACAATTTCTTAATTTAATTGCATTACAATTTAGCTACACATTCGCGGCCATAGCCCCAACCCCTTTTTATATTTTGATGGGACGCACCAAATGTTCTAATTCAATTCTAGAGTTCTTGAGCAACCCTAATGCTGCACCTATAGCTGTAGTGCATTTGTTTAAGACTTTTAATGCATACTCTTCGAAGAAGTGTGTATTTTTTAACTAATTAAAAAGAAAGTGCTGTCTCTAAACACTGTCCTTTTAAAAAAAAAAATATTTAACATTCCACTGCCACCATGGATGCCATTATCTTCCTCTACGTAATACATTCCCTTGTTGGGAAAGCAGCATACAAAAGTATCAATACGCTTTTTCCCAGTTTAGCTTTTGAGCCGTATGAAACTAATTGAAAAGCACTTTCCTCGTGTTTGCATGATTGGAATTCAAAAACAATTTTTAAAAAAAAAAGAAATACTAGGGACTAGGGTTGCGTTTTCTCCTAATTAAGTATAGGTTGGCTTGAATCAATGCTTCATTTGAGTTCTAATTTTATGCCTAAAATAATATATATATATATATATATATGTATATGTCTTAGTAAGTAGACAAATGTTGCTGATTCTTCAAGAGACAGGAAGAACCTTTAAAGGATTAAAAAATAAAAGTTGGGCAACAGAAATTATTTTTATCATGTTTAACACGGTGACATTACTGACTATATACACTTTGAAACAAGTCTGACGACAAAGATATCTTTGCAGAAACATGGAGAATTAAATAATAGCATCCAACTAATAAGGGAGGGGGGTCCAGAGTGAGAATTTAAAAAATATTGCGGTAATTCCTCACACATGCACACTCAGAATCTACTAGTCCATTAGACAATGAGAGCAACAACGTGGATTGCTCAACGGTTTAACATTATCAAATGCCTTATTGTCTGCCATTCATGCATCCTTCCCCAAACAAACAAAGTTGGCAGCCTCCCTATATTACTGAACATGTCTCCTGCCACCAAGCCCTTTATACTCTCGTCTTTTTGAGAGCTAAAGGAAGGAAGGCACTCTCTGCACAAATTCCCGGTGTAGTAGCAGTAGTAGCACTCATCGATCATTATCATCATGTTAGGTTCTTGGAGGCACCACTGCTTGCTCTTCACTCTGCTTGCTTTTGTTGTTCTATCAGAAGGATCAAGATTGCCCAAGGAATTCTGGGAACAGATGCTGCCCAAGAAGCTACCTGCTCCTTCCTCTTCTCCCTCCAGAGGCACCAATTCTGTGTCAACCACATCGTCTTCCACAGCCTTCAAAACTGATTGTACTCTTCCTTCATCAGATGGAAAGGTCTAATATTGCAAATCAAACTCTAGTGTTATACAGCCCTCTTTAACTGTACAAATTGCAGTCTCAACACAGCGCTGAAGTTTTGTCAATCTGTCCCTCAGATTCGTCTGACAAGCTGCTTATAAACAGAATCACACTCTTGTAGATTGATTCATCTTGGTCTGAAGATATTTAGAGTTTCTTGTAAAGATAACTGAGTACCCACTTATCATTGAACAGCATATATATATATATATATATATAACAATTATTTTAGTATGAATAGATATTGTGGCAGAAGAAGTAACAAGTTGTAATTCCTGAAAACATTTCAACTTTACTATACGCCAGGTTGCTGTATATGTTTCATGTTACATTCTCGTCATCAGTAATATTTTCCTCAATAATATCTTAGGCAAAGTTTATAGCTTCTCAATTTTCTGGGTAAGTATTCATGTACAGCCAGTGGCTTTGCATAAAAAAACTGAAACAGTTTTTATTCTCATATTGTCCATATCTTATGTTTGCCCTGAAACCACAAACAGCATCACGTTTGTTCCATTTATATCAGTGGCGATATTACATTTTCATCATTCTTCCTCTCGGACAACCCTGAGTTCTGAACTCATATACTTCCTAAAACTCGAAAAAAATTCAATCAGTTGGGTGGTTACAGAAGCCTAGAGTAAACTTTATTTTTATGCACCAAAGACCAAAGTTATGATTGTATAGGAGTAAGCATACAGTTCCAGGTTATAAAAACTACAATAAGTAGATGCATTGTTGAAATAATGATTTAATTTCTGCACAATATATTGCCTCTTGCTACGGAAATTTCAAGATCACAAAAGTTTTATGTAATTTCCAGGTAATGTTTTGCTTGCTTTTGTTTGCGTCAATTCAAAAGATTGAACATATTATTCCAATCAAAGTAAAATATGAATAAAAAATTTTTTATGTGTAATTCAGTGACTTCTAGACATTCTTATGTGGCAAAAAATCATTAGGCAGAATAATTGATGCCCATATCTAAAAGTGCAGCCTAAGCTGATAAGGAAGCAAGTATGACACTGGACAATTTTTAGTAATGCAGGTTTCAAAGTGTTGGCTAGAAAGTGCTTTATCAATCTTGCAGTAACATGTGCAATTACTATCATTCGGTCAAAGAGCACTTGCAATGACATTAAAAATGACTGATTCTTGAGGATTCAATACTCTTCCCTTTCTTATAATGTTCCCTGATTAATGGTTACTTCATTTTCCTCCAGTAAGTGATTGGTGATTAATGATTAGCAAGAAAGCTATGATAGAAGGGCCTTCCTAAGCTGACAATTAGCAGCCAAAGAGTTGTCCATTATTAGACACATGCTCCTCCTGCCAAAGGAGCGAAGTGGAAGATCCTTCAACCAAGACCTTTTTACATCCTTTGCAGTAAGATGCTAACAAAATGACACCGTAAAATAAAAGATCCTTGTCAGAGAGAGTAAAAGAAAGAAACCACAGGATTAAGAAGATATCAGCAGCTGCTTATAGTATAATTGTTTACAACACCAGAAATGCATAATAACTAACTGGCGTATTCAAGTCGATCACAGAATAACTGTTAGATAAAAGGAAAAGACGAAAGTATAGTGCTTCAATAAACAGTACAATCAGCGTCCACTTTCCATCTCAAGCGCAAGTTGGTTTCCCATGCTTTCAAACCCCACAGAATTGCTAGTACTACCTTCAGTTCCACATATTGGACCAAGCAAGTATTCGTTTTCCTCTGAATTTAAATATTTTCCATCCCACGGATGCTTCTCCATAGCTATTAGCCCTTCTAGCTCCATTGATACTTCCTTCATGGTTGGCCTGTCTTCCCCCTTTACTCTTATACATCTACTTGCCAATACAGCAACTTCCTTAAGTTGCCCTACATTTTTCTCATTCACCACTCTACTGTCTAGAATCTCAAGTAAGCGGTCTTTTTTCATTGAAGAAACAAAGTACATAGCCAGATTTCTGTCTTCTTCTGGCCTGTTCACTTCAACCACCTTCTTTCCAGTCAACAACTCCATAAGCACCACCCCAAAGCTATAGACATCGCTTTTCTCAGTTAACTGGCTGGTTTGTAGGTACTCAGGGTCCAAGTATCCCAATGTCCCTTGCACAAGAGTAGTGATTTGAGTTTGATCTAGAGGAATCAACCTGGAGGCTCCAAAATCAGATACCTTTGCTGTGTAATTGTGATCCAAGAGTATGTTACTAGACTTTATATCCCTGTGAATGATAGGAATGGAAGCTGCTGAATGCAGGTATGATATGGCTCCGGCAGTTTCAGCAGCTATCCTCAACCGAGTCTCCCATGGAAGACATGATGTATTCATTGATGGGTCTATATGATGGAGCAGAGTATTATTAGGGACAAACTCATAAACTAGCAGAGGAACTTCAGTTTCCAGACAACAACCCAGAAGCTTGACCACATTCCTGTGGTTGATTCGTGAGAGTACAAGCACTTCGTTGATGAAATCTTTGACTTGGCTCTGCTCTGCCATCCTAGACTTCTTAATGGCAACCACTCTTCTATCTGATAATATTCCTTTGTAAACTGTTCCTTGGCCTCCACGCCCAAGAATTTTGCTTTCGTGGAAGTTATCTGTGGCTTCTTTAAGCTCCTCTTCGCTAAATACCTTCGCCATTTCATTGTAACCTTGTCGCTCGGAGAGTTGTTCCTGAAGCATTAGACCACCGTTTTGCTCGAAGAACTTCTTTCTGATGTTTATGAGCTTTCTTTTCCTTCCTACCCAGCATAAGGATGATATGACAATACCAACAACCAAGAGGGATACGCTGATGCCTACCAGTTCAACACAATTAACATGTCATTTCAAGTACCACAATACCAATGGACATACAAAATTTATGTTTACAGACAGATAAGTAAAACGGAATGACAGCTCCAATTTCAATTACAAAATTGTGGCGAAACTTGTGTAATAAATACCATAATACCAGGTAGACATGTAAGAGAGAATGTGAAATCATCTAGAGACAAAGGAGGCTGCTGTGGCAAGATCCTATAAAGTTTTTTTTTTTGACATTCATAAGACCCATTGAACCTCATTGGATTAATTGTCTATAGATTTTAAATGTCGCAAAAGAGATGGATTACCGAATGAAAAGTACTTTAATGGTGTGGCCAAAGATGTATGTAAACTTACCTAGAGCAACTTCCATGACTGGGACATTGTTGGATTTATCCTCTGAAACACAACCTGTTCCGTTCTTGAAACCGTCGCCTTTGTAGCCCGGTCGACATGAACAATTGTAAGTGCCGTACAAATTTTGGCACGTTTGACTGCAGAGATTGGATGTACTGTTGCTGCACTCGTCGATGTCTGAAAATTTGTAGGCATAGCACAAAGGGGATTAAGAAACTGTGCTAGGAATCCCTAATAAAAGTAATAACATAGATGAAAAATTAACCTTGGCAACCATCAGAACCAGAGAGGTAAGGATTCCCTCGAAACCCATCATTGCATCTGCAGAGGTAGCCAGGAGCATTTTGAGAATCCACGCAGAAGCTGTTGTTCGTGCAAGCATAGCTACTTGTGCTCTTGATTGCTTCAGAGCAACTCTCATTCCCAATAGCCCAATCGATGATCAAAGGAAAATCTCTTTTGCGTCGCAGATCGCGGAGGTCTAGAGAGGAGAAATTGAAAGCACCGTCTTCGACCAGAAAAGCATAGCTGCAAGGATTAAAGTCCAACACTTGGGAGTGGTTGTTATAGCTAAATATGCTGATATTGTACCCCATGTTTCCTGTGGGAAAACTGGTCTGGCAGCAGCCGATACCTGAGCAACTTCCATTGGCCACGTCTGCTACGCTCCTACAAACAGAGCTGCAGCCAGTGGCGAACCTTCTCCCCCAAAAATCAACAATGAAAGCGTAGGTGTCGCAGCCGATGACCGTGAACTTGTTCTTGGTGTTGGATATAGCAAACTGACGAAGTTGAATCCATATGAAGTTCCGCAAGTGAGAGGGAGCGTAACAATCCCAGCCAACCCACCCGGAGAAGCGCAATTCACCATCAAGAGAGATATCCAACACTTGAATGTTGCCATTGGAGTAATTTGCCATTGGTTTAACAGAGGAGTTGTCGCAGGATATGAGGAAATTTTCATCTCTACAGCACCCTTCGCTTGTACCAAATGGGTACGGAATGTTAAGGTCGCCGCAAGTGCTGCTGCAACCCGGTTTGGCCTGACCCGCCACCGATGTAGCCGTTGCCGCTGCAACTATGAACAAGCTCAATTTGATTACACAACTTGACATCATAAGCAGCAAAACAGGGTATCAATCTTTACTGATTTCTCTATCTCCAATTCTGATTCTTTCAATACATAGACTATAAGAGATGCTTTTATGCCTATATTATTATGGTCTTATAATGACAATGAAGTTATGCGGTTCAAAGCGACGTCCCAGTTGAATATTCCGTCTCCGGTGAGATTTTCGTCCCCGTGTTACACGTACTCACGTTGACAATAAATTTCATTCATATTTGGTCCCTTCTCTAGTCACAAATTAAATTTATATAATATAGATGAAAAAATTAAAAATATATATATATACATAAAAGAAAAAGAAAAACCTATACAATCTCTTATCTTTTCTGTGTCACTCTTTTTTATTTGAATTTCATTTTCAATGTCAGTTTGATTTATCCTTTCGTCTCCTTTCTCTCTTTTTCTCCTTAAAATTACAATCTAGAAAACAAATTGAATTTACAATGGTAGGTGGACTGAGTAATTTTTAAAAAACTAATTGTCCAATTTTATGCCAGATAATTGCTGGCGTCTTCGAAGGTTGAAAGAAGAGGAGGTCCAATTTTTTGTCTTTTTCTTTTTTACTACACAACGAAGACCACATCCATTAAGGACAGAGAGCTTAAATCTAATTAATTTCCTTAGATTTTTAACTGTCAAAGGTCGAGCTCAAATTTCAGGATATGGCACGGCAGTCACAAATTTTGTATACGAATTTAACCATCCTTTCGAATGGATATTAATGTGAACACCGAATCAGATTCTGCTTCTTTTAATCGCATGCTTGTTTGACTCAGCCATTCACGCAATTCAAGAGATATTACAGTTCTTATTGTTTACAATATTGTCGTTAGTTCAAACTATACAGAAGTATATACAAAAAATTATAATTTTGAGCATATGACGAGGAGGAAGGTGCTGCTCAGTTGCGCTGAATGGCTCTAACAGAAATGAAAAATCATAGTTTTCTTCTTTAAACAAAAAAAAAACATAATTAGTCATCAAAAAGAGCGAACGCTGAGTGTTCCCTACTTTACATTGCAACTTTAATACTACTAATGTACTTATCACTATTCCACTTAAAATAAAATTTCTGATAATTTGGTTTCTCATTCAATGTGGACAGCACCAGGACCCCTTGGGGGACAGGTGGCGGCTATGAAGCTAGAAAGAAAACAAAAGTAGGCTGGCTATGAAAGAAGCAACAACTTTGCCGTTGTGTACAGCCCCAGCAAATCAATGATTTTATTATTTTTGTTATCAAATTTTTTTTAATAATAACATAATAAATATATAATTTTAATATCTCATTGATATATAATTAATTTTATAAATTATATATATCATATTTTTGTTAGAAATGTTGACAATAAAATTATACGAAATCTAAATCTCATAAACAATATAAACAATACAAAACTCTTGCAAAAAAAAAAAAAGATCACTTAAAATACTTTAAGTAAAATAATAAAATTAAAAAAAAGTGAGATCTACTCGATTTTACCTGTGGCTTCACTTACTTTTGTTTTTTTTTTTTCTTGTGAATCCCTTACCGACCCTTGACCTAGTCCAACCCTACTTTCTTTGTATAGAAGCTACCTTAGGTTGTTGGAATGTCGCCTTAGGAAATGAAAAATTTGCTAACGTTCAAATGATCGCATGCGTTTGATTAAAAGGAAAGCAACAAAAAACTTTTTATGGATGAGATAACTTTCTTTCATACGACATAAATTACATTCATCCCATTGAAACATATACTGTACACTAGAATACAATATGCTAAAGTCAAAATACTCTTAAAAATTATATTTTTATAATTATTATTTATTTATAAAGTTATTTTATTTTTTTTAATAGCATACCTTTTAAATCTAACCAAATAAAAAAATAATATTTTTATCCCTTTTCTTATCATACCAAACACATTTTATATATCATAATATTTTTTTTCATTTCTTTCTACTTTTTTTTATTTTTTTTATTTTATTTAATTTTTACAACCAAACGAACCCTTAATATCACAACCACACGTGGCTGCTACACAAGACAAGCATCTCTCAAATTAGCTCCTGCTTAATTTGATCCCAATCTCTATAGTTGAATAAATTATCTTCCACTTTCCTCGGTATCAAAATTTGATTTATGCTATTAATCCCAACGTTTGTGGTAGACTTAAACATGGGTTAAAAATTTTATCTGACTTAAAAAATAGATATAAACTTAAAAAAAAATTTGATAAAAAATAAGTTTATCTTTAAAAAAAATTTGAATATAAAACAAATCCAGCTCAAACCTTTTTAAAGTCTCCTAATAATAAACTTTTTTAAAATTATTAATCAATATTTAATAATATATGTTTAAATATCTATTAAAACATGTGGTGAATTGAGAATTCATATTTGGTGTACTTCATGTCCCAAAAAAGTGTGAACATATCCCAAAAAAGTCCCAGTGCTCATCATAGCATTTGAATTTTCAAGTTGTGTGGTCCCCAGTAGCTGCCAATACTTGTTTAGATAAAGAGGGAAGGACAGAAAAGTCTGATGGATGAAATTAGGAAAGTAGAGAACGATGAAGATGGAAGATGGAACCCAGGCGACCTAGGAAGGAGGAACATACAGCCCCTTTGGATGACTTGCTTTTTTTTTTCTGTTTTGGTCAAGCTGCTTAAACTTTCGACTTTTCTTGAATTTCGAAGGGGAAAAAAAAGTAAAACTTTTTAAACATCTATTAATTAATATTTTATGGTTTAGACATGTGATCTATCTTTTAATTTATTAAAAAAAAAGACATGGTGGGTTAAAATTTTAACTAAACTTTGATAAATATTTTTTTTTCCATTCAATTTTTATGAGCTAGGTTAGGTTATATTGGGCCTGACTTCTTTTTTTAACAAAATTGGATCCATGCTCAAAATGCAAAATTAGTATCAGATCAGGCGCAATTTTTATCATTCTTTTTTTAATGAGCCTAACTCATTTTTAAATGAACACAACTCATAATCAAATTTAATTCGCAACATGTTCTCGAGCCCCATTTCCAATACCATCAATATAAGCCGTAGAAGCTTCATTTGCCAAGTACTCTATCTCTGTGGGGCCACATCCCATTCTCTTCTTCCCCCCAAATGACATGTTGTAAGTTGATGAAGGATGCTAATGTAATGTGATTATTATTGTAGTTATATACTCTTCTGGTTGTTAAACAATAGTCCTTGCACCTTGATACAATACTAAGCGCTTATTAACCAAAGGTTACTAGTATTTAGCTAATGTAAGATGTCTCTTAACAATGTCAATGCATTATTAAGGTCTTGGTAAGCTAGTTCTATGATTTTAAGAGAGTGGGTAACCATTTAAAGTTACTTATTTAAGTTGTAAAACTTTTTTGCATATATTATATATATGTATGAAAGAAACAAATTTGAAAACATGGTTTGCTCGTTAATTTCTTTATGATATTTTCAAGTTTCTTTTCTTCATCTTCCAACATATGTATCATAGTTTAAATTTTGGTCTTTTATTAGCCTATGTAAGAAAAAATTAGTAAGATCACTTACCAAATTTGCCTTCAAATGCTTAAATCCTTTTATCATACCTCATTCGATCTTTAAGAGTTTTTCCACCTATTTTTAATGGTAACAATTATTAAATATGGGCTATTCAGATAAAAATTTATTTTAGATCATTTGATCTTTAAGATTATATAGAAGTTGAGAAAGAGATATATACTTTGCCAACCAATTAAACTATAAATCAAATCAAGCAACAATTGGAAGAGGCAGTCAAGAAATAGAGAGCCTCTCTTCTACATTCACGTAAGTGTTAATTAAGTCATCTTTATGAGAATCACAGCTTGTGAAATTACTAAAGAAGCTTAAGATAAGCTAAAATTAGAGTTTTGAAGAAGTGACAAAATAAGGCAAAAGTAAATTTAAACTTAAGGAAGAAATTTGAGTTGTTAAAAATGGAAAAAAAATGAAAATTTATGATGACAGAATTATGATTATTGTAAATTGGTGTAGAAGTAACATAGTACAGCCCCAACATCTTTTATTGTTATCTATCTATATATTTATAAATCTCATGAGAAGGTGACAGTTTTAGAACAATATCAACTTTTTATGCCTTTGGGTTGTATAAAATTTTTTTAATTTTTTTTTATACAAACTCATTTTTATAAATCAAAATGATTTGGCACATTGCACAAGCTCCACCTAGTTGTCCAAAAAAGATTAGATGATAGAATTTGATGGCGGAGGTGGTTAAAAAAAGTCCCATCAATAATAAATTTATAAATAAGCAAGGAGACTAGTGTCCTTAGACAATAATCCAAAAGCCTAAAAATTTATCTGTGATTTATTTAAGAAAGCACAATCATCTCATTAATGAATTGCTTGATTTGGCTCTGCTCACAAATTTTTGTTCTTATCAATGTACAATTCAAAAGCAATGTTTAGAAAACATTAAATACATATCTCAACTATCTTACTTTTTAGCATTGTAAAATTTAAGTTGTATATATTTTTTTAAGTCTTGAAAGTGGTTGTTTGAGTTTAATTTACTTATTCTTTTCCATTTTCTATGTGATTTGTTCAGGAATAGATTGAATATGCAAAGTGTAGAGATTTCGATTAAAAGAGCAACCAGTATAGTGTGTTACACAATCAACCTATACAGAGAGCATAGATTGTGTAACAAGAGAAAGAAGTATGAGATAGCATGTTATATAAGCCTCTCTTCCTTCCCCCCCCCCCCTTCTCTCTTTCAAGTGTAATTTTACATGGCCCATGTAACTGGGCAACTAAAGCTTATCAAAGAAATAGTGCATTACATAGCTAGGCTGTGTGATTAGGCAACTTTGCATGGCTTAGCTGTGCACATCAACAAAAATACATTTTTGAAAAATTGTTAGGGAACCTGAAGGTAAAGACACAAAAAAATAATTTGAGAGGGAATTTTGATGGCATACAATAATTTTAGAGAGAGGTTTGGAGAACAACAGTGACACCTCAACCTAAATTTTCTTTCACTGATTATTACCACTTTTGATTTGTTTTTCTTTTCTTCTACTTTTTTTCTTATTAGCTATGAATTCAATTAGTTTTTATTTTGAGATTTTGTTTTTTATTAGGAGTAGCTAGACCCTTTAGACCTAGAGTTTGGATAGATTTATTTACTAAATATGATTAAATTTGAGATAATGATGTTTTATCATATTAATTTACTATTCAATTATACTTTCTTTTGCAATTTAATGGTAATTTATTGTGAAATCTAATCTAGAGTGAAATGAATTGAAAGGTGAATTACTTTAGGTAATCACTTAAATAATAAACTTAGATTTATATTTTCAAGAGATATTAATCTTACCTAAGTAAATCATAACCTACTTATATACTAAGCTACTATATGTAGAGATATACATAATTCCATAGATCCTAATGGATTTGTATTATAGTGAATTATTATGAAAATAGACGTAAGTCTATCATAAATATATGTATTTTATCTTGAAAAAGAATTTCACATAAATTAAGAAATCATTTGTTAATTTGAATGAAAAGAAATTGTAGAATTAAATCTTATTCATTCATAAAAAGTGACATTGAAATTCAAATCTTAGAGCACTTCATCATTAGAAAGTATAATTCTTAGTCTTTGTGAATTTTGCTTGTTTTTTAGTTTATTGCTTGTTTACTTCAATTTTGCGTATTTTTAGGTAATTGGAATAATTTAAAAAATTAATAATTGATCAACTTTTCTCATAAAATGATACTTTATTAGCTTTATTACTATTTTTGCGATCCATACTCATGCAGATTTTTCATGACAAAGATATGCTTTTACTCATTCAAGTCTAATTAACAGATAACGCTTACCTATTGTAGTCAATAACAGAATTAGCAGACCAGGGGACACTCATGGAACAAAAACATTTATAAGTCCGATCTCGGTGCGTTAATGCAAGATTTCGAGCAGTCATTTAGACTAGGCACATTCATCAATATCTCTAAAGAAACAGCCTACTAAATCTCACGAAATGTAAATGACGTCCAATTATCAACATATAACAATCCAGTGAGAGTTGGAGGTCCAATTCATGGCTGCCACCTTCAGGAATTTTGAACCTTTCAAAGTTACTGGAGGCAAACAGGCTTTTAAGGGCTTGTTTGGTTTGCCGCTCCAAAGGGGGAAAGGGACGCATTACCTTGCATTGGGCCGTTTGGTTCGATGAATACCACGGCGCGACTTGGGTAGGGTTGCATTGTCCTGTTCTTACCATTGCGCGGGAAGGGAGAATGGTTTTGGAGCCAAAAGCCGCAAATACCATTTTGCCCCTGGAGTACGAAGCTTGGGGAAATCAAAGCGCTCCTTCAGCCACACAAGAACACCACTTAACCCTTCCGTTAGCTGTGTTGTCCCCATTCACAAACGACATTGAGAATGCTATTGTGCGTCTATTCACCATTTTTTTTTTAAAGGGTTTTATTCATTTGATTCTAAACTTCGTCTATTGTATTTTATTATTATTGGTGAATCTGGGTTATAAATCTTCTTGTATCCGCTTCGAACAACCCAGATTTTTGCCTTGCAATCGAACAACCCAAATTTGTGCCTTGCATCTCTTGTCAGATCTGTGGAGTCTTTTAGATCTAAAGCATGATAAAATCCTAGATCTAAAACAAATTGAGAAATGAAATTATTTTTAGATCTGCCTGTGTTTATTTCAGATTTCTTGGCATTTTGTAACTCTTCCTTCGAATCTGGTATGTACAATGGTTGTTGATGATTGCTATGTTTTTAGGTGCCTCTGAAATGCGATAAAATGCGTGTTTCTTGTGCTCTCTGCATCTTCAATGGCTAAAACCCTGTATTGCCATTGCTGGAAGGTGCAACTCGTGGATGAAGATGCCGAACCATCTGCTCCATTGGCGAAGATGGAGGACGATAATGTAGCAGGTTGCAGCTATTCGAACTATTGCCAACATTTTTATTCAATGTCAGGGGCATTTCGGTCTTTGTACTACTTTTTCTTTCTATTCTTTTTACGCAACCAAACAGATAAATATAAAAATATTTCTTTTCCTTCTTACGTCAAACCAAACATTATGGAAGTCAAAGTATTGTTACGCATTCTATTACCAAACGAAGCTCAGTATATTTGAGAAATTTTGAGGCAAGGATTGAAATAATAACGTTGGGGAGATATATAGTGAAATCTTCACCTTTTTTTACACCCTTTTCTCTTCTGAGACATTAAAATCTTCGCCTTTCTTTTTGGGGACGATAGAAATCTTCACCTGGCACATACGTGTATTTTTGGGCTAGTAAAGGTCAAATAATTTTTTGGCTCTTTGGGCCTCGGGGGCTAAGCCCACTTCCTTACTGAAAAATGGGACATATTTTCAAAAGAGAGAAGTATAGAGCTGTTTTTATTTATTGTTTTATTCATTGATAAAAGGAAAACAAGGAGGTTAAATTGCCAATAAATTTGTTCCTAAACTGAAGAGATCTGCAAAGCAGAAAGAGATATAGGGATACAAGTCGCATGAGTAGGGTTCATTCAACCTCATGTCATATGTGGTATGTCTTTCTCTTCCACAAGATTCTCCTAAAATGAAGAGATGCTGGTCCGCCCAAATTTGTTTCGGTCGTATATAGTGTTGACTGGTTCCCACCAAAAAGACGCAGATATGCAGATACGGCCTACGCAGAATCCGATGAAATGACCCTGCGCTGTTGTTTGAGGTGATTGGAGAATTACGTCGCAATCTTTTCATTTTGAGAAAAGGCGGCGCCCCTTCGTTGCATTTCTCTTTTGGGTTAATGTTCTTGTCGCCCAAAAATGTTGGTAAATCTGGATTGCATAATTTTACCCTTTTATACATATACTAATGGTAATTGCAAATGCGGACTTAAATATAATTTGTCTTTAGTAAAATTAACTAGTTAAATTTTTAAAAAAATTATATTCAAAACTCAAATCTTCTAAAATTTATAATAACATATCATAAAAATCATAATTATTATCAAATTTTAAAATATTTATTATTAGATTTAAAAAAATTATTATTAGGTTCAAAAAATTTTATCATTTTTATAAACTCAATAGTAAATCCCTTGAAATTTAATAATAATTTTAATTTTAAAAAGTAATTATAATTTTTAAAATCATTTATTATAGATTTTATAAGATATAAGTCCTTAAATATAATTTTTTAATTTTACATTTATACAAGTAAAATTTAAAATTTCATTAACCCAAATTAGTTAAAACATATTAAATATTGAAAGAAATTTAAAATTTAGAAATTGTCAAATAAAAACTTAGGGATGACAATGGATGGATATCTAATCAAATTTTAGATATGCGAGTATAAATTCAAAAACTATATCTAATACTCAAAGTCTATCCAAATATGAGAAAAATTAATATTTCTCATATTTGCAACCACAATACTCTGATATTCAGAATACATTGGGTACCTAAAATACTTGAAGGTTTTATAAATATTCTGGCAATAAATATCAGGTAAAGAATATCCAAAATACCTCATATTCAAATTTACCTTCTAAAATATAATTTTAAATGTATTTAAAATTATAATTGCTAATTACTTTTAACAATGTATAAAAATTAATCTAATAAAAAAGTTAAGCAATAAAGACAATTTTTGGTATATAATGTATATATATATATATAAGTATATATATTTAGTCTAATTATTATATAATATAAAAATATTAGATATAGGGTATCAATCGAGCATCCTATCTGTCTATGAATATTGGACGGACATCAAGGGTCGAGAGGCTAAATTCGAAACTGCCTAAAATTACTTTGGACATCTTACTCTTAATATCTGAATCCTGTTTAATATCCATTATTAATTGGATATTAAATATTTTTTTTTGATGGAATATTATCAAATACCCAAAATGCTCCCCCAGATTGCCATCCCTATATGAAATGAGCATGGTCAGTATTACTTCCTGGTATATCAACAGTGTGTTTACTGATGAATATAAACTTGACCCAAAAAGAAAACATGATAAAGAACAATTATTGAGATATATAAACGTAAGACGGAAAAGAAAAATGGAACCCTTCAAAAATAATATGAATAAAAATAATGAAATGATAATAAAGGGGGTCAATGTAAACTGCCAATTTAGAGGGACCAACGTGATTTGTCTAGCATTCTAAACTTTATTGCGTACAAGGAGGCAAGATGTTGCACCTAACTAAACCCATACCCAAAGTTTTTGGCAACACCTTAGTTCAGCAACGACAAGGAACATCAAATTCTCAAATTATTGAAGTATATTGGCTTCAATACATACTGTTGAACCAATAATTAATATGCACTTTCTACGAAATTTTCCCCGCTCCCAGCACTCTTCAACTTCACATGCAACGCACTTTGTTGTCCACCCAAAGGGTCGTCTAGTGGGGGTGACCATCCCCCACAGCATTTTGCCTTTCTTTTACACTTCATTCCAAGCTGTGGGAGATATTTATTGTTTTCTCATCTATTGTGCGTGTCATTGTCTGATTCTAAAATGCAAATGAAAATCATTGTTAAACCTATGAAGGCTTAGAGTACTTTTTTAATTTCTCATTCTCATAATACATCTAAATACGACACATTTTATTTTATTTACGATCAAAAAAGCACTATCACATCACCGACTTTATCAATTAACACATTGACGAAAACCTCGGTTCATCCCTTAAAAACCAAGATATATATCTTGGCCATTACATATAAGTTTCTTCAATGGCATAATCAAGGCATAAATATAAAACGGCGGAGTGTCCCTCCGTTTGTACAACCTGGAGTGCATATAGACACTGGCAACAAGCCCCCAAATAGTAACGTCCCTGCTATCTTCTTTTGGCTCTAAAACAAATTATTGGGTATAAATGTAGTGGTCCATGGATTCATGATGCATTCAGTTTTCTCTATCAAAAGCTATAAGGGAGGTTCTTCAGTTAGTACCCCCCCAACCCCTTTCAAATCTTTTCCTCATATCCAAACCATAATTTTTCAATCCCAATCTATTATGATTGTTTGTCTTTGGTTATCATCCCCCTGATATAAAAATTACCAAACAATTGGAGTTGTTTGTCCTTACTCTTGTCCTCATCTCTGTTCATGTTCGTTTCATGCACGCACAAGACAATTCCCATGTCAGGGACGTTTATATTTTCATACATTGTCTCTTCTTATCCCCATTTTAACCTACGTACGGATCCTTGAAATGGGGTGAAATTTGTAGAAATTAATACAAGTTAAATTTTACAGTACGAATTTATTTTCTATGTGCATCGGTGCAATTATTAGAATGTTGGTACCATCTTTTCAGCATGTTAAATAACGTCGTTTCAATGACAAACTAGTGAGTGTTTGTTATGCCGGTAACACCTTTTCAAGGATTTATAATGTTTCTTTAATGTGTAGGTAATCAACTACTCGTCCCTTAAGCACTCACAAGAAATTAATCAATGTTGTTAATCCTTCATCTCATTATCAGGACTTAGGAAAAAAAATTACTAACATCTGAATGTGTTGGTAATGTGGAGTCTATATATTACCAACACGTTAAGGAGAGGCTATTAGCATGCTAATTAAGAAGATAGTACAACAATTTCACCGATACACACAGAACAAAAATTTGCACCCTAGAATCCATACCTAAGAAAAAACGTTGAGAATTAAACATCATGGATCCTCCCAATTTATTTATGAAATCTCATTTGTACACAGAGAGATGGTAAGTCGGTGGTTCCTTTCATTATTTGTATGTCAAAGTGAACCTATGCGCGTAACCATTTAAGTTATATTTTTATAGATTTCTATTTTTTTTTTCTCGTTGTCCAACTTTTTCTTTAGCTAATGTTCATATACACCCTACCTTAATATATGCAAAACCTTGTTTTGTATGTATAACCAAAAGTTGTGGCGTATAGTGAAAACATAATTTAGCTGGATATAAGTCAGTGAAGTCCTTACTTGTTCTACAGTAATTATAGAAAGCAAACTCTTTCTAAGCCCCTCAGGTTTTAAAAGCTCCGATATATATTATCAAGTTAGAGACATGTTTTGGTTATATATATATATATATATATGCACTGATCTGTCAGCTGCTAAAACAGAGTATTTGCTCCAATTCAAGCTCAACTTTTCCTTCAATTTCAGAAAATTGAATGACTTACTGCTAACTGTTACTAGCTACAGCCATAAAGAAATAAGGACTAGAAGTGTAACTAGTAAATTTAATCCTTCATATTTTTAAGTATATGCTTACATAATGCCATGTTATTATTAAATGCAATAATAGGGTCGCAGTGGCTTCTTTCTAGTAGAAAAGAAGCAAAGGAGCAGAAGAGAAAACAGAGAAGGAAGGGTTAAGTAGAAAAGGTTTGAAGCTTGGAGGATAGCAGCCACTTGGTAAAGTTTTGGAGGGTAGCTTCGTCGGCTCTGTAGTATTTTTGTGTGAATAGAAGCAATTCGGACCATGTGAAGTCGGGGTACTGCCTTGTCCCATCTCTGCGCACGATATCCGGTGGGGGTCTCACCACTTTGTCTTCTTTTGGGCACAGAAAGAATGCCAAGGACCTCCTCTCCTTGGACCTGTTCACCACCGCCCTATGCAGGCAACTCTTGTACCTCCCGTTTGATAATGCCTACACAACCAACATTAATATATATATATATATGCATTCACTTTTCACTTTTAACGCCCACCATGATTCCTTCTCTATGCACAACATTAACCAAGTCTACTGCACGGTTCTTTTTTATTACCTCAATTATTTTTCAAAATACACGTATGTGGTTGTGGTTGTGGTTGTTTGTGTTCCAAAATGTACACACACACATATATAATTATAATAACATGCATGTTGTTACCTTCAAGACCTTTGTCGTTACCTGCTTTCGAATATTTGTGGTTGTTTGTGTTAAAAAATGTACACACATATAATTTTAATAACATGCATGTTGTTACTTTTAAGACCTTTGTCGTTACCTGGTTTTGAATAGCTGCAACCCCTACTGTACCAGTCTTTAAGCACTTCCTAGTTAGTCCCTATAAAACATGTACGCTTCTTTCAGATCCAGGTCTATCCTATGCTCTCCTGTTCACGACCTTATTTTATCCAAATTTGTTCATCGTCAATTAAGTTTTAATCCAGCGCACCTATAGGTTCTCATTTTGTTTGCTAATTCAGACCTAGCTATATATGGCTAATTTGGACCAAGGAATTAATAGAGAGAAAACGCAGGAGAGCGTATGGTGCCTATGCTAATATGATTGGAATCTATTTGTACTAGGTGCTTGATCACTACGGGACAAGAAATCAACAGGAATTTTGAGTGTTTCAACCTATTTTTATCTTTTGAAGTATGCAAATAGACGTTAGCTAGATATGTTTTGGGGCATGAGGTTTGACGTTCGCACTTCCATCCAACAAATCCATTTTAACGTTGACTAAAATATTTTTGACTATTAATCCGTTTCATAGTGTTTGAGACAATTTGTTCTCAAACGAAAAATAAAAAATACTTTACAGAATAGATTCTTGGCTGGCTAGGCACTGTATATATCTAATATTCATTCATTCGTTGACTATAACAAATAGAAGAAAAGACAACTCATTTAAGAAGAAAAACAAAAATAATACTAGTGCATTTTGTATGTCCGTAGACTTACAGAACATTATATAGATGGTTTTATGCGAGTTTTATAGTAGAACCTTTTCTTTTTTAAACTCAGGTGCCTAATAATTTCATATAAAGAAGAAATATAATTTTGTAGTTGGTAGTGCCTAAAGTGCATGGGATAGCAAGCTGGATATTTCTCCTATACTATCTTCTATACCCTGATATTCAAAAGAAAGCAAACATAAGGTGGCCACAAAGTAAGATGCTGAAACACAAATAGTTGTGTGTATATAGAGAATGGGTTGGAAGGGCGTACCGTGAAGGTATCACCAATGTTAACAACAAGAGCATCAGGACGAGGTGGAACAGTGTTCCATTTGTTGTGAGTAAAAACATCAAGTCCTCCAACTTGATCTTGGTGAAGTATGGTGAGTGAGGTCGGGTCACAATGCGGTCCCGTGCCAAGGGCTCGGCTGGGCTCTTGGCAAGAGGGGTAGTAGTTGCATCTCATTATGGAGCATCCATCTGAGAAAAATTCCCTGTAATTCATCCTATCCACCCCTAAGCTTATTCCCACCACCTCCATCAGCTTCAGCCCTAACTCCTTCATCGCCTCACAGTACTTCTGAAATACCACCCTGCAAGGGAAAAATATAACAACTCCATATTTGTTCTTCATGTATATATGGTCTGTGTTTAGTAGAAAACCAATCTAATTAGTTAATTACCCAGTTTGATGAAAATCTTGCCCTAAGGTGGAGTCGAAGTAGTTAGTGACCGCTGGGTATGAAGTGTCACGGTCATGGAAGGGGAAAGAGAGGGTCTCCTTCCAAGGGAGATTGGAGGAGAAGCGATCGGCGTGGGCACCCGAATACCCCCACGTGGTACCGGGGGCTTTACGAGCCTTTAATTTGGCGTCAACTGGGAGCTTAAAGAAAGCGTCCATATGTTCATACGCTTCTTTGATCAGAAGCGCATCAACTCCGTGATTGATCACTTGGAAGAAACCGTGGGCTAAGCAGGCCGCTTCTATGAGCTCGGCAGCCCGGTGGGTGGCCCGTGGGTCCCCTCTCATGAACCCATCAAGGTCCACCACCGGTGCCTCCAGCTCTTCATGAGCTTCCACCAGATACTTCTTCGGCCATACGAAGTTTCTGGGCAAGTGGGGCTGCATCTGAAGCCCAGGTGGGTCGAACACAACCCCTCCTACTTCTTTCTGCTCTTCATGATTCTGCGCACACACCAACACACCCGAATCCATCACCGTTATATATATAAATATAACAAACGCAAACGAAACGAGTGGTGAGCTTAGAGCATATATAACTGTATAGCTGCCTAGCTAGCTAGCCAGCCAAAGGTATGACATGTATTTATAGAGTCGGAATATATGCAACTCATAATTTCTACTCTCCAGAAACAAACAAGGAAATCTGTGAATGGTATCCCCCCCCCCCCCCCCCTTTAAAAAAAAGAAAATGAGAGGCGTGTAAATGGTAGGTGTGTTACTGTGCATGCGTGCGTGCGCACGCACGCGTTTGTGCAACAGCTGAAAAGGCGAAAGACTTTTACACGAAAATTGAAAACCATATTAACCTTACAACACTGCAAAAAGAAAAAGAAGTAAAGTTCGTCAACCTTATTAGAATTAAAAATCTTGTTGATATATATATATATATATATATATGTATAAAGAGCTTTAGATTGACATGATGCGAAAAAGAGAAATCGCCTTTCCAAGGAAAAGAGTAACTAGAAATCTACAAGGATAATAATATTAATAGAAAGAAACAGACAAATCAGATGAGACAGAAAGAGGGATGTAGCCAAGGCATCAGCCGAGAAACTCTGGCCGGCTCAATCTTTCATTAAGTAAATGAACTGCGAATGGATTACATTTAGGTTCTCTGTGTGCATGAGGTAATTTCAGAGGAAAAGTAATCATTGAAAGTATTTTAATTGTTATATTAAAATAAATTTATTTGAATTAAGAAGGATGAGAGATTTTGAAATTTGTAACATAATTTAACTAAATAAATTTAAAATAATTTAAAATTTCATCTAAATAGATAAAATTTTCATAATTTCTCTCTTAATTTTGGAAGATTAATTATTTGTGCTATTCTTTTAGATGTACTATTTATATTTTTAATATATATACACGCACACGCATGAATAGACAAATACACGAAGCGGAGCATGGGATCTGGATCCTTAAGAGCGGATTGGACCCCTTTTTCGATCAAATCCCAAAAGGGGCGACTCTTGATGGAGTGGAAGCGTCTAATGCAGCTGAGTCCGCTACCCGAATTGCTCCTTTCAAAATGGTAACTATAAAGGCATTGATGTTCCTGAACATTATTTAGGCAGGTACCCAATAATAAGGATGAATTGCGCCTGAAAGAACATGAATGTGTGTATATGTACTTTTACATATGAATACATGCAGATGCATGTGCATAAACATTCACTTGTGTGTGCATATCTATGGACACATACACATATATGTATACATGTATGAGCACATACACACACGAATGTATATACACATGCACAAGTCCATGCCTAAACACTCACATACATACATATACACATGTATAAATAGTTTTGTGCACGTATATGTGCGTGTGTGTGAGAGAGAGAGAGACCACATATAAGGAATTCTATAATTTATAGTTATTCAAACAAAAAATTTAAATTGCTAAGAGTTTAAATCTACAATGCATTTAGATTATTTATAATTCAAATTTTATAGAAGTATATGTGGAAAATTATTTTTTCTTCCAACTTAAGAAGATTTGGCACCTTATGCGCCCGCAGACCACTATTCAGGCATCAAAGTATCTTTGGCATTTAAAATGCAATAATTCAAAAATAAATAATCAAGAGGTGAATATATCGGTAGAACATTGTTTTCCACGAGCAACAATATATTAAGAGGTAAAATGGAAAAGAGTCAATTAATATGTAACATTCTGTAATACAAAGTTCATTTAGCTAAATTTATATCTCTAATAATTTAAAACCCAGAATATTTATCAAAAAATAATAGAAAAAAAAAACAGAATCCAGAGACCTACGTTCCCAATGTTTGCCAAGTGAAGAAAACTTCAACTAAACATTAAAGTCAACATCGAAAAGCCACGGAAGGAAAAAAAAAAAAAAATCAGCAATGGGTGTGAAAAATACCAAAACAGCAGAATCCAAACACCGCGGGAATCTTGTCATTTCAGACATCCATCGTATTATTTACATTAATTTTTTTCCCTATTTATGTTGTTCTTTCCGTGGAGTGATTTGCTGAAAATAAAATGATAAATTCAACGTAAAAACCGTTTACAGGAAATAAATAAATATATAGTAAAAACCAGGCCGACAAAATAGAACTGCAACACTCACTACCTTACAATCTTTAGCATAAGCAACCGAAGTAACATCCACGTTGTGTTGGTGTATTATTATAAATTATATTTTTTCATTAAGCAATAAAAATTTGTTATGGCACGTCCAACGTGTTGCTCCCCTGCATATCTTCAAGGCTATTGAATCATGGCTAATGTTAACATATACAAATAGGCTTTATGGTCAAAGTCTTTTGGACTTTAAAAAGCCAATAACCTATGCCAAAATATGATAACGTGCCATATTTGATGCATGTGCATGTAAAAAGTATGAAAGACGTGGTAAAACGAGTTGAATCAAACGCTATTTCGTGTTTTAACTATGTGAAATATTTTTAAATATATTGATTTTTAGAAAATATTTTATTGGGCTAAAACTCTTGCTATATTGTTGGATTGTTTAGTGGATTTTAAAGTGTTTAATATAATTCTTGATAAATTGTCTATTATGCTATCTTAGTTTTAATCTTGTTCGTTGGGCTATAAAATATTTTGGGCTCAATCATTAATGTTCTATTTTATTTTTTAGGCTTAAGAGAGTGTTTTATAAAAAATATCATTTTCGGATATTGGCATTTATAAGAAAAATTTTTATAAAGATTATAAAATGGAAAGCTTTCAAATTGAATTAATAATTGAGTCAAGGTTTTAATAAGACAAGATTTTCATTGACTCAAATGTAGAATGTTTCATGCGAATATGTATTACATTGATATGACCTTTTTAACTATAATGAGAAATAAATAATCAAGGAATAAAAAAGGAAAGTCCTTTGATTAAGAAAGTGGAAATAGAAAGAAAGTTGGTTATAGGAAACAGATATAGAAATGCACGCAATAATAAAATATCTTTGAGTCTACTATCCTCTAGAACATGTACATTTAATGGATTCTAACACTTTTTTAAATTTGAGTGATCTCAAAATGGCAAGAAAATATTGATATCATCATGGACTGAATTGATGCATTCAAGAGAGTGATTCCTAGTCATTAAAGTTGATCTGCACATTTATTGAAGGAAACTATCCAAACCAATGGACATATGCTAAAGGTTGTACAATATATAAAGAAGAACATTTCAAGTTGAAGACAGACCATTGAACTCGAAACATTTAGTGTTATATGGAGAATTTGTTGCACTTTATTATTTCTTTTACTTTGAGTGAGTTAGCCTTATAATTAAGAGAACTCTTATCATATCTTGTCATAAGTTTTTAGGTATCTTGAAGAAAAAAATTTATTAAGAAAAAGGTCATAAAAATTTGAATGTTGAACTTGAGATTGCTTTTTATATAGGGTTTCTATAAAGCTTGTAAGGAAAACCTAGATGAAGAGAGACTATAAAGTTGAGTGATGAGTCCTGTGAAATTTTCTGACCAATAGGAAGTACAAACTAAAAAATTGAACTTGTGTCTAGGATTTTCTTGTAAATTTGATAATTGTCCACTATAATAAAAATCATTTACTTTGTATTTGGAGACTAGATGTAAGATATCTTTGGTATGAATAAGAATAAATTGGCTATATGTTTTTTCTCTTTCCTACCTTATCTAATTTTCAGCATAAAGCTTTTTCTAGAAATATAGGAATTTGTTCTACAAAATTAATTATAAAATTGATGCTTTCGGTAGGAATCACATTTTTCAAAAAAGACAACAATAATTTTGAAATCTAATTTAACATCTCCTTCTTAAATTACTTCTAAACTAACAAAACCTATAATTGAAAGTTATGTCTCGCGTTTAAGCCTTTAAATTATGAAAAAAGGCATTAAGTCGGCGTTTATGGTGGCCAACTGTAAAGGAACTAGTGAAGCAATCTTGTGCCTATATATATCACCAATATATACGTGCGAGTGTTCGAACTCTGTCTACTTCATATGCAAGAGTTATAAATTTAAACATTCAAATATTTGAGTTGTTATATCCTGGATGATAACACGTTAAAGTGCTTATTGCATTTAATGACCTAGTAAAATCAACTTGTGCGAGATGTAAGTTATCTTAAATGAAATTAGAGTACCTCTTACCTCAGTAGCGTTCAAATCCTTTGCTCATTTGGGTGCCCAATGCCTTTGGACTATTTAGATCAAATTTTATTTTATTTTATTTTGCTTGGAAGATGCAAAATATATAATAAAACTAACTTTTAACTACCAACTTAAAAAAATAATACTTGAGATTAAACAAAAATAAATAAATTTTAAATCGTCCAAATTTAATACGAATCATTTAAAAGTATCAAACACGTATTGCTTATTGCTAATATGAGCAGGGAATCCAAATGCTAGCCACTACTATATATGTACACCATTTTTGGTTAACGTTTATTTTCTTGTTCTTGTTATCTTCTTATTTTTAATTTGTTGCATCAACACATTGTAATAACTCCTTAAATTAATATTAATAACTAAATTCTCATTTGGAAACTGACCAAAAAAAAAATCATAAAAGATGATTATTAAGTTGTTCTTATTTTATAATAATTTAAATTGTTAATTTTATCATCAACAATAATCTACCATGCACTTTTTATTTTAAAATTCATCCTACACTTTGAATGCCCATTAAGCAGCCGTCTAGGATATTCAGGTGTTCTAATGCGTGGGTGCTTGAACTTTCTTGACAATATGTCTATGAAATAATTTAATATAGCAATTCACCTTCAAGAATTCTGAAGGACAACTTTTAACTTTAATAATAAATTAAATATAATTTTTTTAAAATTTTATATTGATTTAATACTAATGGGGAACAAACAAATGCTTAGAATTGTGGTTTCATTGTCAAAGAAATAATATCCAAGATTGCGTTAACAGACGACCTATGAAATTTAGAAAGCTTCTCATTGATTTGTTAATCTTCGATTCTGCGTATACCAATTATTTTAATATCATCGTATACCCAGGCAGTCTTAAGATTGAAAAATCTAAATAATGATTTTTAAATAAACCATGCATGCCAAATAGGAGCATATATAGCAGCATCAATACTACTTTGATTCACCCGAAGGATCTTAGGTACTGTGATCCGTCATTCTATTGCTCATATTCTAAAAAGGCTTACGTGAAGACAATTGTCCCCACCGTAACGTGTGTCTAATCAGTATTCAATCTAGGGAGAGAAGGGTTAACTATTATTCTTTTTTCATGACTATTACTACTTATCCGCTAATATTTTCCTTGTTAATTAGCTTATATATACTATGGACAAAAGCACCACCCCACTCACTTACTTTGTTTTTCTTTACACATATTACATAGTAGAATTAAGCCTTTGCATTCTTATAACACCTGAGAGTTAGTTGAATTTTTTTTTTCTTAAAAATAAAAATTAAAGATAATTCTCTAAATTAGATTTTTACCCGTGTTCTTTTGGGGTTTTAGACTTGTCATTGATTAGTTATGAAATAACCTATTTTTTTTTTCTTTTTAAAATAAAAAAAAAAAAAACCATCTCTTCTTTTATTTTTCAAGTAATAAGGAGAGTGATGAAAAGTTAATTAATTAGCTTAATTGACTGTACAACAAGATAAGTGCATGAATTAAAAGTAATCATGCATGATGATTTTGTTGTTTGAACATCGTAATCAGAGCTTTATCATAATTGTCGAGACATGAATGTCGTAACCCCAAAAGCTTGAACAAGAGATGGAGGCATTGAGGTAGTGCATATGAAGGGGCCTCCATTCCCCCTGAATGCCTCAACAACAGAGAACAGAAAGGCTCGCAGACGAATGAAGTGTTTGTGGCCGACATGCATATCTTTTTGGTGTAATTTGCAGTCTTAAGAGAAACCATTCAAAGACCATTTCACGTGAACTCATTCTCTCTTTATTAATGTTAGGGAAAGAGCTCCTGTGATGTGTATCCCTTTTACGCTAAAGCCCAGACCCCACTAATATTGTTTTTTTCATTCATTTCTTCAATCTCTATCGTTTCAACGAAACGTGGACTATTACCCTTTCATCATCATTATTAGTCAAAATCATATTCTGTCTTTGGGTGATCCAACTATACTCCCCCATCAGATTTGTTGACTGTCAATTCCACAGTTACAAATTACTATTCAATATTAACATATAAAAAATATATGAATGGGACTGCCATTAAACCAAATTAATACTTCACCATGCATCTTCAGCATACATGCATAATTTTCAATGTTTGAGTATATTAATATTATCATTCTTATATATCAAATATCTAACTAATATGTTCTTTTGCTGGGTATAAAAGTTTCATTTTTGATCAAAAACTTTGAGATGTTAATGTAAAAAAAAAAATTTGAATACAGACGTGAAATTGTTATAAAAAATTTAAATGCCTATACAATCAAATATGAATATTCCATTCTCATGGAAATCTCAAATAAATATAAATTATCTCACCAATCTTAGAATCATATTTATAAGAAGATTTCATATATTGGATGTCTCGTTAAGCCAGATTCAGTATGCTTAAATTGTGATATATAAAGCGGAGTTTTATATTTATTATAATAGCGTTAGACGGCAACTTAGCAAGAAAAACCAGGAGGGGAAGGCAGAACAACCACAAGAAAATGATCCTAGATTCCCAACAAGGATCGAGCACAGAATAAATTAATGTTTTTGAGTCTTGAGCGGGCCAATCTGTGAGTAGTTTGGGCCTAAGGATATGGCCTTGAGAGTTTTTTATATTCGTGTAAAATATATATAAAAATATTATTTGTCATAAATTTTAAAACCAATCAACAACTATAAGTTGAGGTTTTCATAAAATCACTTTAAAATGGCACCCCTAAAATAAACGGCATAAAGATATGTCTTTTACCAATTTTGCATTAATTAGGTTTAGATAAAGTTTCTCATATTTTTGTTATCAATTTTTTTAATTAAAATATAATAAATATATGAATTTTTAATTAAAACATAAAAATATATGGTTAACTATATACATAACATATTTTCATTAAAAATCTAAGAATAGAGATATAATACTGTATATAAATTTATCTTTTTACATTTACATCAATTCTCAATGCTAAAACATAATTTTTAAAATTTACCACGATTCAGTCTTAAAAAGGAAATACCTTGTCCAATGTTATGTTTTGATCAGATAACATAATAATCAAATGCTAATAAATCCTCTCCAATGCAAAAATAAATATGTTAACAAGAAAAATTAAAGCATAAGCTGAGACCTACCATACAGGCCCCAACTCCCACGTCTTTATATCCCTTTTACATAATTTCTTCTTACGTGGGAGAGAATTTAGATTCTCCTCACTTAGAGCTAAAGATTTGCTCCCTTGATTTTTGGAAAAACCGTTTAATTGATACTCATTCTTGTCTCATATATAAAAAATAAATAATTAGCTTATGAGAATTAAAAAAATTATTTAAAATTAATTAATTTTTTTAATTTTGTTCCAAATAAAAATTATTTTTTAAAAATATCTCTATTTAATATATATACGTTTTTAAAAAAATTAATGACAGCTACTGTCATGACCCAAATTTCAGGTTAAGACCAGTACCTAAATCAAGTTAAGCATAATTGGCCTAGCCTAATAAGCCTAGTAACTCATTCAATACTCATATTTTTATATAAACATATATACAATGATTAAAGGTTGTCGAAAATTTGACAGAACAACACCTTCTCTAAAATTTGGATATCTCAACTCTACAAATTCAACACAGTTCAATACATTTTTATTTCAAAAATTTACCAGTATCTTATACCTTTGAATTCTTGCCACAATATAATATGATACATAAATTTTTTAAAATATAATCAAATGCCATTATAATGGTCATTATATAGTCTACAAAAAAAGTATAAAATTTATATGACTCAAAATAATAGCACCTAGTAGCCAATTTCAATGTGTATTAGAGTCCTTACATAATCCAACTGACCAAAATATCATACCATGTGTGTCTAGAAGACACGCAAATCTCATAGCACCTCAATCTACTTTATGCTAATTTGAAATAGAACAAAGGAAAGAGATAAGCCCACTACTGGCTTCGTAAATATATAAAAAACAAATCAAGCAAAAGGGGGAAACAAGTGAACATAAAATATTTCGCAATAGAATACTTTGATAATCAAATGGCCAACATATATATATATATATATATATATGTTTAATGACAACAACTCAATTATACTACAAGTAATCAGCAAAAGTGTAATTAAGATTAAAGAAAGTAATATGGAATGAATATTGCAAGGAAAAACCATAATTAACCCTAAGTGCCGCCACATAGGATTTAATACTACCATTACTGACACTACACAATATTACAATATCATCACCATCACCGAATACCGCCACACAGTGTGCATTTCACTTCGTATCCAATATACTTATTATTGACTGCTGTCACACAGTGATTATTTGTCATTTTAACCAGGTGCAACTAGGTCATTACCCGCACTAATGACTACGGGATTTTAACCACATTCCCATCCAAAATTTTGAAATGAAGTCGTTTAAATAAATTAAATAGCAACAAGTAAGTAAAAATGAATAAAAATTAGATCAAATAAAAGAAGTAACTTAGGTAAATAAAAACAATGAATCAACAAATTTATATAGATGGAATAAAAATAATGAA
Source organism: Erythrophleum ivorense (assembly GCA_026724425.1). Taxonomy (NCBI): domain Eukaryota; kingdom Viridiplantae; phylum Streptophyta; class Magnoliopsida; order Fabales; family Fabaceae; genus Erythrophleum; species Erythrophleum ivorense. Next base: position 57,066,275 of record JAIUCV010000004.1, on the reverse strand, counting down.
TAAACAAATTTATATAGTAAAATTATAAATAAAAGTCATTTATTGTCTCTCCTACATAATAACCATGTATATATATATATATTTTCACATGCGTATTATGATCCACATAAAGTTTAAAATGCAAGATTTGTTTCCCTGACAACGTGAACGAGATAAATCATTAAATGTGAAGTTGGATTAGCAATACAAAGCATGGAGTGAAAAGAAACTGTCACTTCGCTATCTACATATTCATCTGTGGGGATTAATTCTAGATGTCCTAAATTCCTAAAATTTGAAGAGATTTCTAATTGAAAGAGTAGTTTCAATGTCACATATAATTATATTGAATATAAGAATATCACCTTGCTTACTTCATTAGCTTCTAATATGTTCAATATAATTAATTTCTTTCATCCTCTAATGCCTAAACTCATAATTATAATTTAAATTTTCTAATGTTACTATTAATCATAGGTTTTGTATTTCACAAATTAATTCCCACAACCCAATTTAAGCTTCTAAAATTTAGTTTGAGTTTAGAATATATCTTAAGGAGTTTAAATGAGCATGTCAGAAGTGATGATTCATGTTTTAGAAGATTAAATCAAAAGGTCTCAATTTAAAAAGCTTCCTACAGCCAAAATGAAGAAGCAAGCTAAAATTAAGGTTTTTTGGTCACCGTTAACATTAAAATGGAATAAAAATGGAAGCTAAAACTAAGGAGAAAACTAGCCCAAGTATAAGAGAAGATGAAGAATGGAATTGAAGCTTTAATGGAGCTGACCACAATGCTTCTTCTCTCATGCAGTAGCCACAGCCACCCAATGTTTAATCACCTAAGCAGGACGATGGTGGTGGCGTCTCAGGGGAAGAATGGCCAGCAAGCAACAAGAAGAAAGAAAAGAAAAGAAAGGTAATGGAAGGAGAAAAAGGAACATGAGTTGCGTAAATGGAGAGCCTACAGAAAAGAAATAGAAGCTTTTTGAAGAAAGAGAAAAAGAAGAATGGGGAGTGGGAAAGGCTGCTGCGTTAGAATAGGAGTAATAAGGAAAGAAAATATATTATAAAAGGAAAAGAAGAAATTTCAAAAAGGCACCTAAGGTTTTTTTTAATGTAATTTGTTTAAGACTCATGTAGAATTATTCTTACATGCCTAAATGTAAAAATTAGGACCCCATAATTATTTGGAATTTTTATATTAACTTATTTTAAAATTTTGAAACATTGAAATATCCCAATGGGTATAATATAGATTTCAAAATAACTCCTTAAGATAATTTTAAAGCACTATAATTATTCTCACATTTTCTAAATATAATATTTATCCTAAAACAATAATTTTGTAAAATTTAATTATTTATTTTACTATTATTATTTTAATTTGGATTATTACAGTGATTACTCATAATTTGAAAAATTCATTTAATAAAAGATATAGTTGGAATACTATAATTAATATATCAGACATTAATAATTTATTTTTTATATTTTAGATCAAATCAAATTTTAAAAAAACTTTTTATATATGAAACAGAAAGTATTAAAAGATGGGCCAGCATACACTACCATAGCATCTTTTACACTACATTTGGATGATAGAAGAGGAAAATGGAAAAAAAAAAAAAAAAGTAGAGAGGAAAGGGAGAGAAGAGAAAAATGAAAAAAAAATATTTTCCTTCAATGTGTTTGAATAGATGAAGAGAAAATGTAAAAGAAAAAAATATTAATTTATAATAATAATAATAATAATAATAATATATTTATTATTTAATATTAATAATTTTTATATTTTAAACAAAATATATTTCAAATATAAATTAATTATTTTAAATTTAAACACATATTTTTTTAAAAGAAATAAGAATAATAAATTTAAAAAAATTTTATGAAAACTATATTTTATTTTTTTAAAAAAAATTATTCTAATAATAAAATAAAATTCATAATTAAAATAATATTAAAATAATAAAAATTATTTAACAATAGAATTAAAAATTTTGTTTAAAAAAATTAAGCTTAGATTTTAAAAAATAAATATTTTAAATTAATTAAAATTTATTTTTAAATAATTATTTATTCATATTTATTTTAATATAAGAAGTATGATTTTTATTTTAAAATTTTAAAAATATTTTTTTAATATGTATAAATATAATAAATATTAGTATATATTATAATATATATATATATATATATATATGTGTGTGTGTGTGTGTGTACCCATCTGATTGAGCATTATAGTTAGTTTGTTATTTTTTTAAAAAAAATAATTTATTAATTTTAATTTTAAAAATATATTAATTTTTAATAAATGATTATAATATTAAATAATTAAAAATAAAAATTTTTTAAATTAATTTTTTTCTTTGTGATTGAAATACAATCGGACGAATGTGTCCTTTGGTTGCAATCAACTGATTTTTTTAAATAAAAATATAATGTATTAATTTTAATTTTAAAAAATATATTATTATTTTATAAAATATATATTTTTAATTAATCTTATAAATGAAAAAAATTTCTTTAATTAATCTTTTTGAATTTACGTTATTTCAATCAAAAAATATTATTCCAATTGTAATATAATTAGAATGTGTCGTTGTCTATCGTTTTCCTTTCATAATCTCTTTATTTGTGGAGAAAAAATTTTTTCCTAAGACTCACATCACTTTTCACCCCTATTTCTCCTCTCTCGCTAATTTTCCTCTCCCATCCAAATAGAACAAAATTATTATTATTTTTCTATTTTCTCTTTAACTGTTTTTTTTGTCTTATTTTTTCACCTCATCTAAACACACGTTTAGGTTCCTCAGGGCAGAAGCTCAGCTTTGGCGGTGGAAGAGCTTTTTTCCTTTGTGGCCCACTCTGTCGAAACCAAGTGGCCTATAACTTCTATCAAACTTTTAATTGAAAGTCGCATTTTAAAATTCAAAGCAATCGAAAGCGTATATACAATTTTTATATTAGGTAAGTTTATTTATCAAAAATAATAATGAGTGATCACTGATTTATCGCTTGGGATTGTTGTAGAGTTTTGTTTATTTTAAAATGAAGCTTCGTAATAAAAATGTTACAAAAAAATAATGTGTTTCACAAAATTATTTTATAAGAATTTTGATTAATATTTAGCAAACCTTCTGAAATAAGTTTTTTTAATTATTAAATTACTAAAAATGACATATATTAATTTAAGAGAGTAGATTAAAAAAAGTTACAGATAATTATTTATGATTTTGATGAGAGTACGATTATCTTCGAACAAATAATTTGTTTTTGCTTCTATTTTAAAAGAAAAGTTTCAACTTTTACCTTTTTCTCGCAGCCAAAAACTACAAAGGTTTTTTCTTAAAAAGAATTTGAGCCAAAACCTTAATTAACCAAAGTAAGTGCTGTATTTTAAAAAGAAAAATATATATAACAGTTTCTTGTCTTTTAAAAGCTTGGGTAGACAAGCTAGAACATGTGAAATTACTCTTTTGACATAAAGAAAACGTGCCATTTTCTGTTTTAAAAAAATACGTATCATATCCATCAAGGAAATAGTCATTGGACTTCCATCCAATATACTTAGCCATACACGAGTCAAGGAAAACAGAGAACGGTCCGTTCCATTTTATAAAATACAAAAACTAGTATATTCAACTTCAAGCCCACAAACTTCTATGGGGTTTATGAACCAACATTAACGTCGCACTTGGATGAACACGCCAAAAAAAAAAGGGAAAAAAGAAAGACAGAAAACAGTAACAGAATAATATGAAAGAAGGATGTCTTCTTTGTATGAACACCAATATACTTATAATATCAACATGCAAGTGGAGAAGACACCGTTAATTTACAAAAAGATGACACAGTCCAAGGAGATAAGAGGATTATTAATATCCTCCTCCATGAAAGCAGAGACCACACCGTGGTTGGATGAGGTCACCACCTCATTAACTGGGGCTTTGTCAATCTTGGAACCAATTCTGCAACTGCTACTGCGTCCCTGCCTCAAACTGGAAGGATGCCTCCGCGAAGTGTTGTTAAGACTTGCTGCTCCTTTAACATTGTATTTCCTTATCAAAGGCGAAATAGCATTAGGCTTTGGACGAATCGTTGGCCTTGAAACACTAGAATCATTAATAAATGCGGGGCTTCGAGAGGGTGACCTTAGAGTCCTAGTGTGTAGATGGTATAATGAAGAAGAATTAGGCCTCCCTGGTTCCTTTCTGAAACTTTTCGGCCTTTTCAGATTAGGTGGGGAGTTTGTGCGTAGTCTCTTATGGATAGGGGATGATGGGTGAATGTTAATGTTGGTAAAGTGATCCAAGGAAAGAGAAGCTTGCTTGGGTGAATGGATGCGACGGATATGCGGGTTCTGTTGATAACAGGACCGTGAGAAGTCATTGGAGAATGAGCTGTCCTTAGAGACTAATGCAGAGGAGGATGCGGTTGAGGACAGGGAGGAGGTAGAGGTAAGAGTACTGTTGCAAGTGAAGGAGGAAAAGGAAGAAGTAGGGGAAGAGGGAGAAGCTGAAATTTGGTTGGAAATGGAATATTGTGGTATTGGAAGATTGGGTTGGAGGGAATTATGTTTGAGGTCTGCATTTGCTAATGCAACAGCCCATTTCATGGGGGGAATTATGTTTAAGGATATGTGGTTGAAGAAGAAGAAGAAGCAGGAGGAGGAGGAGGAGGAGGGAGGATGGTTTTAATGTAATGGAGTGTAGTAAACGGAAGTTGAATTTTCGAAACAGAAGGGGAAAGCAGGGGATGGGGGAATGGCTTTTGCTTTTGGTTATTCATCTTTTCAGACATTTGAATAAGGTTGCCGGGGTTGCTTTCCCATGTTCAACGGTTATACATGTATATTAATTATTCCACCAATCCTCCTTTTTCTGTGGGCCCGCTATGCTGGGCTCAACTCATGCACATACTTTTGGGCTTCAAACCCCAAACGGGACTAACAACGCCTACAAAATCATTTTATTGACCCACAAGGCTTCCCTCTAACCCCACTCACGATATGGATTACGAAGCCCAAGCTTTGGTGAAGCCCCACGTCTGAAAATACATCAAGTCTAACTTAAAACGCCCAGATGAAGGTGTAAAACTCCATTCTCCATTCCCCACATCTAAAAACTCACCACCAAATGATTGAATAACGCTAATTATTATATTTTTATAGTCATTATTATTAAAAAAAAATGTATTTGTATTTAAGTAATTTTATTTACGACCTTTATAGCATATCCCAATGAAGTCACATTTTCATTTTCTAACATATATAGTAGAGTTATTCCAAAGAATTGGGTTTCCAAGATGTTTTTGCAAAGAACTTGTCGCGGTCGGTCACTGACTCATCCCGCTAATCTATTCGCTTGGTTCATCGAACGACAAACGTCGAAGAGGTCTGGTCCCCATTTCTTTAGTTTCAAAGAAATTTACCAAATCATTCCCATCCCATATTTAAAAGAACCCATAGTTAATTAATTAATTTGGAACCTCGGTTGAGACAGGGGTGGTCCCATGACACGAGTTTAGTCATACTCATGGTTGAATGCCCATAATTCCAATCGCCGGATTTCACACCTTAAAGACATTCCAAGCGGGTTGCTTTCTACTTTTTCAAAGCTTCTCTGTTTGTTTTTTTCCATAAGGATTGAATGAGGTTAAGTTTAATTGCGGTAATGACTTTGAACACTATCTACCATTTGTGCATTTCTCAAATACATCTCTTATTTTAAGCTCAGTAATTTTTTTTTTTCTTTTTTACGCCTCTTATTTCACACTTACATTATACTTCATTTTGTGTTCAATTTAAAATAAATAAATAATAACAGGATATATATATATATATATATATATATATATATACGTGTACGACACTTTACTACTTTCTTTTTCTTCTTATTTAACGGCAGGAGATGATGATATCAACATGAGTTTTTGTTTTTATTTTTTATTAGCAGACTAGGAAAACGGAATTGTTTTCTTGGTCAAGTAAAGGTTGTGCCTCATTCGACTTATGGATTTGCAAGGAATACGGTAGTTGTTAAATTCAAATCACGCTTTCTTGAAACGCAAGCATTTGAAAATTTAATGGAGGTGAGTTTGTTTTTTATTTGGATGTTTTAACTATTCTTTAGTTTTGTAATAATAATAGCCAAAAAATAGATAAAAAAGTTTCTTGAAAGTTTAGGTACTAATATAACTTCCTGTGTAGACACATAAAAAATTAGGAGACTTACTAAATTGAAAAAAAAATGGTCATATCAGTTACGCTTCGTTTGGATGGGGGGGGGAGAAAAGTGGAGGGGGAGGGAAGCGAAGAGGAAAGTAGGGGAGAGGGAGGGGCGGAGAAGGAAGTTTCTCTTCCCCCGTTTGGATGCAACGTGGAGAGAAGGGGAGGGAAAAAAATGTAAGTGTTTTTTTAGACAATTTTACCCTTCAAATTGTACTGACTGACTTTCTTTTTTTTCTCTTTTTCCGGCTATGGATAAATGTAATTCTCCGGATTCGATTAATTTTTTATTTTTCAAACGTGTAGAAATTTTTTTAGGAGAATAATTTAAAACTAGCAATGCTAATGCTAGGCAAGAAACACAGCCAACTCCGGAGAACTTTCAACAAGAGTCTAACGATCCTGATGATGAGCACACGAATGAACACCATAATGAACAAGATCAACCGATGCTAATTAGACCTAGTGGCACAGGGTATATCATTTTGTTTTATTGTTTGGGTTAACAATATTATCTGTAGGATAATAATATATTTCACTATTTTTTATATTTTTAGATTTATCCCAAATGATAAAGACGTTGGTACTGCTATTGTCAAAATTTTTAAAAATAAATATGATGGTCCGTGGAATTGCTGGACGGAAGTGCCACCAGAATATCAATACCTCTGGTTTCATGAATTTCAGGTATGCATTTTCCTATTTATTACATTGCAGATAATAACTAAATAATTACAAAATAAGTTTTAAACGTATAATCATTATTGATATCATACGTGCTTTGGAAGAAACTTTATTGCTAGGAACCAAGACATCATCCTGATATTTGGGCAAACTGGAAGAATCGAGTAAAGTTTCGATTAAAAGATGTAATTGGACATGTACGTGAAACGCGCAAACGACCTGACTGGATTAAACAAAACATCTGGAACGATCTGTGTTGCTATTGGGATTCTGAAACATTTCGTTCTACTAGTGCACAAAAGAAGAAAAATCGCGCCCATGCTTCATTGCACACCGGAGGTTCTACGTCGATGGAAGAGCATGCTAGGCAATTGGTATATAAATAATGTATTTATTTCATACTTTTTACGCTGGCATACTTAAACAAATTATTTCTTGCTTTGTTACGTAGACTCATGTAGCGTAATTAGACTAACTATTTTGTAATTTGTGACGTAGGCTCGTGAATTAGGACGGGATCCTTCATTTTCTGAAGTTTACATGAAAACTCATCAACGTAAATCTAGCAAAGCATGGGTAGACGAAAAGTCAAAAACCATATGGGTATGAAGATTAGAAATATTGTTAGATATTTTATTTGTATTCTTTTGATTTGGTGGCAATTTTAATTTTTCTTTTGCTTCTAATCGTTTGCTTTTTTTTAGGATAAATATATTAAACAAAAAGACACTGACCACGCTTCAAGTGACAATACCTCTGATATGAATACGTTTATTAGTGCTGCTGGTGGAAAAAAGCGTGGCGCCGTTTATGGGCTTGGTAACATATCTTGCAAAATTTTAGGAAATTCCAAACAAGGGTATACCTATAATGAAGAAGGAACTTCAAGTCAATTACCTCCGTATCCACACTCAAATTACATACAAGATATGTTACGTACTGAATTTATTAATATTTCTACGCAATCATATCAAGGTATGTTTGAAGATCAACAAAGACAAATTGAAGAACTACGCACCCAATTACAACAAATAACACAGAGTAATTATGGAGAACCAAAAGGAAGACGTTCATCCCAAAAGAAAAAAGGTACAATATCTTTAGATAGAGATGAAGCTGAAGCTGAAGATGATGATGATGATGATACCGATGAAGAATAATGTAAAAATATGTAAAAAATTGGTATTTCAAACCTATTAGCATTATAAAATAAAAATATTATAACTGTATGAAGATATATATTTATTTATTTTGCTTTTGGTTATTGCTTATAAATATATATTTATAAAATATATATATATATATATTCATTAAATACAACGATTAGTATACCTGATCTAATTTCATTTTAATAATATATTACACAAAAACATATATATATGTATGTAATATGAATATATTGTACATATCCAAATAAATAATCTAAAGTTATCAAGGATGAAAGCATAAGAAATAAGAAATGATACAAATTGATATGGTTTATTTTACGAAGCATTCAACAACAACTATATATATTTTGATATAAATATCATTTCATTTGTATTTTATATAATATGATAAATACTAATATGAATTTCATTAATATTAAACATTAACTTTTTGAAATGTTATTAAAATAAATTTCAGAGTTCCCACGCACACATAATAGTAAAATTATTTTTCATCTTCTAATGCGTTATATTTTTAAAAACAATAAATTTTTCTTCAATTGATTATCGTATTATAACAAAAATTTATATACTTTAATAGTATTAACTTAATTAAAACAATCAAAGCTTAAAAAAAACATGTGATTAATCCAAGTTTGTAGGAAGGAAAAAAAAATTTGCAACTGGGCGCAATAATATCCAAATAATTTTTCACATTCTGATGCATTTTATTTTTAAAAACAACAAAGGTTTCTGCAATTGATTATCTTATTGTGAAGTAAATTAATATATTTTAATCTTGATTATTTAATTAAAACAATGAAAGCTTTGAGGGAAAAAAATTAATATATTTTAATACCTTAATTATTTAATTAAAATAATGAAAGTTTTGAGGGAAAAAAATGAAATTCAAAATTTTATTAAAAATCGAAATTGAAAAGAAATTGGAGGTATCGGACAAGTTGTCTGACGACAAAGCAGTCGACGGTCCGACTGCCTCGCAGTCGGATCGGACAAAGGTCCGACCAGATATTGGTCGGACCTTTGTCCAACTGCATTGTTGTCCGACTGCAAAGCAGCCTAGTCCAACTGCCTTGCAGTCGGACGGTGCTCCTAACATTTTTTTTTCTTTGATTAGAACGATTATTTTTCTTTGATTATGTATAATTTCTTTTTACATTTTAAACCTTTTTTTTTCTTTGATTAGAACGATTAATTTTCTTTGCTTATGTATAATTTCCTTTTACATTTTATGTATAATTTTATTTTACATTTATTTTCTATAGTTTAATTTGTAATTTCATGATTATTTATAATTTGATTTTTAAAATTGTTTTCCTGTATTCCTTAATTAACATGTATAATTTATAATTTGATTTTATGATTTGTCATTTTATTATTATTTATAATTTTATTTTACATCTCTTCCTTTAATTTTTTTTCTATCCCTTAATTAATATTTATAATTTGATTTTACGATTTGTCATTTCATTATTATTATTTATTTCATTTTACATCTATTTTTTTTGATTTTTTTCCTCTCCTAATATTTATAATTTGATTTTACGATTTGTCATTTCATTATTATTTGCAATTTCATTTTACATCTATTTTTTTTTTCTATTGTTTCATTAACACATATAATTCGATTTTACCTTGATTTTCGATAGTTTGATATTTTACAATTTTATTATTAGTTATAATTTGGTTTTACGCCTATTTTTTATAATATGATTTGAGTAGCTGTAACAATTTTAAATAACGCTTACCACGTTTATCATTTTTCTCTTTGATACATTTGATATTTTAACATCCAACTTATTTACTCTATGCATAATAATCAATAAAATCAAATTTCATTACTAATTACTCTAATAATCCATAATTATCCATTATCATATCTTGAATCTCGATACATTCACGATTTTAACGAAATAGACAATTAATTCAGTAATTAACGATGAAACAAATAGCTTACGCCCAACTACAAGCATAGTATCCCAAGGGCGATTTAACAAAAAATGAAAGCAACATTTTATCCTTATGTTCCTCTCCCAATTATGTTCCTCTTCCACTATGATATGCCAGCGTCTCGCATCATTTGTATCAAAGTTTGTAGTCGCATGTGCCGTGGAACTCCAAAAAAGGTTCGCTTACTCTTTTCTTCCTTACATAAAAAGAAATAACACTGTAATTTATATTCCTCGCTTACTCTAATTTGATCAACTTCTGCCCATACCTCCTCTTCACTATAATGACGGGGCCTACTTCTTTCAAGTATAGCAAGCCCTTTCTCTGCAAGTTCAGCTTGTTTCTCAGCAACAACTACTTGTCTCTCAGATAAAGATATTGATTTATCATGCAAAGAGTTACCATCGCGCATAACTTCAGCTAGCTCTTTAATCCCTGAAGTTATTTTTTCATATTTTTCCTCAGCTGCTTCAACAACAACTTTTTTTCGCTTCTGTCCCTTTGAGGATGCAGTACCCGTAGAATAATTAGAATTGCCACCAGTTGGACTGAATGAATCCATATTAACTGTTGAGTTAATAGGCTCGTATCCCCAATTAAACTCACTTTCAGATATTATATCATTCATATTTGTCCCTTCAATTCCATCATTTAAATCAATGCATTCTTTCTGCCAACGTTTCAACTTATCTTTAGCACTCTCAACATACTTTCCTATTGCTCTGTCTGCACCAAAGATTTCATATAATTTGTCATAATATATAATCGGAGTACTCATCCACTTCTTTGCTTGTGGTTTTTTCTGCACACAGTGTAATAAATATATCAAACCAGTTACAAAAGAAAATGAAATAAAAAATCACTACACATAAGGTAACACACAAGAAACAAAGGAAATTACCTCAATCAATTCATTCCAAACTTGAGTATCTGCTTCAAACAATTTTGAAACAGGGCTCCAGGCAAATCCACTCAATCCATTAAATAAGGCATATAACTCTCCAAATCGCTGCGACAATGTCTTCTTTCGATTTTTTAAGTGCTGCTTCGTTATATGAGGACCAAACGAAGTTCTTAGCACTTGCAGAACATTATCATACGCAGCTGTGGTGAATGTCCCATCAGGACGATTTCCTTTCATCATCTCTTCTAGCAGAGCATCTAAAAAAGCTTCATCCATTTCATGTGTCCAACGCAGATTATCTTTAACTAATTTTGGAGCCATCGTTGAATGTCTGCATAAAATATCAGATATTATATCATAAATAATCAATTGAAAATAAAAAATGGATAGAAGAAGCATAATGCAGGACCATGGAGAACTAGTTAGAACAAAACTTGAAGGTCAAAAGGCATAATTTATTATCGTGAATACTCATTTGACATAAAAATTAAACAAAAAAGACATAATTTAAGTCACATAACACTAACATGAAACAACTTATTTCAAATCTACCCGATTAAATGTTTTAATAACATAAACAATAACATCATACATTATTCAATTAAATACTAATTAATATATAAAATAAATTAATATCATTCAAATTATGATCCATTCTCATAGTCATGCCACATTTGACATGCAATACTATCTCTCAAAATTGCTCCTTGTCTGTAGTCTTCCTCTGGACCATGGTTAGAAGTATCCTCATTATGATCAGGCTGGTTAAGTAATAATTCACGATCAACTTCAGCAATTAGATTCTCATCAGGATCTACTCCCATCAGAAAATTATGTAATACACAACAAGCTATCACAATATCAGTCATGGTCTGAAAGGAATAATATGGTTCAGTGCCACTTGCTATAATCGGAAATCTCTTTTTTAACACTCCGAATATTCGTTCGATGACATTCCATAATGAAGCATGCCGATGGTTAAAAATTTCTTTTTCATTTTGTGGTGCCCTTGAAGAATATTCTTTTAAATGATAGCGAACTCCTCTATAAGGTGTTAAGAGCCCACGCATCAATGGAAAACCAGCATCTCCTAAATAAAATTTTCCTGCACATGAAATAGTGAATTAAGAAGGAAAACACATATAATTGTAATTTACATCAACATTTTAAAAATCTATAATTATTAGCTATACCTTGTGGAAATATAAGGTTATCTTCCCTAGATAAAGCATTTTTCAAAATTTGAGAATCCGATGCAGATCCTTCCCAACCAGCTAAAACATAAGTAAATCTCATGTCAAATGAACATGATGCAAATACATTCTGCGTGGGATAATCTTTGCGTCCTCGAAATCTAGCAACTTCTTTTTTAGACACCTTTGCTCGAATATGAGTGCCATCAATAGCTCCAACACAGTCCTATCAAATTAAAAACAGCATATTTAATTTATAATTCATTTGTGTATGAAATATAAAGATCAAAAAATTATATTGTATACCTTAAAGTATGGATAAAACCTGCTATTATTAAAAATCTGGCTAGGAACCTCTGATCCAGAAGGCTGCACAAGGAACTCGGTTTCAAGTGAAACTACGGCAGTAACACATTATGAAAATGCCGATTAATAGTTTCTCCTGAACGATAAAAATAAAAACACATAGTCCTAGTCTTCACATTGTGGGCTAAGATATGTAGAAACTTGGCTACTTGTTCTTCAACTGTAACCCAACGGGAATCTTTAATTCTCTGGGTATTTCGAAGTTTTTGACATAATAGTTGAAAAGCTTCTGGACCCATACGTAAAATATCCCGACAACTTTTTTCATCTTCAAGGTGTGTCATCAACTATTTCCGCATATTGTGTCGCTCAACATCACTTATCCTCATAGGTTTATTCACTATGGTAGACAATTCTTCCAAAAATTGTATGGCATAAAGCATCAAACAAATAGCACGTACAACACATATACTCCTTTGTCTTTCTAAGTCCTCAATCAAATGGTTTAATCTTGAACTTTCAGCTGTGATTCCAAAAGTTATCAGATGCTTAACTTCTTCAAAGTTAGAGTCGTGAATGTCATCGGCAACATCGTCTAAGAATTTTGTGATTTCCATATATACTGTAGGTATACCGCTAGTGAACAGTTATGCAAAATAGGTAACAATATATTTTGCAAATTACACATCATGCGAGAAATATAATAAGAACAGGGATAAAAATATTCTGAGAGTAATCTTTGATATACAAAACAGAGCAGGGGTTTTGACAAATTTATATTCCTGTAATAATTAGAGCATGATTACAACCTATGTCAGATGATAAAAATGTCAGGATTAGTTCGCTCATCGTAATATCATATTTTGTCTTCCTTATCTTTGTAGGTTGAAATTTTTTCATCCATTTCTGTTGGTTCCATGTTAGCGTGTGGGAGAAAAACAAAACACACATGTAAATATCAATCTTTTTAATTTTCAGATAGAATCAAATTTTTGGGTTTATTCCGATAGCAAAATAGGACATCGTTGTAATAGTGTTATACGAAATCGGTCCATTGCATCCGAAACATACAAATACATTGATATTATGGAAGATGAGAAGGAGGAAGAAGATAAGGAAAAAGGGAAAAAACCTTGCAGACAGGGGATGGTTGGAATAGAAAGTTGGTTCTTCAAAGTTCTGGAGACAAAGCGATGAATCGAAAAGGAAATCAAATCCTGGGAGATCTGCCGCAATATGGGAGGGAAAGGAAAACCTAATTTGTATATGTGTTTAACGGGATCCGCCGGACATTTTACTGAAATAAAGAAGGGTAATTTTGGAAATAATTATCACCGAACGCGTTTTCTCTCCCAATCTCTCCAAATTCGAGAGGAAAAATTGTGCGTGGGACCCATTGTACTTTTCTCCTGCGAGTCTCTTCTCTCCCCCGATTTCTCCTCGACCCAAACGGAGGAAATTTCTGTTTTCTCTCTCTTCCTTTCTTTTCTCTCCAATAATCACCCCATCCAAACGCTACGTTACAGATTAAGAATAGTAGCCAAAATCTTTTATATATATATATATATATATATAATGTTAATAATTACAAATAATTCTTAGAATTTTAAAAATTAGGTCATTAGACTTTAAAGCTCTAAGAAATGAGTTCTTCTTGTCTTATTAGTTAACGTATTTGCTATCTCAGATTTTCTATATATAAGTTGAAAGCCCACTACATTTGAAAAGTATAATTTGGATATATTTATTTTGCAACGTGAAGAATTTTAAATAACAAATAAGCTAGTGTAGTTAGAAAAAAACTAAACAAAATGACATATCATGTAAAAGATAAAATGCCTAATTTTTAATTTAAAAAAGTTATTTATAAGAGACTCAAAATTCAAACCACTAGTTTCTTTTTTTCCTTAATAGGAATAATAATTACATAGCTAATAAGTGAAGGGGTCACAATCACAGGCCTTTCCCTCCCACCAAGAGCCAAAGATGCCTCCACTGTATATATATTGAGAGAGATATCGTAAGTAAGTGGGCTCCATCTTTCAATTTGGTGTCCGGACGGCAGAGGTTGAAATTCTCCAACAAATTCGACCGTACACTATTGATGAGAAAAATATTGCGTTAAAACCATCTGTCGTACGCCTTGTTATTATTAAAATAAAAAACACTATCATAATCAAAGCACTTGACAAATCACGGTACATAATATTGAGAGGATTTGGAATCAAGCCATGGGCGATGACTTTTGTGAGTCTAGCTCTGATGCAAACCCAGAAAAACAAAAAGGTGAATGATAATTTGAGCTCTTTGCTTCGTTTGCCAAAAGGACATGAAAAGAAGCCAAGTTAAGCGTACTGATAAAGTGGCGACGAGAGGCAGATGATTGCGCCTTCATAATCCATCCCATTTTGGAAGGATATTGCTGAGTTTAATATTTGAGTGAGATTAGATACCTTACCCATTATTATTATTATTTTGGTGGTAAGTACCTACTCACCATGATTTTCCATGAAATATAAAATTGACGAACTTGTATTTTTATTCCAGCCTAATTATAAAATTAATGAATAAGTTTTATAATATACTATCATAAAATATTATTTTAAGTTTTGAAATATAATAAAATACTTCCTTAAATTAATGTTTAATGTATGGTTTTGAAGAAAAATATTTGTTTTTATAATTTAAAGTTCAGAAAAAGCGTTTTATCGTCTTTTGAAAATTTATATATTAATTTTATAATCAAGCTTTAAATTAGGAGAATAAAATATAATTTCTTTTAAAATATTTTGTTATTATACAAAATTGTTTATCAATTTTATAAACGAGTAGACACGAAATGAAACGGAGCATAGGTGACTAATTAAACAGCTTAATTAACCTTTTCTTAAGTTAAACGAAAAAAAGAGAGTGAATTTTAATAATATTTAATAAGATAATTGATGATTCTATGTAATCCTTTATTCAAAGACAATATCCAGTATTGAGAAAATTAATCGCGAGTCAGAATAAAAACTAAAGTCCGTGTTAGTCATACTCAGAAAGAGTGGGTAGAATTTTGAATATCCGACCTGGAAAGAAAAATTAAAAAGATAAAAAGACAATAAAACCATTTGCTTAGCTGAGTTGAGCAAGCGCACTTGCATCATCCATAAATGAACATAACGTGCCTCTTGACCACATTCATCCTCCTTTTGGTTTTTATCGAAGTCTCTTCCAAATGTCATTTTAGTTCCCAAAACGTATTGTTTCCGTTAACGTAACTTCTTCCAAGATTCTGCTCTGCTTTTCAACTCAACCGAGTGGACATATAGAAGAAATGTTTCAGAGTGGACATAGAAGGAAATGGGATTAAACTCTGCATATTTTTTTATTTTGAAGAGCAGGACAAGGATATATAAACATAAGTTTAAATTTTAATATTGTAGTATAACTCTTACATAAATTTACATAAACCGTATTCATAATAGTTTGAATAAAAATAATATATTAAACCTTTTCTTCTTAAAAAAAAAAAAGAATTCCCCCTTCTATTAACCGCTTCCTTACCGAGTAAAGCTCTCGAACAGAAAAATGGTCCCCCTCTACTGTTTTTTCTTTTCTAAGAATCCTCATTATCTCGTTTCTAAACAATTTTCAATATGCAATATGTTTTATTACTGAACATAATAAGGACGAATGGATAATCTCTTTAAAGATCTCACTGTCGCTTTTCAATATGTGGAAACGGAGGTTCTGTCAAAAGATTTCAATAATGTGAAAATATGTTTACTTTCTTTCTCTCCTTTTCATCCCTCTTTTTCCCTACTAGCTATGCTAATCCACATTTTATTGTCGAGATCGGCAAATTGGGGAGCCTACAGAGACATCGACAATTAAGAAAGAAATCCTTCCTCAACTTACAAAGGTTAAATTATGTTCTATATTATTTGGTCCTTTTTTCTCTTCATCATTTTTTCTATTATATTATTTGGTTCTTGTTTCTTTTTATTTTATTTCTTAATTTCAGTTATAATTTTAGGGACCCAGAAAAGAGAGAGAGAGAGGGCTGATAACACACCTTCAAAAAAAATAAAATGAAATGAAATAAGATTAGGTGTCTATCAGAAAAGTAGGTAATTATTATTTATTAGTGAGCAAATAGTGACGATTAAACTAGATTTGACTCGATTGTTTTCGAGCAATCTCGCGACTATAGAATGATCACCATCATTTTCTAACGCGTTTTCAAATACATCCTATTTCATTTGGTTGTTGATGTTTTAGGCAATGCCAGTCACATAATTTTAATACATGCATCAATTCAAAAATCGTAATTGAAAATTTCTGACGAAATGCATGAACATATATAGTTAGTAGAATTCAAAGCGATCCTTGCATACTCTGTTTTTCTACTCTCGAATGCGATACACTGAGTTTGATCAATTTGACGTCATGGATATTCCATTATTCCCAGAGACAGTAACCTAGATTTTTCTGACGAACATTTTGTATTGGGTCTCCAAATTTAATGGGATTTCCTTTCATTTCTTTGGTAAAGAGTCGAGTTTAATTTCTATCGGAAAATGAGGGTAAGTGGAAAAGATTGGCTCTCTCTATTCAAATTGAAACATCTAAAGCCCAAAATGATGCATATGGAAACCAAGTGCGGGAGATTAATTGAAGAATAGATAACACTATATATCAAACGTGGAATTACATTATGAAAACCAGAAACAGACGTGGAATTACATTATGAAAACCAGAAACAGAGGTTTTACAGAAAATGAAATCCTAATTACAGAACCTTGTTCGTCATCATGAGAGACGATGCATTTCTTGTAACTCTACTATTTGTGGGTAGAAGCATATATGCATTTGATGTTTCTGGTTGGCGATGCTGTGAGCATAGGAGAAGTGATGTTGGAGCGGGCATGGACGCTATCGGTGTCGGATGGGTTTTTTTGAGAGGAAAACAAACGAACAACAAAATCGACCACACCCTCAAAGATCCTTCTCTTCACTGATTTCCTCCGAGCAGGAATCACAGTTGCTTTGGTCTTGCACTTGCAAACCTCTGATTTGGCACCTTGGTCCATCCTCGGCACTGAGCTTAGTCACCTTTCAATTTCTCCCCGTGGCTGCAGGGGCACTTCCTGTTCTAGGCTTTCCTCGTCGTGGCCTTCCTTTGTTTGAAACTTGGAATTTATACGAATGAAGGGCAATGAGCCAAATTTTAAGGAAAAAGAGACTGAAGTATCCTCGAAAAACAGACAACAAGTTATATGGGCCCACCTCGATGGCGAAAGCTTTTTAAGCTCCTCATCTCTGAGAACGCATTTTCAAACTCCTAATTTATCTACCTTTCACACCATGTCATTCGAGGCCTGTTTTTTCCCTTCGTTTCTAGAATTCTTCATTTTCTTTTTTCTTTTTCTTTCATATAATTATAAAAGAATGATAAACTCGTGATTATAAGACTAACCTTACCTCATAAAATGGTTTTACTTTCCAGAGTAGGCAAGGTATATTCGATTTAAGAGAAAAATAACAAACTAACTGGAGATGCTCGCAGTCGTACCTCGATAATTTTTCCTTTGTAGACGTGGCAAATATCGGCTAGTTATAAGAGGAAATCAAGGCGTGAAACCTTTGTGGCTTTTAATGCTTAAGAATGATTGAACCATTGTATTCAGAGAGGGCCCCACTATAGTATAGGCCAAGGCAAGTGAAGGATGGAGGCGGCTGAGAATCTGATCAGTAATTATGGTATGTATTCCTACGTATTGAAGAAGTTTCCAAAGATTTCCCAACTAGAATATTGGTACCTTAGGATGTCGGGGTGGTCCAAACTGCAAAATCAGGTGTTGGATACAAAGGCCTTGGCTTTTCCCTATGCGTCAGAAATGTATGCCTTACTTGAACCTTAATAGGTCACCAATGTTTTTCCTTATCTGTTATGTGCTGCAATAATTGGCAAGTTTTTAGTAGGGTAGCCAGCTCGCTAGGACACCAGACTTGTAAAGGAAAGACAACAGATTCCAAGTAAAACGGAGCAGGTTGGTGCGCTTATGGGAACGCATGTATACCCTACGGGTTGTAGGACCAAGAACTGCGTCTTGCAACTTACAAACATGTTCTGTTCTATCTACCACTCTGCTCTTTTCAACCTACACATCCTTTCTTTTCTTTGGCAAATTAACGCGGCTAAGAAAAAACAAAATAAACACACACACACACACATATAGGTGTTTAGTATTTTTGCACATTTAAAATAGGTGATGGGTCAATATATAGTGCGGTCTTGTTATAAGTTTATGACCAAAGAAAAATTAGTGAAAGAGTGAATGAATTCAAGAAGGCTCTTTGACAGAACCCGTAGACACGAAATTTTGAAAATAAATTTCAATTACCACACGTTTCCAAGAACCTATCAGATTATACTAGTCGATGTACAAAAATGCGAACAATTAATGGCTTACATAATCAGGCCGAAAAGAAAAAGAAGCTCACATTATCATGTTCAACAAAATTCATAATTCTCGCAATCAGGTACAGGCTCGCGCAAATTGTCCTTGAGATGTTATAATATTCTATCTGTGGAGATTTGATTTCATATTTCAATGAAACATGGTGTTGGCATTTTCGTTATTGTCAAAGTACTATTTTTATTAATTAAAATAAACACCAAACATATAAAATTTAAAGGAGGATGCAGTCTTCGTTATTAGGGGAAAAAATGTTTAGCTGAAGTTAGTATACATTGTCAAGTTATCTTTTATATAAACAACTACGCACTTCATCAGTAAGTTACTAACTAAAGTATTAAATCATTCTAATGAGTGAACTGGAAAAGTCTCTTAATAATAAGTTTTTGATTCAATCCCAGGTAGCTTAACAAATAAAACCTTATTTAGGGCAACTTAAATTTAACTATTTAAAAAGAAAAAATTGTAGATTAGTATATATCTTGATTTCCCGCAGGGTTGAAAACAAGAACATGCTGTCTCCAAACTTGTACTTTTTTGTTGGTCAAGAATGGCGGCTTCTAAAAGGCCATTTTTATCTGTTAAGCCTGGTCAAAGGATACATTAATTAAAGCATCTATATGTTGTGATAGAGCTACATCTATTATTGTAGAAAATGAAGTAAATAATGCGCCATGATATCATGGTCTGTATGTGAAAGATTGGATCCATCACCATGAGGCTGCAAAAATCATGCAAAAAGTATTATGACTTTTTAAAATAATAATAATAATAATAAAAGGCAATCAGCCTGGAAATTTATTCTACACAAAAATAAATAAAAGCTCTATTGATTCACAGGATTAAGTGATTGAGGAAAAATCGTCACCACATTAGTGCTACAACTTTTACATGTCAGATCACCAAACACTATAACAGGATTAGATTTTTGGACCTCGCAAAACGACTTATACGTAAACCATCTATCAAAAGGTGAAATAAACTCCAAACTGAAGATATAAAATCTTTTAAATTTGCCAATAAAATAAAAGAAAGATTAAAAAAAAATCAAATCTATCATAGAAGACAAATTGAAGCACTAAATAAGCATAAAAGTATTGAGATATCAGTTTAAAGGATATTCATCAAATTTACCATATATAAAATGATAGATCTAATAAAATTTATTCATAAAACTAAAAAAAAAAAATGGATAGATCTAGGAGGATTTTGTGGACTGTGAGAGAGAGAGAGAGAGAGAGGTACGGTGATTGGTAGATAAATCATCTTAAAAGAAAGTATTATGACCTTTTGGTTAACTAGGCATTGGTGTTTTTTCTTTTTGTTTGGTAAATTACAATTTATTCCTTTGTGTGTTAATCCAATTTTTTCTTCGGTGGTTTAAAATGTATCATTCAATATCTTTGTAAATTGTTTTCAAATATTATTTAACAATCTTGCGGTATCTAATATTTAAATTTTAACAAGAATAATCATATAAATGTTAAAATGATAAACAGTTTCATTGTTAGATGTTGGATTTACTTATGTTTCTAATATTTTTATAGTGCTTTAAAATTATTGCAGAGATTTGGATTATATTTTTAGCTTCAAAATGTCATTTTAGTACTACTAATCACATTAAAAGACTATGAAATAGTTTAATATTAAATAAAACATATTTTCATAATAAGATTATTCATCATTTTAATTTTTACATAAGTATTTTGATTAAAATTAAGAACATTTTAAAAATATGTGATTAAGTGATAACAAATCAAATCACATGAATTGAATGAGATACCCTAATTCACAAAAAAAATACATTTATTTCCCTTGGTTTGTAGCGGGAAACAAAAAAAAAAATTGATAAAATATTAATTTTATTATTATAATAATTATTCAATCATTATTTAATAATATTATTTAATTATTAAAAATAAAAATATTATAAATATTTTTTTATTTGTAAAATTATTATTATTTATATCTAACTTTTTAGGCCTTAATTTCTGTTAAGCTTTTCCCATTCCTTGATTTCATCATTGTTTATGGTTTTTCTTGGAGTCTTTGATTTTTATCAACAAGAATTCAAGACTATAAATGCCGCTATATGACATAAAATTCCCTAATGTATAATTGTTGATGTGCTCCAAGCCTCCAACCTTTCAAAGAGACGAAGTATATGTGTTCCACACCCTATAGTCCATTGGGCGTTGGGCCCCAGGAGGTTTTATTCGGATTTGAAGGGTGAACACAGAATTTCAATTCTGTGTCTCATGGAAGTTCGACGTTCTCCTTCTCCTTAATTATCGCGTGGAGAGCCCCTATTGCAGAACTATAAAACTACATACATAGCATTTGCAATTCAACAGATATTGTATGTATGGTTCCAAATTCCAACCATATCATTACATCAGCACCACGTAATAATGAGGACAATAACTCGAAAAAAATATACATGCAGTTGTATGTTTATTATTAAGTTTTTAATTAATATATAATAAATATATAATTTTTAATAATAATATAATGCGTATATAATTTTTATAATAATTATATAATTTTTAATTAAATTATACACATGCTATATTATTATTAAATAATTATACATTTATCATATTTTAATTAAAAAATTATATAATAAAAATATTAAAAAAAACTATATATAAATGTAGCCTTAACTCTAATTAATGTGTGGATTATTATATTGGAGTAATGACTTTATATTTTTAGAAACATCTGTTTTAAGGCTACTTAGGCTAGTTCAAGTAGTAAAAGTAGGGTTAAGGTATAGTTAGTATTAAGAGTTTTCTTTAATGTAATATAAAAAAAAAGAATATTATATTTTTTAATTACAACATAATTAATTATTGAATATAAAATAATGTTTTATCCATTTTAGTAAATTTATTACTATAATTATAATTATACAAAAATTAAATTAATTATTTTAAAAAATATTATTATATATCTTTAATCATTAATTACACCATTATTATAAAACATATATTCTTAAAAATATAACATCATCACTCATTATAAGGCTTAACATGTTTGAATATTTATGCTTCGTTCTATTAAGTCATGCATGCCCATGGGACCCCTCCATAGGAGTTAATATATATATATATATATATGTATATATAATTAAACAGGTTAGGATTTGAGAGCCTCGTGTAACTGTTCCCTTGCATACCGAAGTTTCTTAATTAGCTTTGCCCTCATCATTTCGTGGGGCTGATGCTAATAATATGGTTGGAACTTGGAACAATCTACTCTAATGGCCTAATTTTTTTCAACCAACCACGTTATTTGACTCTGTTGTCCTTTCTGTCTCCTATGGATAAAAAAAAAGATCTCTTTCGTAAGAATTTGAGAGTGACGATCAAGGTCGAACCCAGGAGACGACGTAGCCCTCGCACACAGAAATTCATATACAGCCTTGGATTTCTGGTTTCCCGCCCCTCTCTTATTTATTTATTTCTCTCTTTTCATACAAGTACTTTTCTATTTTTTTAATACAAATTTTTCATCTTCTATACATCAGTTTTATGTTTTAGTTGATCATGTTGTTAAAGATTAACTACTAGTCTTTCAAACCTGCAACATATTTTGCCACAGAAGTTTTAATTTTGTCCCCCTATTTTAAAAACAAATAATGTTCTCTTTCTAATTTGTTGAAAGAGTTCAATTTTATCTTTTTGTCTCATAATTTGTTTAAAATTTAATACATTATTTAACTTTTGTTGATTTGGACATCAAATTTGAGTGTGCGTTAATGATATTAAATAAATAAATGACATTTATGTCAGCAAATTATCAAATTTGACATTAAATTTTATATAAATTATAAGACAAAAGAATATCCTTATGAAAAAATGAAAGAAAACATTGCTTTTTTAATCTAAATAAACTAAATTAAAACTTTTATAAGATTATAAAGTTTAAAAGTGCATTTACACCATTTTAAAAAATCGAAGAGTTGAAAGATGATAGGAGACGTATTTCCCTCTTCTTGAAATCTTCAAATCTTTTTTTCTTGTATTATACTTTTTTAGTTATAGTAATGGTAAAATGTAATATTTATATATTATTTAAGGTTTACGTTTTTAGAAAATCTTCAAACTTTTAAATATTAATTTTTAATAAAGTGACCCTTAAATAAAAAAGAAAGTGATATAAGTGATAATAGTGTGTATATAATTTATTTTTTCTTTTTTTTTTTTACATATTTTTCCTCTATTTTTTTTCAATTTAAAAAGAACTTTATTATTTACTCATTTGAAAGGATTTAAACTATGATATGAGGCATGCCTCATTTTCATATTGTTTAAATAAATATAAAGGCAATTTTTATTTCAACAACTAATCGTTTTCAAAATAATTGCAAACGCACATTTAGTTATGCTGGAATCAACTTAATATTGATCCTATGGGATATTAAAAGCGTGTTCGTTGATAAGTGATACTTCACAGGGACAAAAAAACAACAAGAAATCTTTGAACCCACGCAAAAAGATCAAAATACGTAATGGAAATATAACTTGATTAATATGGGTATGAATAGTAGGTAATAACAAGTAAAATAGTTGCACTTATTAATGCATATGATTGAATAATGAAAATAATAAATTTGCTGGTTATAGATACCACGTACATTGATTAGAGTTACCTTGTAGGTGTTAAAAATATAAATCCTCTTCCGATTGATTAATTAAAATAAACTGTACTAATAATGATAAATAATAAAATCAAAAAACGGGTCTATAAGGCGATGGGGATGAGTGATCCGTCTGCGAATTCAAAAGTCATAGATTTTTTTCTTTCTGCCTTTTTGGCTGTTCCTTTCGGTAGAATTGAAAACAATAAACAGAGTAGCTAGTTTGAAGCCTAATCTGGCATTTTACATTCACGAAAGACAAGAGATTAAAGATGGTCAAACTTTTAACAGGACGCAATCATGCGTTCCCAAGTATTCTAGCTTGTGGAAACCAATCAGGAGTGGCAACATGTTTCCACCGTCCACGTGATGTCCAAATCAGTCAAACTAGCCACAGATAGGAAAAAGAGAATAGAGAAGTTATGTGCAGTTGTTATTATTATTATTATTATTATTATTTTAACTATATGTGCAGTTAATCCAATGATACTCTCTGCAGAAAAAGCCCAAGTTCTATGAAAGAAAACGATATGTAATTAGCATTTTTCCCTTTTTTTTTTTTTTTGCCCTTTTTAGAGTATGAGAAGCGGCCGATAGGGTAGATAGCATGAAGGAATAGTTTGTGAGTTGCATCCATTTAGTTTGGAATTTGGAGAAAAATATGAATAAAATTCAAAACACGTTTTAAACTATAATAGTGATAGTGATGATGAAGTTTGCAATTATCCAAATAAAAAAAATTAAATTATGTATCAGAGAAAGTTTGTAATATATAATGCTATAAGCCCGAAATACCCATTTGCACAAGATTTTGTGGTAATGGCCAAAGCTTCTTCCCCTTCCAACGCCCCGGATTATTCTTTATTCCAGTATGCGCCATTGACCTTGCGAACAATTTCTCTCTCTCCCCCCTCCTTTTTTTTCCCCTTCCACATTAATTATATAATAACCTATTACATGTAATATTTTATTATAAAAAAATGATTTTATATGAATTATTATGTAATAAATTAATAACCAGAAAAGTTAGATTCATTTGGATATGGTTGAATTGAGCAAAACTTTTTTTCGTAAAAAAAATTACATTTATCTATTTTAATATTAGTTTTCAATTACAATGTTCTTCTAATATTAAAAAAAAATCACAATGATTCTTTAATTTATTCGTCTTATTGCAATAAGTTTTTATTATGTAAATTTTAAAATGTAAATTATATAGAATAATTGAAATATCTTTCTTTTAATATTCTTTTTATTTTTCACGTTTTCTTTTCCAACTATTTTATATACTTATGGACAAACTGAAACAAGAGAAACATACCCGCGCAGTTAAAGCCTCCTGTTGGTCCAAGTCATCACCATTCATAGAAACAAGAACCTCAGAATTAATGGCCATTATTAGAAGTAATTAAATAGGAACTACAGCAGAACAACATCAAAAGCATGTAGTTAGTTGGCATATGGACTATGTCCCGGCATATAAAGTGTAAATATTTTTGTTTAGAATTTTTTATTGTAAAATATTTTTAGAGTTCAGAACAAAAAGTAATATAAAGAATAAAAATATATATAATTCACTTTTTTCTCCCTCCAAACTTTGCAATAACTTTAGAATTAAAAAAACTTCAAAAAATCTAGAATTGTATGAGCAAGTTTCAGCATTCATGATCCTCACCTTTCAAATCCCTTGTTTTTCGTTTCTCGTGATTTTTTTTTGGGGGGATTTTCTCCCATGTATTCTCCATATATAGATTAATTGGAAAATATGAGGAGGAGGGTAATAGAAGTATTAAATAATAGAAATGACATTTCAGTAATTCTATATAGTTAATATTTTTAAATTCAAAAAATAAAAAATTTATTGTAATGAGATTAATAGATAAATGAATTGATTTTTTTTAAATTATGAAAAAAATTACAATGAAAGATTAAAAAAAAGGTGAATAAGTACAATTTCTCTACCATATTACAATTTCTCTTTTACGATATTACTACAAAGTTCTTTCCTGGCTGGGTCAGGTAAAAAGGAAAAAGCCCTAATGGGTTTACTTGGGTTTCTTTTTTCAGACCCAAAAGAAATGTTAACGCGAAGGTAGGCTTGTTATAAGTGAGTTGGGCCTAGCATGCATCGAGATTTTGCAGACGTGCTGAAGAGGGGAGTCGTAGAGAAGGGGTAGGAGAAGACGAGGTGAATTCGGCAACAGAGAAGGAAAAGGGAAATGAAATTGACGTGGAAGAACAGCAAGAAACGCTCTTTGTCGGCGGTGTCCAACTTCAGTAATCTCCCTTTTGAGCATCAACAGGAGGACGAGGTTCCTCACCAACATCAAGTTAATACGCAGTCCAATAAAGATGCTCAAATCGGTGCTCGCAACTCTGACCAATCCAAAGACCTAGATACTCCCCATCACTCTGACTTATCGCAAGCAAGAAGTCTAGCCAAAGAATTTCAAGCTCAGGGAGACAAGCTTGCCGAGGTACTACCACTACCCACATCACATGTCTCTGTTCTCTCTCTCTCTCTCTCTCTCTCTCTTTTTCCTTTTCATTTTTATTTTTGTTTTTTTGGGGGGGGGGGGGGGAGTGGGGGCACAGAGAATTGTTTTAGAAGGCGTGACATTTCTTTACGGTTTACCAAAACGAAGGTAACCGTTTAATTAGGTAGTTGTTTGCCGATTCGAAGTTGTATACTATATTGTACTAACCCCTTTGCATCACCATGTTGTACAAATAACACGTTTTGTTGCATTTCAGACTTGACAAACTTCTGCACCTTTGAGCCAAGTCTTTTGGCCCCTTCACTAGTGACTTCAGCAAGTTTGACATTTTACCATTCGTAAAGCGATCATCAATTTACCTTCATTCTCTAACCTAAATTACATTTTCATACTCAACTAATCCACTTTGCAGCAATTCTTGAAATGAACTGAATAGGGAAGACTTATGTTTCATGGCAGAGCTGAGTTCTGATACTTCTGTTTTAGTAATCCTTCTTATGATGATATTCAGTAGTTAGTTAATAAAAAGCCTCTTCATGGATACAAGGAAAAGTTCAAGTTGTTACAACAATTCCCACCTGTTCTTTCTATATAACTTCTCAAATTTCTCTTCCAAACATATCGATCCACCTCATTTTATTCAGCAATTGGGCTAATCATGTATAATCAGCTTGAAAAAAAGTGTTAGTCTGGTTGGTTCACATTGCTAGGAGAACCTTATCTTAACCTACAACTTCATTTGAAAATTCCTGTTGTGTTTTGAGTTTATAAGGGAGTTATCACATTTGGAATAGGGATCTGTTAAAACTTACACTGTTGTATCATGATATCGTTTGTGAAGAGGTACATTTCACGAAGGTATATTGTATGTTAGTAAATACTTGCACTTCCTGTAATTTGGGGTGAAGTATAAAGAAGCAACAAAGTAAGATATGGTTGTAAAAGGATTAAATGAATTTAATGTCTCATGAAAGATTAAATATTTTTCATAAAGGTTCTCAACTCTTGAATAGTTTTCTTTTTGGGCTTCATTTAGTCAAACAATATTTTGGGGTAAAATGCTCATTATTGGTGTTGTTACTTGAATTTTTCTATAATCTATTGCGAAAGTTTTGTTTATTTTTGTACTTCTCTAATATTTTGCTACCTAGTTTTGTGTGGAAAATTTTCTTCTGTTAGTTTCTGTAACTCTTCTGTTTAGCTCTGAGATATCTTCCGATTTGAAAATTTTTTTTTAACGATTCAAATATTGTTGGGAAGGTTCAATCTCATTCTCATGACTTTAACAGTGGCAAGCAATTCTTACATGGAGTGACTATTATCTTATTTCTTTTACCACATCCTTTCATGCAGGATGGGAAGTACCAGGAAGCATTAGGTAAATGGGAGTCTGCTCTTACTTTGACACCTGAAGTTGCAGTTTTACATGAACAGAAGGCCCAAGTTCTACTCGAAATTGGAGATGCTTGGAATGCTTTAAAGGCTGCAACTCGTGTGTCCCTCCTCTTTGTTTTTAATCTTGTGTATTTTAAGTGTATGTAATTATATGTTGAATTCCAAGATTCAATGTAATGAATGAACGGTTTTTTCTACCATATAATTATCTTTTTTGTGTTCTAAGCCCCTTCTTTGAGCTATAAATTTATTGAAAAGCCCCTCTGGCAGACACTGGAGGCTGTTCTGTCTTTAATTTTTAATTATGTTCTGGAGTTTGGTGGCTGCATTTTTTTCTTTTTTGGGGGCATATTTTTAATCAGAGTATTGTTGGCTTAGTACTTGCAATATGCTCATTTAATGCTTCTATTTGGCAGGAGCTACAGAATTGGAGCCATCATGGGCTGAGGTATGATGTTTACATTATTAGTGCATACTATATACCTTCTAAAATGTTTCATCATTGTTTTCAGAGAAAGATCCTTAATATTCTCTATGAATAGCTTATAATATATATTTTTTGCCATAATTATCTAGAATACTTCAATTTGTAATTATGGCCAAGAAATTTTATTTTTCAAAGCTTCATACTGGATTTGTGGTATTTGAAAGATCTTAGCATAAGCTTCTCAACCTAATAGAGAGCCTTGGATCTTGCTGTATATATGGTCAATTTGATGCATAACGTCTGGTTTTCTTATTATGATTTACAAATTTTCCTTCATATTGCAATACGAAGCAATCATCTTCTACTTGGCTGGCTCTTGTAGTCATGTTCGAGTCTGCCCATAAACCACTTCTGCTCATTGTATATAAATAAATACATTTTTCAAAGTGAATATTATAAGCGTGTACACAGTACACTACATTTTACATGATTGATTTGCATCTGTTGTTATAATGTGCCTGAAAGGTGATAAAGGAGAATTAATGCTGGAAAATAGTTAGCATTGCAATTCCAGGCTGTTAGATTCAAAACCAAGTGACATATATCTTGTTTGAGACAAGCAGAGAGTTGTAGCAAACTTAGAACTGGAGGTTGCTGGATTGGTTTTGCGAGCTCAATTTAGTTTTAAGTCTTTTTTATTAATATGAAATTTGTCTAGGTGCTGTATTAGTTTCTTTTTTTCCTTTTTGGTTCTATAAATGCCTGCTCTTGGCTTATATCTTTTGTCTCTGTATATTGTCATTTTGTTTTGTATTAGAGAACAAAATCATCATTGAATTGTATTTGTTGGACCTATAAAAGCTTCTGTTATTTGGTCTAAAATAATGGTGCTTAAGATGATCTGTTACTGGTTGATAACGGATTACATATAGTCATACTGTCTGGAGTAACGTTAATCTCTTTCTAACTCTTAAGTTCCTCTCAAACTTGGTCTCTCCAGGCATGGGTCACGCTTGGCAGGGCACAGCTAAATTTTGGTGAGCCTGACAGTGCTATTGAGAGCTTTGACAGAGCCCTATCTATCAAGGTTAATCTTTAAGAACATCATTACTCTTGGTTTTTGGTTTAGATGTTGCTCGAATGTTTGATCATACTGGAGAATCATGTGATATGGGAAGTAGAATTTTAACAGCCATAAGATTGCTTGACTCATGATTAATACCATTCCAATATAATTTTCAATTGGAGAAGCTAAATGATTTTACAGATCAAACTTGCTGTTAAATGATCACTTTCTCAATAAGCAAAATTTCAATGAATCCAACTTTTGAGAAATCTATTCATTCTGGCTGATCAGGACTTACATTTTAAATAGCAGACCATTATATATATATATATATATATATATTTTAATTGGGCATGTAGCATTTAAACGGAAAATTTGGCTATTGTTTCAGGTGTATGTATCCCTTCTGATACTTGAGTTATATCACTAATGCGTCTTTCCATCTGTTCTCATTTTGATATCTCACAAAGCTTACTGTCATGTGCAGCCTGATAGCGAGGAAGCTCAAGGAGACAGAAAAACTGCATTACATCTTGTAAAGAAGAGAAAGCAGCTCCACTCAGCAGGCTTGAGTAATACTAAAAATCGTTTTGCTGTAGGTGATAAGGATGAAAGCGCCTGAAGATACTAAAGGGGAGAAAACTGTCTTATGTCATATTTGATGATCGCAGTGGTGTTCTCAGCAGCTCGATGCTCATGAAGTGCATTGGCACGGACAGGTCGTATCACAAAATGTAACACTGATGGAAGCTTCTTGCAGATCCTCTATAGTAGCAGAGGATGCAAACCCCACTTGTATTTAATAAAAAAAAGGCTGGTGCATTAAGTTTTGCTGCTGATCTCATCTTTTGAAGGCTTCAATGCTAAAGGAATAAGAAAATGGAGTATACACAATCAGTAGACAATGGAGGAATGATAGTATTACAATATATTAATGGTTCACTACTAGAGTATACGGTTAAACGCTCCCAGTCATACGATGTGTCATAAGATGAAAATGTGTACAACCTTAATCAAAGCTTGAATATTTGTAGATACGTTTATGTCACGGTTAATGTAGTCTTCCAGATGTTAAACTCCTCCAAGAAGCCCTTGTTCCGTACATAATTAACGAAGCTGAACTTTGATTTCACTCTGAGATTTTTGAAACGAAAGCAGAATGAAATGGAATGATTTTCTGGTCGTTGCTTTGGATATGACTAAAATATGTAAATTACATGGCGAATATGTATTGGTCAGAAGTCGTCGTTAAAGAAACGTTTTCTAGTTGATCTTCTCTGCCTTTTACAGACGGTTTTTTCAGTAAAGTTCCTTCCTTTACAAAATAATGTAACATAATCAGGATGTGACAGGACTTACAAGCTAGCATGTAGCATCAACGGAGTCCAAGGCAAAAATTTCAGGGTGGATCATCAATCAAAATTTGCTACCTAAATTATTAATAAGTGTCCAGGGATTGATAAGATCACGGATACCAACCCTTGGCTAAATAAAATGGAAATTGCTGCTTAACAATCTAAGTGTCCGTTTAGATTCACGTTCAAAAATTGCATTTGCATAAAAACAACAATTTATTGTTTCATGTAAAATGTAGTTTAAGAGAAGCAGAACATGTTTCCAAACACATCCTAAGTAGTTGGAAAAGTGAAAAATCTTTGACTAACTATCAAGAACAGCAAACCATAAAAAGGCATTTATAAAAGTAGTAATGAAATATTGAAGGCAAACAGATTATGAGTATCATTCCTTTGATTATCAACATAGCAGACATTTGATTATACAATCTACGGAAACATCAGTTTCTAACATTTCAACCCAAAATATTGTACTCTAAGAACAAGCTAAGCAGCCAATTTAACGCTTACATCAACCAGATCTGCTTACTCTTGAAGACTAACACTAATCGCAGTTTCTGGTGATGCCAGTTACTCTTTAAAATCCTCTATGATCCCGTCCTTTCAATGTCTGTATCCAAAAAGTCAGTAAAATCTACCAGCGTTTTACAGCTTACTAAAATATCAGTCATCCAAAATAATGCATCAAATGTGAAATAATTGGGTATTAGCAGTTAAGATGTATGTTACAAACAAGTAGGAAGCTCATAAAGTGCCTCCAAGAAATTCATATTCTCTGTTATTGAATCTCGATTGTAGCCAAGTTCTCTTCAGTATCCAGAGTATTGGGCGCAGATAAAAGCATATCTTCATTATTCAGAGTTTTGGCAGCAGTTAAAAGCATGTCCATTCCTCCCCCTTTCTCCAGTTCCCGTCCATATTCAATATTCCATACCTTCTTGAAATTTCCAATTCGCTTTGAACCATTTTGACCTGTTTTTCTAAGCTTGTTACTTTCATATGCCTTCTTTGCCTGGCGTATCGCTTGGATCCCTGCATTACATTTTCTGCAGAACCATTTCCCCTTTGGTATAGAAGTTCGTGGAGGTTGCATGCAATAGATGTGGTATGCATGATCACAGCCATCACATAGAACAATCTGATCATCATCTCTATCAGTGAGGCAAAATTGGCATAAACAAGAAGGGCAGAACCAACAGGGACCATATGCCTTTGACTGCTTATTTGTCAAACATCTTAAATGGTAGAATTTATTGGGGCAGCAAGTATGGCCACAAATTTTCTTATATTGATCATCCACCTCAGTACCACAGATTTTGCAAATAGAGTTGTTTTTCCCACCTCTGGCTACTTGAACCCTGGCACTTTTACAAATCGAATTCTCTTCCAATTCATTAAGTGTTCCCTGATCTGTAGGTAAGCTTTCATCCCCAACTGTGTCACAAAGTGTCTTAGGGAAATTCAGCCTTTCACATGCCACACAATTCTCATCTGGAGATCCAATTCCACTTGCAACACAATCAGCACAGTGCCAGCTTTTATGGGGTATCACTTTAACAGCTGGCTCGATACAGGAGACATGGTACATCTTCTCACATGAATCACAGACCAAACAGTCTATCCCATCTGCCTTGTCTCCACAACGCCTGCAAGTGCAAATTTTATACATACCACTGTCTTCTGTCTGCGCTGGTTTCATGTGAGAGTCAGATTCCCGGTTACATAACTGTTTGACATGACAAGATCAAAATAATTTATAAGACCAATTTAATAAATCTCTCAAGCAAACCCTCATCATATAAACAAAACTACATTTGGTACTACTCATCCAACAGGAAATAACGAAGGTCACTTCAAAAAGGAGCATTATCGTTGTCTGACACATACTAGACACTTGAGACTTGTATCACAATTCAATATCCTTATACTCTGCTCTGAGGAACAAAAAAGACATTTGTTAGATACCTTCCCACATATGTTTTCATGCAGAGCGGTTATCATTTTTCATACAAGTTTTCATACTTAAATATTTCAATATTTACTCATATAATTTTTATATAAATATCTATATGCCATGTTGTGTTCTTGTATTTTAAAATCTGATGCATCATGATGTTCATTCCCTTTCAAGTCACAGATCTTGTATGCATGTCTGTGCTTCTTGGACAGGAATCAATAGCAGAGCTTTTCCTGCGTAAAATATCCCACGCATCATGGTATCAACATTATGCAAAATCTAGAAAGAAAATTAAACAAGACCACTAACTGTCTAATTAATTCCAGCAAATTCTTAGATGCCTCTTGAGACAACAATAGCTAAACTCTTCCCAGTTCTCACTTCATTCTCATGTATATTTCCCAATATGCAGGGGCTCAAAATTTCCATTCTAACACACATACTATTAGAGTGTTGTGATTTCATACACCTGGAATTAAATGAATAAAATGCATAGAATAGGGGCAGATGTATGAGAGGATTGGGAATTCAGAGAAAACAGTATCTGATTATATAGACAAAGCACCAAAATACTGCCACAGCAGTGAGCCTAGAAGAAAATCTATCTAAATTTTAGAGTTGAAGTTTATTATTGTATTTGCATGATCAGCTCATCATATACCAAAATGGAAATTATAAACTCTTACCTCTTTTGTTTCATCTTCAAATTTGCCGTGCCCTGAAACTCCCACCTAATTGTAAGGAAAAAGTATGGTTTGCATAAAGGCATTAAAAAACAAATAACAACATAATGCATTGGAAAACACCATGAAATCTAGACGCAAAGAACAAAGTATGAAATTTAAGTGATTTGACAAGGAAGTTATAAGGGTTTGCTTTACCTGCTCATCATAGGAAGTTCTTGACATGTTGGAGAGGCTCTCAGCAAGAGAAACAATCTTATTACCAGTGTCTTGAAGCTTTCTCCATATCTAAAAGTATCACTAGGCAAACTAGAGTAAGAAACAGAAACTAAGTTCTCCTGTCGTCTGCTCAGGCTACATGAAAAATAACCACTTCAACTCAACAGTTTCAAAAATAATTTGGTGGAGAATAGTCAAAAGGGTAAATACAAAAATGCCCATAACCATTTAACAAACTTAACAGAGTGTAATCATCCAATTAGCTTCAAACCTCAATATAAATTAAGACAATGGCAATCCAGAAATACATGGATGCAAAAGTGGAGGCTACCTTACACACTGCCTCCATTTAAGTCAGTTCACTGAAATTTAGGATATCTCAAGCTTTTAATGTCAGCATTTCCTCCATCAACTGATTGAATATGTAAATTCGTTCTGCAAGTATGATCCTCATATTTTCTCCATTGGCACACACACACACACACACACACAGAGACTATCTTAAAAACACCCAAAAAAAAAACTACCTTAAAAAACTGCTTTCTGAAACCTTTTCTAAATCATTCCCAGAAATCATAATATTTCATTGCCACTTTGTTCTATGGTTAAACAATTAAATATAACAGATAAATATAAAACATAAAGATTTCTGGCAGTTGTTTTTCAAGTTTTAACCATAGCAGCCCCCTGCTCAGAAATGGTGGAAAGAGGTTTTCATAAAACGATACCAGGTTTTTCATTCAGGAATATCAAGTAAATTTTAGCAATTGGTCAATAAGGAGACCTACTTCACATGCGATACTTCTCAAATTTTTCACCAAATCAAAGTGGTGAACAATGAAGATAAGGAAAGCAGAAAAAGCCACCTAAAGTTATTTCAAAATTGAATTTTCTATGTGGAAAATACCACACAAAAACATTTGAATTGATAAGGGTTTAGATCTGTTCAAATTCCATAATTTCAATTGTAAGAGCCAAGGACCTAAAGAAAATGAAGTGTGACAGAAATTAAGTAGTAAAAGCAGATCTAGTAGTAAAAGTCTCGGAGGAAAAAGACAGATCTCAAGTTCAAAATTCAAATATTGCTAAACAGGAGATGAAGAAGAAGAAAAAAAAAATTGATATGTAAACAGAATGTAAACAGAATGCAGAGAAACTATAAAGCAGAGGAAGAAGCTGCTTCTTTTAACTGGCTCTACTCAAAGCCCACAGTATATAGCCCCCACCCCCTTTAGTATTATAATACATTAATACAATAGATGGAAGGCTATAACAATATCATACATAACAACTTTTCAGAATCTAAACTGAACAATCTGGCATGGTACCACACCAAGTAGGCCTCAAAGACATCAAAGCACATGTTTTATTTCTAGAAAAAGAGATATCATTGAAGAGGAAGGAAGAAAGTACATGACACAGAATAAGATATCCTCAAACGAAGAACAAATAACAACAACAACAACGAGCCTTTTCCTACTAGGTGGGATCAACTGCATAAATCAATCGATGTCATAAAGTCCTATCGTAAATTATATTTTTGGAAAAAACCATTTAAGCCTAAATTCTTCCTAATAGTTTCGCCTATAATTTTTCTTGGTTTCCCTCTACCTCTAACTATTGAACTACTCTCTATCTAACCTATTCTCATAAAAATTTGACAAAATTTTATGTTAGCTGTTGATTGTCTACCTCAAATGAAGAACAAACATTAAAACAAAAAGGAAGAGAACAAGAAATACAAAACAAAATACAACAAATAAAAGGAGGTCTTTAAAACCATAAGAGTTTTTTTTTTGTTTTTTTTAAAGGAAAAAGAACACTAAAGATTCAGTATAGTCAGCATTCAGCAATTTTATCTCCACCAAGCCCAGAACAACTCTGCAGTTACAATAATCAACAAACTTCCTCAAAGGCTTACCTTCCCCATATGTTGGAAGAAAAGCCATCACATATACCTAAAGCAACCCTTCCCAAGATCTTCTAAGTAAAAACCATCTTAAAGCTTGCATAATGATGAAGAACTATTCACCCCCAAAAAAAAATTATCATAGAGTCTAGTATCTTAAGTTCCCTTTCCACCTTTTTCCACTGTGGTTTCTAATCACAAATAATATATATATATATATATATGTGGATGGATAAACTGATTGAAATTGGAAAAACATAAAACAAAATAAAATAAATTAATTTGCTGTCTGAATCTGTTTTCACTGTACTTTTATGAGTAAAAATAAAGCTCCTTTTTTCGTCCAAAGAAATGATCGCCTTGAGGAACAGCTAAGTGCTAAAATAAACTCAGAGTTGGCGCAAATTCATGATTGAATTTTCATTGGTTACTATTTCTAAAGATAAGAGCAAGATTATGGTCATGGTTAAAAATGAATAAATGTTCACAATAGGTTAGTAACACACACCAACATCATGATAATGTTCAATTATAGAGACTACCCAAAATTACCTGTTGAATATCTGACAAGAAAAGTCTTGGGGACTGTTCATAAGCCCGCTCCTTCATCCTTGTGTTTATGACACTAAAGTCAAGTACACTTTCAGGCTTCATTCCTTGAAATTGTTCAATTAACACCTTACATAATGAACTGAATTTTTCAGAGGCTAAGATGTTACAGAGCACATTCTGACACATCTCAGTTACACCATGCCCATCTGAGTCGCTACAACTAGAACATCCATTGCACAAGACATCTGCATACCCATTAGCTTCATTCTGTAATCTATGAGACATCCGCCCCAGTTGCAAAGAGCATTCTTGTCCGTCCTTGTCAATTTTACAAGATTTCTACAAACAAAAAGAGATGGAACATGATACAAAAGCAACAAAAAGAAAGGGTTTACAGACAAGTCATATAAGCAGGATGTATGCAGTTCTAGCTGTGAAACCAACCTTAACTGTAGTGGCACAACTAATTTTAGTAAGTGCCTCCCATGTGCACCTCTCCACGCCATCTTTATCATCACCTAATGACTGACACAAATGCTTTAGTACAACATTTCCCCAATGTCCAAGTGAATTATCATCTGAGCCATTGACAGGAAGATATAATTGCTTGTACAAAGTATTGCCCATAGCTACATCAGATGGTTCTTTCCCAGCCTGCAATAGGAAAATTTCATATGTAGCTTTGTAGAAAGAAAAAAGAAAGAGTATTAATTGTGCTTCTAAATCGAAGGACTCTTCTATGTTTGCCAAGTTCATAAATGTATACTAAGATAATGATACAACAGTATAATTGTCCTGAAATACCTAGTCCTATAGGCCAACAGGCAAACAGCCACTTTCCTCGGTTTTAGTTCATGTGTGCCTTTTTTATTCACGTCAACTCTAAACAAAAATCTTGCAGCTCATACCTCTGACAATTCCACGAAATGTAGACATATAATACAGGTAGTAGGAAGATGAGTATCCAAATTTACAAGTTACAACAGAGGGATCGGCATTCAGAAGTGCACATACAAGAAAAAGGAGAAGAAACCTGGTCTGCTAAATGAGTTGCAACTTCCACGTATGCTCTGCAATCTTCTTGAACTTTGCTTTCTGAACTCAACTTTACGTGCTTACGCCTCTTGTAAGTTCGAATACATTCAGCCCCACCAAAGTCCCCTTGAGCAACATAATTCCCATCTGCAATTGGCACCTCATTATTGATGGCTTCACTTTTTAAACACCGAACCCCACCAGCACATTCTGTGTCATTGGCATTGCTTGGTCCATCCTCAATTACCATCCTCACAACACAAAATACAACACTGGTTTTCAGGCTTTCCGGCAGAAAATTAGGGTTTCACAGCGAACACAACCTTCAAAGATGCTGTTGTTTTCCAGATTTATTGATCACCAGCCTCGCTATGTGAATACGCGAGAAACCTAAATAAGCAATGTTAAGGAACTAGAAGTTAAACGATTCCACTTGTTGCCCCAAAAAAGGTCAAGAACCCAAGTAAACTAAAAAAAAATGAAGGGAAAAAAATGCAGCTTCAACCACCAAACTGCATGTTTCTTGGAAATATTCGAAAATGGAAACTCAACTGCACCAACATTGCATCTTTACTAATACAAGATACTTCTGCAGACAAAAAATTTGCTAAATTTTGAAAATACAAAACATCACAGAATGTCGTTTATATTAGACAGAAAACCGTAGAAACAAAATTCAAAGAAGAATCATGGCACCAGAGAATAGTACAGAGAAAATAAGGGTCACAGAAAGCGTGGTTGAAGCCCTAGTAATCGAAATCCCGAGAAATCTAAGGAGAAGCGAGAGTTGGTGGACTTCGCTCTCTGCAGCTGCTCTTATCCGAGCTTTCAAATTTTTGGAACTGAAGGGTCCCTCGCCGGTCATCTGTTTTCCCTTTTTTCAATAGCTATAAAAATGATTTCACATTTTTTAGTTCTTTTTAAATTCAACTTCAAATACACTTTTTTATATTTTAATTATTAATTTTTTTAGTAAGATAATATAATACATAAAAAATTATTTTAAAATGTTAAATTATAAAAATTGTATATTTATTATATTTTAATTAAAAATGTTCGTAACAAAAATATAATCAACTGAACAATGGTGCTGTAACTCTGTCAGCGAGGCGGGTCGGGTCTGCTCAGGGTCCATCAATGGCCCTTTACGTAGGAATTCAACCTTAGACAGCATTTTATCTACCTGAACCTGAATTCACGTCGTATAATGTTGATACTGCACTTTGATTTCTACTTTTTGAGGTTACGCAGTGGATACAAGTTTCATCAAACCTGATTAGTTTAAAAAAAAAATAACAAAATAACTATATATATATATATATATATGTTATTTTGCATGTTCTCTCTCGTATATAATATTTCATAATAATTTCATTTTACATATTTTTTATCTTATAGTACATAAAGGGGCAACAGCCCAAACAATTTTATTATTTTATGATTATATGTATACTGATATATTTATATTATATTTTTTAATAAAATTGTTGAATGTTATTGGAAAGAGGATGTAAGTTGTTAAGCATCGAGATCGTTATAGTAGTTAGTTAGGAATTAGTTGGCAGTTATTTGAAAAGTAGTTGATGGAATCTCATGTTTTCTTAATCACTGTTGTTTGATTGGAGAGAAAGGAATAGCGGATGAGTTCAATGAAATCTACTCATCTTCTCCATTTTCCTATCTCAACCTTAACAACATCTACGAGGAGATTGAGTTTGTAATTGATGTGAGTGAAAAGTAATTATGAGTTACTAATAGGGTCTGTTTAATTTCTTTTTTTGAGAACAATATTCAATTTTTTAAATTAAGAGAACAAAAAATATTGTTTAAAATTAAAATAAAACAAAAAGTTGAAAATAAAAACAAAAATATTAAAAAAACAAAGATATAAAAATAATCTTTATATTTTTATTTTAAAAAGTTATAAAAATAAATAAATATTATTGAGTAATAGATATAAAGATATAATAAATATTATTAAAAAAAATTTCATTTTCCAAACCAACCAAATGGCCCATTAGCGCTTAAACCAATGGGAGAACCCTTCACTTCCAAGCCTCTCGCTCCTTCATCCAATTCCTGCATTGAGTTTACATGGACTTGTATGGAACAGGGTAATCTCAAAATTGCGGTTGTAGTGCACTCTATCGTAAAGAATTTCGCAGAGTAAGAGCATAAATAAACTCAAAAGGGTCATCTCAAAATCACAAGGCCAGCCACAAGCTTATAGTTTATTTAGCATATTCTTCATTGTCTAGTTGAATAAAAAGCAAAGCTCCATTCCCCCTTCCCAACAGTCAAGGGATCAGAGAATAAAATCTTGTGCAATGGTAAGGGGGGAATTTTTCTTTGGGTATAACTATAATAGGATAGCAAAACTAAAACCAAAAGTTGATAATAATAATAATAATAATAATAATAATAGTGCTTAAAAAAAAGTAATAATTTTCTGATTCTATACTCCCAGGTCCCAAGTTTTCAATTATTGTTGAATCAAAAGCTTTCTAGGTTTATTGGTTTTGAAATATATCAAACATATTCAATTGTGTAAACTTTGAAAAATAGATTGAATTGGACCGAAACTGTTATTCATAAGAAAATACTATCTTTAGGCTTATAATAATTTGATTAACTTGGATCTCAGGGGCTTTAATATATTTTAATTATTAGGAATTTTTTAATAAAGATTATTATAATTTTTTTATATGGAAAGTTTATAATAAAACTCATATATGAAAAGTTTTTAGAAGTGAAATTAATTGAGGAAAGTTTTCTTAATTGAGATTAATGTGATTTGTGAAATTTAGATACGTAGAAGGTAAGTTCTTGAATGATACATATATAAGAAAAAATTCTTAGAGTCCTTGCATGGAAAGTTTTTGAATCACATGATTCCTTGAGTCAAATGTTTTTAATGAAATTATCTTTATTGACTCCATTACAAAATATTACATCAGTGATTCCTATACTATTTATGAGGCATTATTGTTCAGGGAATGAAGAAGGTAAGTCCAAGATTTAGGCAAATTGAATAAAGAAAACTTATTATTTGACAGAAGTAGAGACAAGATTGTATTAATGTAGAATTATTCAAGTTCTCTTGCTTCTAAAATGTGAGCATCAAATGAAATTAATGATGTGCACATCAAAGACAACTAATTATGAAATAAAAATGTTGATTTGAATATAACAGGATTTGAAGCATTAAAGTCACACTTTAAAGAAGTTACAAACCAAATTGATATTTGATAAAGGCTTCACTATACAAGGAAGACCATTTTAAGAGAGAAATAGAATGCTGAGGGCATGTACTTTGAAGTTGTATTTTTTATGCTTTAACATGTTATTACTCCATATAAGTTAACCTTTGTATTTGAGAAAACTCATAATGAGTTTGTGAATTTAACATAAATCTTCTTTTTTTTTCATTTTAAATGCCTAAGTGCTTTGTAAGAGAAACCTAATAAGGCAAAAAGATGATAAAACAAATAAGTTGATCTCGTGTGGTTATCTTGCATTTGAAGTTTTTAAGAAGTTTTAGAAATTTAATGGAGTGGAAAAATCTAATAGACTAAGAAAGCTATAAAAGTTAAAAAGGTGTATTGTTGGGTTGTATTATTGTTGATTACCTATGTAATATAAACCCTCGTGTGCTTACGAATTAGATATAAAACATTTTAGTTCAAATTAGTATAAATTGATTACATATTTTTCTTTTTTTTTCTCATTCTTTTCACTTTTTAATTAAAATATTTTATTAACAAATAAAATTACATTCCTTCAAATCTTACACTATTTAAAAGAATCATAAAAATAATTTTAAATATAATTTAACTCCTTCTAATAACAACAACAACAATAAAGTTTTATACTTTGTTCTTGATCCAACCAATAACTTATTTTTTAATGGGTTGATGGTTCCATTATCATATCTTTGTGTGGGGCCCAATTGTCATTCTTGGCTGTCTTTCCTTTATCTCTTATATCACTGTGTGATAACTTGAATTCTAGACTTTCTTATTTCTATTTTAGCATTATCAAAATTTCATTTTTCTTACTACAATTGAACTCCATCTAGTATGGTGAAAGTGAAACTTGGTAATTTTTGTAGATTATGTTGACAATATTTCTTCATGCTAGATATTCAAGTGGAATCCTTGGCAAAGCTCAGGGCAAGTTGGGTGCTTTCATCTTGCAAAGTGAACTATTTAAGCTCTGACTTTCTTACTAATGTTGATCTTTCTAAAATTATCTTTTGTCCAACTTTTGTTTATGCCACTACTTCTAAGATATTTCAAATTTGTTTTCCTTTGTGGATTTGGTGGTTTATACATATAACTTTGGCCCTTCAAATATGTTTATTGTTAAATTTTTTCAATCTATATGCTTTAGCTCTAATGCAACCAAACCATTCATTCTTAGTGAAACTTCAATAAATTTTGGTAGACCGAAAAAGGGGAAAAAACATAAATTTAACCACATTCTTTCATTTCTAACACATTGGAAGGGAAAAAATTGAAAATTTGCATTTGTCTTTGTTGAATTAATGAGAATACAAGTTTTTCTTTTGCTTAACTAAGGGAAGTTTCTAAGTCTTTTTGGTCCGTATTGTTAGAATTGATGATTTAAACTGATATTGAACTAAGTGGCTTGACCATTTGAATATTTCATTACATAAGGCAATCATGACTTTTGCTTGACATTGCATTGAACTATCAATCTACATTTATTATCTAAGATGACTAGCCAACAAGATAATTTTTCAAGCAATAAGGTTATAATTCATATATTAATAATTCAAAGAAGTTTAAGGGAATATTATTGTGCATAAACTTAGAATTTATTTCTTATTTGATGAGTATGTAATATCTAATGAGTTCTAGACATAGGGATTAATAGATTGAATATGTATATAGTCTACTATTGATGAGTTTTTTTTTTTTTTTAGAGTTCCAATGTCTATACTTGATATAATTGAAAATCCTCTTTGCTTTTAAAAAACTTATCATTCAAGGTTAATTTTAAGCTTTTTAATATCTTTATCTTTTTTCCATGTGACTTTCATTTCTACCTGCAACCTTGTTGCATATCCTTCTTAAAAAAATAATTTTTGCAAGAACTAAAGCAACAAATTGATGAAATTTATCTAGAATTGTCTTCTATGATGTCAAATACACAAATATCATTTAAAACAAGTATGACAATGGTGAAGCTAATAGTTACAATGCATTATGTTTTTCATGCTCCAATTGATAAAATACCATGGGATGTCATAAATCAATCAAGACTAATATATATGCAAAAATCCAAATGCTTTATTCTTTTATTAAATATTTTTCCCTTTCCTTTTGGCGTGGAAAGGATAAAGTAGATTAAATGATGAATATTTAATCTTATCCTTTGATTCTTGGAATTCTTTTTTCTAACAAGCCAATGAATGCTCACTTTATATGGTTTAGTCTTAAACAAACTAATTTTCTATAAAAATAAAAAACTAACAAACCGAAGATGAGCTATTTTGTATAATCTAGCTTATTCATTATTTGTAGGTAGACATATGCATGTTAAATTCTTACAAGAAGGCAATCATTTATTAAGATAGTGAGATAAGAGAATGTGCTTTCTAGTTTTACTTCCCGATTTGAGAGTGAATATGATGCATTTGGTACAGGTTATGGGTGCAACAATATCTTTGTTGGACTTCATTGTCTATAAATCTTATCCTGTTTTGAAA
Source organism: Erythrophleum ivorense (assembly GCA_026724425.1). Lineage (NCBI taxonomy): Eukaryota > Viridiplantae > Streptophyta > Magnoliopsida > Fabales > Fabaceae > Erythrophleum > Erythrophleum ivorense. The sequence goes on along the minus strand of JAIUCV010000004.1, from coordinate 57,023,922 downwards.
ATAGAAGTTATTTGAGTAAAATTCAAGCTTTGTAAGCATTTTGTTATTGTCAACAATTTTATGATTTTATGTTATTGGATTAGTAAATTATACATTTTGTTTTTGCAATGAATGTGTAAGTCTAAACAAATTTTTCTTATTAGATAAACTAGTAAATATCTTATTGGTAAATTTTCAAATTAATCTCGAAGTTATGGCTATCGTATTTAACTTTAGGCATGGCGGTTGAGATAATGAGCAATTAAATAACTATGGTAATTTAGGTGTATGAGATAATGAGCAATACTACTTGGACTCAAATATGGTGGTGATTTTAAATGGCAGCCATCACTCTTTGAATGCAAAAGTTGAAGAAGGTCATCAGGCAACTGTTAATGCACTATTTGGTACCCTAAGTAAGCTTCAGTATAATAAATCATTCTAAAAATTAAGAGAATTTGTTAAAGTAATATATTCTTGCTCCTTTTTGGAGAAAGAACACTAAATAATTGTTAAAGTGTAAATTAGTGTTAGATAAATTTTGTTGCTAGTGTGTGAGATTCGTAAGTTTGTGCCCACTTTAACAAAGTGAGTATACTAAAGGCATATTTTCATGCTAAATATAAGAAAACATTGAGTACAATGCTCTTTGCTTAAAAGATAAATACATTAGGAGTATTATGATATGATTAATGCTCTACTTTGTGTATTCATCACTTTTTTACCTTTGTAAGCTTCTGGTTTTGATCTATCTCACTACCTTAGCAACTAAGCTTATTGAAAGATCTTTGAAATATTATCTTCCTTATGCACTAGGAAGAAGAAGAGATAGAATGCACAACTTTGCTTATTTTTTTTTTCTTTTTTCTCCTAATAGTAATGCGTGCATCTTATACTCTAATTGTTTAATGCTAAAGCAACTTTGGGTGTTTTTGTGATTACTTTTTCATAATAAATCAAATGTGAAATTTCATTTTGAAATTGTGGTCATACATCACAATAGTCATGCTAGTGAAATTATTACTTTAAACTTGATGGAACCAATGGGTTATAGGGTAACATTTATGTTATGAGAAGAAAGAAAGATCAAAGAGATGATAAAGGTGGTCAAATCTATGTAAGGAGGAAAGCCCATATAAGTGTTAGAAGTGAGGTGGCAAAATAACCATATAAGGAATTACAGGGATAACTATCTTTGTCAAGTAGTGCATGAGTGAAGAGAGAATATGGAAGGAATATGAGGGTGTAAAGTGCTTGTTAATGGATTGATTTTTGGTGAGTTATTTTATAAGAGGCCCTGGTCTTTCGAATACCAAGGAGCACTTTTATCTTTCTTTTTCTTTCATTTTAAAGCTATCTTCAAGTTCTGTTACTGTAACTGTAACTCATTTTCTTAGTTTTTAAGAGGAAGTAACTATTATTTAGTTCATAAATAATATTAAAGCTAAGTTTTCCATCACTTGGTGTTAAAGCGATGATGACTAAGGTTTTTGCTAAAATAAAGGATAATAGACCTTGATTAGAAGAAATGGGTATTGAAGTTAATGGAATATAAATTTGAAATTCAATATAAACTAGGAGTTAAGAATTGTGTAGCTTATGCATGATCTTAGTGAGATAGTATAATGGAAATTAAAGTAATTTCTTTATGGCAATATGATGGAGTGGTAGACTTTGGAGTTAAAATTAACAATGATAATACGTTGAAGTCAAAGTGCAACAAATTATAACAGGCTCAAGAACACCTAATGGTTACAATTTGAAAATGCGGTGCCTCCTTTATGAAGGCAAGCAGGTGTTACCTAGGAATTCACCTAAAATAATGAAGCTCGTTAAAGAGTTCCATAATTCTCTTATGAGAAGGCATCTTGGGATATTTGAAGACTAATAGGCGAATAAGGGAGGTGGTTTATTGGGAAGGAATGAGAAAAGATATCCAAGAATATGTGGCTAATTGTGAAATTTGTCAATATATAAAGTATCGCCTTTGATTCTTGTTGGCCTATTTCAACCTTTACTAATTCCTCAACAAATGTAAGAAGATATAAGCATGGATTTTATAATAAGGCTACCAAAGAGCAAAAAATTTAACACTATCATGATAGTGGTGGATAGATTTTCTAAATACAATCATTTTATACCACTCTTTTGTACTTTTATAGCAAAGGATATGGTTGAGATGTTTGTAAAGGAAATAGTAAAACTACGTGGCTTTCCCAACATTATAATCTTGAATGGAGATAGACTTTTCATCAATTAATTTTAGAGAGAGATATTTGCAATGGCTGGAACTATTTTAAAATATGGTTTAGGCTATCATTCAAAAATAAATAGATAGACAGAAGTGATTAACAAAAGTTTCGAGACATATTTGAAGTATTTGGTTCAACACAAACCTAAACAATAAGTGAGAATATTGCTATAGGTTGAATATTGGTTTAATACATCCTATAACTGATTTGCAAGAATGACACCTTTTAGAGCTTTATATGATAGAGATTGTCTTACCTTATTTAAATGACAAGATAAGCTATTAAAGGTAGAGGAAGTTAATGAACAACTAAAAGAGTGTAATATCATTTTGGCTAAGTTTAAGGATAATTTAGAGTAAGCCCAAGCCAAAATGAAGGACCAAGTTAACAAGAAGAAGAGAGAAGTAAAGTTTGATATTAGTGACATCATCTTCTTTTGACTTAGACCATATAAGCTGAGATCTTTAGCCAAGAAACAGAATGAAAAACTTGCTTCAAGGTTCTATAGCCCATATAAAGTTATAAAAAAGAATGGGAAAGTAACTTATGTTAGAATTGCCTATGACAAGAAGAATACACCTTATTTTTCATGTTTCATAGCTTAAAAAAAATCCTTTCACCCATCTATTAATATATAGCCCTTACCACCTTCTCTGTCTAAGGAAATGGAATTGCAAGTATAGCCTCAAGAGCTGAGTAAGACAAGGATTATGACTAATGGATAGCAGCAAGTTTTAATTAAATGGGAAGGATTATCAGAGTGTCATTGTACTGGGGAAGATGTTAAAGTGATCAAGGCCCAATTTCCAGCCTTTCACCTTGAGCATAAGGTGCAACTTGCAATAGGATGGAATGATAAAAATAATGGGCTACAGGGTAAGATTTATGTTAAGAGAGGAAAGAAAGCCCAAAGAGATGATAAGAGTTAGGGGGTGAGGTGTTAGGAGAAGAGCCTATAGAAGTGTTGGGAAGGTGGCAAAAGAAGGGTAATATAAGGAATTATAGGAATAACTACCTTTGTTGAGTGGTGTGTGAGTGGAGAGAGAATCTAGAGGGAATATAAATGTATGTAGTGTTTGTTAGAAAAGTTAGATTTTAGTAAGTTATTTGGGGAGAGGTCATACTCTCTCGAATATTAAGAGTACTTATATCTTTCTTCTTCTTCCATTTGTCTTCGAGCTCTATTAATGTAATTACAGCTCCTTTTTTTCAGTTAAAAGGAAGTAGTTATTATTTGGTTCATGAATAATATTAGAGCTAAGTTTTCCATTAGAACTATTGAGTGCTATCCAATTTATGACATCTTGAAGTAGAATTCAATGTAGTGGCTTGACGTTTTTGGAATCACTAGAGCAGGAAAGTACGTAGCTTAAAAGCACTTAGCATTTATAGGGCTCTTATAAGATTTCATCAAATATAAATTGGTTTTTATGCCTTAGCTTTATACTTGCATTTTATGAAAGTGATCGGTTGCCTTATTTATATGTTTTATTAGGATGTTACAAAATGGAATGGTAAAGGTATGCATGAATTGGTAGTTAAAGTTGTTGAATATGCTTGTGGTAAAATGGGTCCATTAGGTTCCATTCTTTTTGAAGAGCTTGGGTTGTATTACATAGGTCTTGTAGATGGACAAAATATTAAAGACTTAATTTATGTTTTATAAGAAATTTATGGATTTCGTGGGCCTTGTCCTAGTTCATGTAATAACTACTAAAGATCAAGGAGTTGAAGATAATCAGAGAAGTGATATAGCTGACAAGTAGGATGGTATTACTTTTACTATTTTCTATTTTACTTTCAATGTGTTGTTATTTCTTTATATGTTATTTTTAGTTGTATTTTTAATCATCATCCAATCTAATATAGCTAATCTGCCAACCTTGAGCTTTGCCATCAATTAAGAGCTTTCATTCCTCCTTTCATCATTTTTCTAGTTTGAGTATGATCCAAATATCCAACTATTTCACAAATTGAATTGGATCACTACATTGACTAATCATCTTATAGATAGGCCTTAAGTTTTATAAATTTACAATTGTATCTTAAGCTTTTTTTTAAGGTAAAACCAACACTATTTGAATTTGGCTCTTTTATTGGGTTGAGTTGGATGCAATGAATAGAAGATATAGGTGCAAAGCTATTTCCTATGCACCTGCCTGTTTTAGAGGATGGTAGTTTAGCTGCTTTATGACCTGGATGTATTTATACTTGTAAAATATGAATAATGTTTGATTTGAAAAAATATTTTCATCGAGTTTCCTATCTTTATTTTTTAGATTCCAGTAACTCCTGATCATTATATAATACTGATCAACCTCAAATATATAGTGATTGCTTTGTGGAGGCTTTGGTTATGGAAGTGGAAAAAGACAAAGACATTGTTGTAGTTCATACAGGAAACATGATGGGAACATCACTTTAATTGTTTTGGAAAAATTTTCCAAATAGGTTTTTTTTAATCTAATAATGGCTTAGCAACATGCAATGACATTTGCTTCCAGTTTGGTATGTAGTATGTTAAGGCCGTTTTACAGAATATCTTCATTCTTTTTATAAAAGGCTTATGACCATGTTCTTTTCCATCATTTTTAATCATCGACAAGAATATCCAAATTGAAGAATAAATATTACTTTGCATATCACAATATTAACTATGTTAGTTCCCAATGTTTTTTTGTATTCTTTTTTAAAGAGTTCTTGTTAGTATTATCCTAATTAAAAAGATAAGCTTTATAAATTTCCACCACAATATGGGGTTACGCCCTATTAGATCATCATCTTCATGTTTAAAAAGCTTGTCCATGTTGTATGTGATCAATGTCAAGGTTGCATCTAGCAATTGTTTGGCATTGTGTTGGTGAGTAAAGGCATAGTTCACGGCTGCCTTGTTTCCGTTTAGTTTGGCCATAAAAAACATTTTCACAAAATGCTTTAAGATGTTTCACCTTATATTTTTAAGCTAAAACTAACATATATCTTAAGCCATTTTTGTAGTGTATAAATAGTCAACAAAGGCAACGAGAGTATCATGTAATATGTCACTAATCTTGATGGTAACACTCGATCTTCCCTCCATATCATTTTCAAGTATTACTTCGAAAGTTGGGAGCAACTTACTTGAGCACATAATATATATAAGATATCAAAGTTCAATATAAATAAGAGAAGATAGGTAAAAGAACTTATAATATCACATACCAACTTCAATACAATTATCCCCATCGAGATTTCGGCAATTTTAGTATTTTTTTGGGTTTCATTTTACATCCAAAATAAACAAGGGAAAAATGCTAAAAACATGCTTATAAGTTATAATGAGAATGCATGCCTCTTTGGTTAATCACAAACATACCCCATGCTTAAAAGATGGATCATGTTGAAATTCTTAGTGAACTTACAGATCATGCATGAGTCAGTCCTTGAAATCCGTGTTGCATGGACTGTCAAAAGTGTGGATTTATATTAAATCGAGATTGGGATCAAAATGCATCCCTCAAGCCAGTGTAAGTGAACACATTGAATAACACACGAATTTAGTGATGTGTGTCTTGAAATTGAAACTATTTATTTAATTTAAGACTACTTATGGAGGGGGGAAAGTAATTACTAGAAAATCTATGTTTAAATTTTATTTAAATTTTAAATCAAATGGCCAACTGTCTTATTTTTAAAATATGTGATAAATTGATTTTCAATATGAAACTTATTGTTTAACTCTATTTGTATATAAAAATTTTAACTTTTGAAATATTTAAATAATTTTATAAAATATTTAAACATATTAGAAATAAAATATAAAATTTTTGTTATATATGTTTTAAATAATGAAAATATATACGATGCTTAATTTTTTAAAATAAGATTTTAAGCACTTCAAAAAATAAAAATTACGATACTCAAGTCCCTAAAGTTTGTTCTAGTTACTGTTTAATGCATTGATTAGGAAATCATCAATGCATGGATTATGGGATTAATGCATTGCGTTTCAAATTGAATTGTTAGAAAATATATATCTATTTATCTGGTATTAATTTAATTTATGTACTGATCTTTTAGTTTATCTTTAGAAAAACAATATTTTATAAATAAAAAAAGAAAACGGTTATATCTTTTTTTCTTTATAGATTTTATTTTATCTTTTCCTTTTTATAGGAGAAAAAAATACTTTATATTGTTTAGCACCAATACGGTACAGATCAACAAGAGGTCAAATGTAAATCGTAAATCATCAATTTGATCTCTGAAACCCTACAATAAGATTGAAAGCCAAAAGCCATGTTCAGGGTCAAAAGACTGTTTCGGATTCAGCGTGTCACGGCTTATGTCTCAGTTTGACGAGTTAGAGGAAACCGATGACGAAAACTCAATGCGATGCCTCTCATGCCGGGATTACTATGACCCAGTAGACGCCGGCACCTGCAAGGAGTGCTACGAGGAAGCCAACGAGATCGAGGAGGAGCTCAAGACAGAGATCAACGACTTGAAGGCCAAAGTTGCGTTCCTCAGCCTCTTGTCTCCGGTTCATCACCATAATCGTTCTGATACTGACGTTATTTTGGTTCCCTCCGATGAGGGTTCTGATCAACCCTCTCTTACTGTGCCGGCTCACAAGGCTGTTCTGGTGAGTATCTGATTACCAAGTTGTTTCATAGCCGAAATTTCCGATTCCCACTACCCAGTACCCACTGGGGTTGTGGCAAAATTTGTATTTTGACGGCCAGAAGCTTGTTTGAAGATCACTCATCGCAGTGTAATTCTACTCGATTTTGATTTTGAATCTTATAAAAAGAAAAAAAAAAAAAGAATTTTATTGATGTGATTATGTGAATATTTGATCCATGGATCCTTGTGGTTTTTCCTACTTGCTCTATGCTGCTTTCGCTTATTCACAAGAGGGGCGGAAGTTTTCTCTTCTTCTGTATGTGGGGTTTTAGCTTAATATTAATTAACAATAACAGATGCCTTTTATCGTTTACTTCTTGATGAGATCAGTTTTCATGTTTTCAACAAATAAATCAGGGGTACTCAGGGTTGTAATTTGGTCTATCACTAATATCAAGCCATTAATATGGTTGGATCACTGTATTCCCTAGATTGAGCCTGGTAAACGAATTGTTATCATGTGAAATTAGTCTACTTATTAAGGGTTCCATTGCTTTCTGGTCTGCTGTTAAAAGCCCTCGCATTAAAGAATAAGGTGATGTATCCTTTTAAGATTATCAATGTTCACTCACGCTTAGGCAAGCAGTTTGATCTTCTTTGGCACTCTAGATAAGAGAGAATCATACACATTTTGGGTGTGCTTGGTTGTAGAAAAAATGGGTGAGGAAAATGAAGCAGCAAAAATTAACAAGGTATTTGGATGTAATATAAGTTTAGATACATCCCTCATATTTGTTTCTCCCTACTACTTTCATTCCTATCAATCATCAAAGAATTTGAGAAACCTACCATACTTGTTGCTTTTGTATAGTTAATACTTTTGAAAACTTTCAAAGAAATCAGTAATGTTTCATATCTTAGAGCATATCAAGGATTAGTGCTTTGAGGCTATGAAGAATTCTTAGAATTCGTTGCCAGACCTTCAATAAGTTGATGAATTTAATGCTGTATTGTCCCTTCAAGGCTAACTGTTAGAGGTCTGGTAGTACAATTTTCATCAAAATGTCCATATATACTTATAATTGCCCTGTCAGCTGTCAAGTATGAATCATGGATAGTACATTAAACATTATCATTTCTAATTTCCTTGGCGTAGCAAGTAGCATTAATGACAGTTCTTTATTCCAAATCTGGCTTCCTTCTTACTTCTTTTCAACTTTCCTTGGGGAATTCCGGTTATGGACTCTCATATGAGGTATGCACATCTAAATCAGTCCGTACTACCTGGATTTTAAGTACTGACTCATGCATGATCCGTAAATCAGTAATAGAATTTCAACATGGTTCATTTTTTAAGCACTACGACTCTTTGTCTTTAACCAAAGAGGCATGCATTCTAATTTATAATTGATAAGCATGTCTATAACTATTTTCCCTTGTTCATTTTGGATGTAAAATGAACCAGAAAAACTAAAATTGCTAGTCCTTGATGGGGATAATTATTGGGGGTGCATACAGGTTAGGCCAGGTTTGACCTTGGCCCGATGCTCAGCCTAGTTTAAACTGGGCTATAAATTTTTGGCCCATGGCCCGTTTGGACTGGGCTAGCAAGGCAACTAGGTCATAATTGGGTTTTTTACAATTTTTGTTTTTAAAAAAAATTCAAAATTTTAAATGTTCGTATCTTTTACCTAACCATTTTGGACATGTGACTACTTGTGTTAATACATCTTTATGAGATCTAAAAAGTGGGTCTGGGAGAAACTGGAAGAAAATATAAGCATAAAGAATGAAACTTTAAAAAGTGATAACTTGGAGTTTGGTAGTCTTATTGGGGTGAGTTTTTTTTTAAATTATTTTGGATAATTTTTCGAGACAGATATGATGGAAACGTGTTTATATTTCTCAAAAATGCATATTTATTATCTTAATTTTAAATTCTTTACTTTCATGTCAAAAAATACATATTTTCTATTTTATTTTCTTTTATTTGAATGTGACAATCATACTTATGAGGGGTTTGACATGGCCTTAACCCCTTAACTATTTACAATTTTTAAAATGTGTTTAAAAATTCTTGACTAAAATAACAAAATGGCCTCTGAAAAACTTTTCTTTTCATTTTTGTTCTTTTTTAAAAATGTTATATGGCCTTTGGATTGGGTTAGGCTAGGTAGCTTGGCCCTATCTTTCCAATTATTTTTCCTAGCTTGGGCAGCACTGGGCTCGAAGGATTAGATGAACACCTCTAATAATTATATTGAAGTTGCTATGTGATGTTATGGGTTCTTTTACTTGTCTTCTCCTATTCATACTGAACTTGATGATATCTTATGAATATTATGTGATCAGGTGAGTCGCTCCCCAGTTTTTAGGGCAATGCTTGAAAATGATATGGAGGAAAGACGAAGTGGTACCATCAAGATTAGTGATGTATCATATGATGCTCTTCGTGCCTTTGTTGACTATTTATACACTGCAGAAGCATGCCTTGATGATCAAATGGCCTGCGATTTGTTAGTTTTAGCTGAAAAGTATCAGGTGAAGCATCTTAAGGCATATTGTGAAAAGTTTTTAATGGCCCGATTGAACTGGGACAAAGCAGTCGCGAATTACGCCTTTGCTCACCAACACAATGCCAAACAATTGCTAGACGCAGCCTTGGCATTGATTACAGACAACATGGACAAGCTTTGTAAACATGAGGAGTATGATGATCTAGTGGAGAGTAATCCCCGTATTGTGGTGCAAATCTATGAAGCTTATCTCTCCAAACAGGTTAACACTGCAGCCAGCAAGAAATCTTTCCAAAAGAAATAGCAAAAGGGCATAAGGAACTAATATAGTTAGTTTTGTGATATGCAAAGTAATTGTTATTCTTCAATTTGGATATTCTTTATTGGTGATTAGTCAGCAGATATCTAAAATGTAAATGATCATGGTGTTAACATACAGTTGGACACACCCATCAATCCAATTTCCTTTTCAAGTTTGTTGCACCTTCTCATTCACATTTCCAAATAGCATTTTTTGAGATATAGTATACATAATTTTTTGGCCAAAAGCCATAGAATTTTAAATTTTAGGTCATGTGCAAATAATTTTTAATTTTTAAAACTTGATAATAATCTCCTTAAATTTGAAATTGTGTAAGTAACATCTTGTCGTTAGTGAGTTGTGAGACATTAAGAGATTATTTGTCCATGATTCAATTGGGAGAGGTAAATTGGAAGTTTGAAGGGTCTATTGTCAATTTTTGAAAATTATCTATCCCTAACTTGAAATTTAAAAGTGTTTTGTGCTTCTGGACTTTATTTTTTTGATAAGGCATATTAATCTTTATCTTTGTTTATTTCGAGTTCTTTTATATCAAATTGATTGTGATATATACGTGTCAATAATGTCTTTGCGATTTATTTATTCATGTCCAATTGATTGTGATACGTAGGGGTGTACATGGGTTGTGTTTTATCTTTGCTAAAAGCCCATCCTGGTTGAAATTAGGCTTCAAAGTTTGTGACCCACAACTCAAATTGGGCCGAGCCAGTTACCTAGGCTAAGTTACGCCAATCTCCTTTTTTCAAAAAAAGAATTGTTGAATGTTCATATCTTTATATCCACATAACTATTTGTTTTGATTTTTTTTGAAGATCTATGCAATGAAAATTAAAAAAAAAAAAGTTTAAATGAGGAAATAAGAAGAAAAGGCAAATATAGAAGTTAAAATTTTAAAATGTGATAAATTGAAACTTAGTGATTTGATTGGAATTTTTTTTTAATTTTAGATTTTTTTAAAGTTGGGCACTGTACAAATTCTGTAGGCAATTTGCTCAATTATTTTTTCAAAAAAAATTGTTTATTATTTCAAATTAGAATTTTTTACTTTCAAATTAAAAAATTCACATTTTCTATATCATTTTTTAAATTTAACTGTGATAATCATATTTAAGAGGGACCTAGCAAAGGTTTTGACCTTTTTAGTTATTTATAATTTATAAAATGTCTAAAAAATTTTAATTAAAACTACAAAATGACCAATTAAAAAAGATTTTTTTTTATTTAAGTTCCTTTATTTTTTTTTTAAAATAAAGGGGTGGGTTGGGCCAAGCCACACTGCCTAGAATGGCCAACCTAATCATCTAATCTGACCTGATTTTGTCCGTGTTTTTACCTATTCAGACTTGGACTTACTAGGTTGCTTGTACACCTCCAATAATACATATCATCCTTTTGTTAGACATGGGTAACCGTTTAAAAAGGAAAAAAAAATCAAGAATAACAATTGTAAAATGCCCTTCTAAGATGCCCGGGCCAAAACCTGCAAGCCAGCAATTTAATCTCACCTAGAACATCTATGATTGGCTTACTCAAACATTCGTGAAATTGACAATATTAAAGTGAAAAAAATGTTTTATTGAATTTTTAAAGAGTTAAAAAAGAATTAAACAAATTTAAGAGACAAAAATAAAATTTAAAATTAAGAAACTAAAAATATACTTTTGTCCAAAGATAGTTATTCATCGAATATTCTATACTCTATATTTCATATTCTTGTAGTTTTGTACCCCTATCTATTAAGACAATATATTATTATTTAACAAGAGATCAAAGCTGTACTTGGAAAATGATATGGAGGAAAGCTGAAGTGGCACCATCAAGTTTACTGATGTATTTATACGATGCTCTCCTTGTATTAACTATTCATATAGTGCAAAAGCAAGCCTTGATTACCAAATTAATAACTTACAAACTTTTTCTAGCTTAGAAGTATCACGCGAAGTAACTAAAGGCCCATTGTGAAATTGATGGCCAGACTGAACAGCGTCCAGGCAAAGCAGTCTCACACGATGCCTCTGAAAACCAACATAATTTCAAACAAATGCTGGTTGCAGCCTTAGCAATGATCACAGACATGGACAATCTTACCAAAGATTGGGAGATGAAAATTATAGTAACAAAAGCTTACTAAAACCAAACCTCTTTCCAGCTTATGCATAGAAACCTTAACCTCATTTCCGTGCTAGCATCCAACGATTGATCACTAGCGTAAAAAATAAAAAAAGTACATCTTAAGAAGAACCTCTTGGTGGGGATTCAAGATTGTTGCGAAGTATTAAATTGGCTTTTGAAGAGGAATGTGCCATTGGCCAGTTGTTACCCATTTCTGGCACTAAATGAGATTTCAGGTATAGCTATCATATTCCTTTTGTACGGAGCATCTACAGCTGTTTTATTCGTTATTATTGACACAACTAAGCTTGTTAGAAGCGCTTCTCACATCTTAATATCTTCCAACTAGCATAGGGACCCTCGCCAACATCATGCAGAAAATTCACCCATCCCATGGCACTTGCAATTTCTTCAAGTTCACTGACAACATGTATGGAGTCACGTATATATACACGCCCACCTGGTCTTAGCATTCGATCCATCTCCAACATGATAGTTGAGATATTACACCTTTTCCTGAGACAAATGGATTTTTCAAGCCCCTATAATGGAGGTTGTATAAAATATGAATGTACAAACGAAAAAAGGGGGGATAAAAGCATGGATAATCGACATACCGCTTTTTCTCAACAGAGAAAAGGCCTGCTGCATGAAGCAGATCGTATGTTCTCGGATATGTGTCAAACGCTTCGCACCTACCAATGTAGCAAAAAGATTAATTAAAAGAGAAAATATCAAGCAGTATAATATTCCATAAAATATCACCCAACACAAAAGATGACATGAAATATCTGGCATCAAGTTTTACCGATCATATCCCTTATTTTTGGGTGGCATTTAGCTGTGCAGTTTTATCTATTCATTTATCAGGCGCCGTAAGTTTCTTTCCCGATCTACAATTGTTTTGCCAGTTTCAACTCAAATGCCTCCTAAGGAGCACGAAGGCAGAGTAGTATTATGTGTTTACAGCAAATGCTTTGCATTCTTAAGAGAGCTCTTAACCTAGAGAAGTCAAACTTCAATACACATTTAAAGATGATCATTAATTTTTCAGAGTAGACAAAGTGAAAATAAATCACAAAGAAGCATATAGCATAGTTTAATATGTTTCCAGAAAACAGTTTTAAAATGACATCAACCCTAGAGGCTTTAACCTGTTTGTTTTCATAAAAGCTTAAAAAAAGGTATGATCCAAAGACTGATTTGATTATTTTTAAAATGCTTTTCTGAAAACAATTTTCCAAGAGGATCAAAACTAATTTTGTGGAGTTGGATCATTGTTCTTTCAAGTTCACAGAAATCAATAAGGTCCTTTGGAATTCACATGCCAATATGGTTTGTTTAGATCTGTGTTATGACGATGTCAACTTCAGTATAAGTTGTTTGACACCACCAAGCACATCTAGTCAGAATGAAAGGAACTTAACAAAATCATATGCATAAATATCATACCAATCATGCATAACTCCTATCAGTCCACGGTCATATATAACCGGCAAGGTATTGAATCCACTAACAGGAACAACATTCATAACCCAACAATCAATCTGAAGATCATGCAATGCTGCAGCAAACCTGTTATTGTCAAAAGAAAGTGACTCATCATACACCCAAGGATATATGCATGGCTAGAAAATCATTCTACAAAAATCTCATCAACAACCCCCCCCCCCCACAAAAAAAAAAGGAAAGCAATAGCTAATTCCATACCCCCCAAAACCTGCCCTCATGTCCATAACATTTCTTAGTTTGTACTCCTTCCAATGGTAAGCTCCAACATAGCTATCTATTATTTCCTTCCAATATTTTGATTCAGCCTTGAAGAGTTCCTTTCTGGATATATGGGCATCCATTTTGATGCTTTGAAGCCTGTCTGGTGGTTGATGAAGGCGTGCAGGCCACTCAGAAACATTAGCTCCATAAGCTCTACTAGGTAACCTAGTGATGCATGCCTTAAGGCCAGTGTACCTGCAAAATGTTTCCGGTTATCATGAGTTTTAATATTCATTCATCAAATATAATTCTATACCCAAAATTTTTATCAAGTTAATTACTCAAAATATTCCAGATGATCTAAAAAGAAGATTTTTGCTACAATTGACTAGCTAGGAATTCTATCTTAATCTAAGCATTCACATTTTTCTTGTAATGAGTAATCAAATAATTTTAATTTTTTAGTCTTGTTTATTATATAAAAAATCCAAATATAAATTCCAAATTGCTATAAAACCATAAATGAAATTTCAAAAAACTTATTTGGTAGGACATTTAATCTTTAACATCTTTCGCTCTAGCCATTGCATACCAGTTCAAGCATCACAAGGACCAAAAATAATAAATATGTTGCTTAAGCCTAAGAGAATAAAAAAACTGTGATGGGGACATACCAAACTTCATCTGGATCATCACTGGAGTCACATATTGGAGGCTGCACATCAATGTCACGACTAAGGTAGCAGCTATTGTTCACAGGTTTCCACCATATAGCAATATATCCCTCCTTCCTCACAAGTTCCCAACAAATGCGTCTAGTCAGGTTCTCCATTTCTGTTAAGTAATAAGTTCAAAAACCACGATTTCCAAAGATACATATATGAAGATATCAATATTAGGGTCATTTAAATATTCTGGACCTCTCAGACCGGGAGTTATTAAATAGAAGTAGGAAGACTCTCAAGAGTGCAGTATCAAATCATTGAGTGGAAAAGTTGATCAGTTAACATACCTTTCCATTGATCTTGGAGGACCTCTTCATGTTTGTAAACAGGCTGTGCTGCCCAGACAAAGTAGCCACCTGCCCTCAGCAGCCTGTTGGCCTCCAGAAGCAAAATTCCATCTCCAAGAAAGCCAAAGAAAAATGGGATATCAGTGCAAAGAACCATAGCCATGAAGTTAATTGTAATTGCAAGCATATCCCTCTTTCTCTCTCTCTCTTTTTGGGGGGGGGGGGTAATTTGAAATATGAAGTATTCTAGAGAAGGTATTGAACTTCCCAGATGCTTCAGTCATCTCATTTAGGACTTATCTTTTTTATTTAAAAAAAATGGAAAGTTAATACTAAGAAACTCATGGCACTAAATAGGTTACTATAACTTCCTCTTAGGCACTAGAGGTGAGGGATGAAAGGTTTAAGCAGAATATAACAACAGAGGAAGAGTAATACCATCACGAGTCCAATTGATTCTGCATCTTGAACAATGAATCAGGTCAAAAGCCCGGCTTGGGAATGGCAAACGGTGTGTAGCAAAAATTGCTACCATGGCAGGAACACCACGCTCTAAAGCAAACTGAATCTGGTTTTCATGAACATCTTTTGGTGCTATTGAAAGAGTGGTGACATTACGTTGCATCAAAAAGGCACCAAAACTTGCCACTCCACAGCCAATGTCTAAAGCAACTTGCGTGTTGTAACCAAATGCAATGTCAGGAAACATCTGCACATTCAATTTCGAAAGTGATGTCAGTATTGTGTATATGCTCTGTATCAATAAATATCTGAGTAAAATTGACACCAACCGCTGAAATCTGATCTAGGTATTTATCTGCACCATGAATAAATTGTGTTCCGCCACCAGGAAAAACAAATTTATCCTTCTGTATAGATATCCAATTTTGGCCACCTTTATCTTCAACAAGACGTGTATGGGGTACATTACTGAACCAGACCTGTCATTGCATATAAGTTAACCAAAAACTTTTCTTATCAATCTGAATTAAGGGAAAAGAGTTACAAAATGCAATAACGAAACAAATGCATATATTGAAATAGAATTTATAAGTATGTTTATATAAATACCAAAAGAAAGTATGTTTAAATTTTAAAATCAGCGAGTTAACCATTGAATCATGACTTAAATGCACAAGACATGAAATGAAGATAGTTCTTTCTAGATTATGTCAATGATGAAGGTTTGGAAGATTTGATGCCCATTTTAACCATCTTGGATGTATCTAACTGTACAAGGACTATCAACTGCTACCAGATTATGTTTATTTTAGTTTATCTCCCATACTAATTAACTAGCTACTGCTCATTTGGCTTCTCCTGAAGCATAAACTTCAGTTCTATAAGAAAGCGAGGCCAACATTGCAAAACAAGAAACCATATATACCGTACATTATACAAATTAGACAGTTAATATCTGAACACCCCGACTCTGTTTCACCATTAATTCCAATATCACCCCGCCGGCAACTGACATTAAACCCATTCCTCTTATCAAGTCCAATAGTGTATCTTAACGGTTCACTCTAAAGCTTCAAGAAAGCTCAAAGACTTCCGATTTTTACTTTTACATCTTAAACATAGAGTCCGGTAAGGCCTCAAACAAGAGCCAAAGAAGAACCTTTCGCAGTCTCTGTGTCAGATAGAAAGTCCTCTATCTTGTTCCACGCATTGTCCACCATAACAAGTATCTTATGAAAAATGTGAACAAGTTCAGAAACAACATTGGACATCATGCGAGTAAAATTACATTTAAACATCGCATAACCAGAAAAAAGATAAATAACTGATTAACTTACACAGTTCCAACTCAAAAAGTACCTCATCTCTGCTCTTCGGCCAAGGTATTGGACTCTTGTACCCCTTCGGCACTGGCACCAAGCAGTTAAGCCCCTTCCCTTCCTCGGGACAATGCCGCTCGTACTTTTCTCCCCTCTGGCTCGAATTCAGCCTGTTAATCGATTCCTCATTGTCCAAGCAAGGTATATAATCAGTCATGTTTGGGTCACACACCTTAAACCTCTCAACCCTAACTCTGACATCACTTTCCCCCTCTTTCACCTCTTGTATCTCACTCAAATTCCCCAATTCCTGGATCAAACTCGCATCAAACTTTCCAATTTTAAAGTCATCTGACATCACACCGTTGTCGTCCACAACGCCCATCCTCTCCACAGGCGGCAGCGGGGACATCAGGAATACTTTCTTGCGAGGCGGCGGGACCGAAGATCGCTGCTGCGACGAAACAGTAGAAGAAGAATTCGAGTCGCCGGAAGCGGAGCCGGAGAAGAAGGTGCGGGAGGAGTAAGCGGAAGAGTAATGGTTCAAGACGAATATGAGGGACAAAGAAAAGAGGATAAACGCCGTAACTTTTACGAATGCAGAGGTTTTAAGCAGATCAACGGGTAAAATGCCCAAGAATTTCATGGCCACCCTAGTGAGTGAGCCAGAGAAGAAATTTCTATGCTATTTTATGAGGCTTGATTTTTCTCGAGAAAGTGATGGAAAATGAAGAACGGAGGGCGCAAGAATCAGAGAGAGGGAGATGACGGGGAAACTTGAAGACGGGGGGGCAAGGGAGCTGTCCGTTCAAGGCACGACAACGCAAACGAAAATATAGATCATGGGTTTGCGTTATTACTCTACTAGCATAGTGTGGCATCAGCATAACTATCGTGTAAGAGTTATCATTGAATAATAGCAGAATTAGAAATAAGGATTTGGAAAAAATTAATTTGTAGCATTTATTATTATTAGCTTTATTAATCTTACTTAAAGTTTGTGATAATTTATTTTAAAATGATAATAATAAATTTTGTAAAATAATTTTTTTAAATTTTGGGTTCTTATTTATAATTATCCTTTGAATAATCTCACATTTATTTTGATTTGTATAAAATATTTATGCTTTTTTTTTTGGGTTGAGTAATCATAATTATTCAAATGTTAAACTAAAAAAGAGACAAAAAAATGTAACATATATTACATTAGGAAGAATGCAATATACGAAAATATAGTGTGATACTTAGTAATTTTAAAAAAATTTCTTAAAATATATATTGAATCTAACTTAAATTCGATTCTCATCTAATTGTTACATTTTTAGCTTTATAAAATTCTGATTGAATGACACAAAATTATTTATCATTTTAACAAGTTATAAAAGAGAATGAAGGTATGAAACAAAAGGTGTAGGAAATTATTAATAATGATAAAAACAGCATTAAAATTAGAAAATAAATAAAATGTACAAATTTGTTGGAATGGGTGAGGTTTGGGAGATGCGACAATAGACGACAGCAGGCGGGGGTAGCGTGGGAGTGGGACCATTTATGAGTAACCATGTGACGGCGAACGGCGTTGTAGTATCTACTATCTGGTGTTGGCGGAACATGCACCGTCATACTCTCTCCTTCTCACTCCGGTGCTGCGGCAGTAAGATAGATGAGCTGTACGTCCCACTAGAGCCTACACGCCAATTGGCGTTGGTGGTTTAAAGCACGTTGTCTTACAAATTGTTGAGTAAATTTAAAATTATTTTATATTTTTGTAGTTTGATTTAGATAAATTCTTTTAATCTTTCAGTTAAACTGACGATTTCTTGATAAATTTATTAATGTAGCATAACAAAAGTTCATGTCGCTATTAAGTTATAACTTGAGCTTGCTTATATGGTCTTTATTTTCAAAATAGTATCATTTGGTCAAATTTTAGAAAACGCAGTAATTGTTATATGAACGGTCAAACGGATACCGTTTTGAAAGAAAATATTATTTAGATAAGTTTGAGACCAGTTATATAAATTCTTGTTTATGTCAAAAAAACAAAATTGTTATATAAACGTCAATTTTGTTTAATGGAAAAACTATTTTAATTGTGAAAATCTCTTAAAAATTAAAATAACAAAATATTTTCTTTAAAGGATTAAGTTAAAAGTAATGACATTTCAGGAAGTAAATTATTAATCTACTCTAAATGGTTTTAATATCTCAAATAATTTTAAATTCTAAAATGAAAAATAAAAAAATTACAAAGTATTGTCTTAGAAAAAAAGTATTATAGAAACTTAAGAAATAATCAAATTTTAACAGTCATTTTATTTTTATTTTTATTTTTATAACTTTGTATTTGTTTAAAATTTTTCTTCTTCAAATCACGAAAAATATTAGTAAGAGACTTCAATTACAACACAACACAGTAAGGAATAATTGGAATAAATGATAGCTTTTGTGTTTCAAAATTTAATATTATCAGCTTACTAATTTATTATATGTACCTATATTTATATTTAATTATTTTTTTACAAAATTAAGTGATATCAATTAAAGAAACAAAGCAAAACATTTTGTGGGTGGTACCAATACCCAAAAAACAAAAAAAAACAAAAAAACTTTGATAATGAGCACATGTATGAAAATTGTCCCATAGCCACAAATGGCAATGACTGAAGTAAGGCATATATTTTCTACATTAACGCAATCAATTTTTGTATATATATATTTATGATATTTATGAACTAGACGGATATCAAGGTAATTCTGTTTCAGTTCAGACAATTTCCATATTCCATATATAAAACTTAAAGCCCATTCACTTCTCAATTATTAATATTGTTTTTTATTTACTCATACTATTAATTAATATAGGCTTTTTCTTAGTGATTACAATCATATAAAATGGGTCAGTTTTAAATATATTCTCAAGTTTTTTTTTTTGCATGACGCTGGTAATTGAGTCAATATCGTCATTTTTACTATTATTATTAATCCTTTTTTTCGTTCAAAATTATTTGAATAAATAACACAAATTTCTATGAATTTTGTTGAAATTAAAATGTTCATTCTATTTTCAAAAAAGATATACATCTTTTCTGATTCAAAAATTGCTCTGCATTTTAATTTAACTCTAAAATTTTTGGCCAAAATATCCTTTATTTTAAAAATTTTTAGATAAAAAATATGTATTTAGATTAAATGAGGGTATTTTAGTAAAAAAATTAAATTAGATTAAAGTATAAGATGTTTTTTTTATAAAATAAGTTTTTATATATTTTAAAAATAAAGAGAATATTTATATGGTTATAACAAAATTTAGAGAAAGTAAATCTGAGAAAAATAATTTTATATAAAACTCACTTTTACATTATAAATTAATTATCAATATTGATATAAAAATTATTATCAATTTCTTCCTTAATTTTTTACGTTAACTAGTATTATGACCTATGCATGGCACCAGATTTTAGAAGTTGATTTAGGGTGTGTGGTAGGAAAGAAAGGATGTATATATGCATAAAAATATGTTAGTTGCCAGGAAATCAGTGAGGAAGAAAGAAAAGTGTCAATAATATATGCATGTTATGGATTTAAAGTATAAGTAATAATGGAAGCAAAATATATGACTTTATGTAATTGTAACAAATCTGTAAAAAAGTGTGGTCCAGATGTGGGAAAAATATATGGAATGAAATAATATTGCTGTAGGAAATAATCGTAAATGTTGAGTTGTTATCTTAAAGAAAAGACTGTGTAAACCATAGCATCAAAAGATTGAGAATGTTATGGGAACTTGTTAAGAGCCAGAACAGGAACTTATTGGCAGCAATATGGGAGGAAGAAAAAAAAAAAAAAAAAGGAACAATAGCATTAGTTGCTATCAAGCTCGGGTTGGATGACTATAATATAAACTGGCAAGAAAAACACTTCAAAATATGCAATATATTTTATTGACCTATAATGATAACCCTTTTTGATTGATATAATAATAATGCATAAGAATCCTAAGTGATGTATATTAGGCAGTGACTAAGAAATAAAATTGACAATGATTAAATGATTCACATTCCAATGTTTAGCAATGGTCTCGTAATCTTTCTATAGGTGAAGTAGAATTATAAGGGCTAAAATTAAAATTTACATCCACTTTAATCCCTAAACGTTATAAACACATTTTATTCAAATCATTTGAACATAAAATAGGCTCTAATTGCATGAGAGAGTCATATAATCACTTTTAACCCTTTTTGACATAATATGGTTCAAACTTTAAAAATTCATAATTTAGGCTAAATAACTCCAATTTGTGCAAATTAGGATGTTATGGAAAGCTTAGGATATGGACTACATGTTATAAAAATTTCAAATGAAAACAAGCTCATTTGAGCCACAAAAAACTAATGGAACAATAATTGTTATTGTTCTTAGATATATATCAGAATCAGAACTTTAAACATACATATTTTTACTTACATAATCTTTTTTTTATACAAATTCAGTGGCTATGGAAAGTTTATAATTCCAATTAAATGTTTGTAAAATTTTATAAGTATTAGAATTCATTTATCCCCTCAAATACACAAAAAACTATATCTAATCATATGAATAGTACTTAGCAAATTTTACAAATTTCAGTTAATTTTAAAAAATTATAATAAATTTTATAGAGTTTCAAAAATTGTATTTGTTGACTTTGCGAAAAGCTCTAAATGATATCTAAAGGTCTATCAAATTTCATCTAAAAATTTGTTCATTTGATCTAGTTTTAATTTAGGTGCTACATAAGGCTTAAAATAGTGCAACTTGGAATTCAAATTGTTCAAAATGGACCCCTTCATCTCATGTGACCACTTGAGCATGTTTCAATCATAAAATGCAGCATGTAGAACTGATTTATCATGTTTCAAATCTCATGCAACTCAAATTCACTTATCCACTTACCATTACACATACACATAGCATAGCTCACACATAGTCAAATATCATAATCTTGCATATTTACATTCAAAAATGACATTTATATCATAATCTTATACTTTTACACTTGTGGGAATATTTATATCACAAAAATAATATGTATAATCTTTCATTTGTCCTATATTACATAAAAACCTAAACTATTGTCAAAGTGATACTATTCAAACTTGTTGATCTCCATTCTTAGCTTCTTTAGAATTTATTAGACATGGTTAAAAATAATATAGGGAAGAGTAAAATTTTATGAATCCCAATAGCTCATTCACTCTTCATGCATATTTATAAGGTATGTTATCCTGTCAAAGAAAGCAAATAAACATAATAAGCATACAAATGTTAGGCATAATCAAATATGTGAAATCATATGGATCCATCAAGATAAAAATAAGTTTAAAGAACCTTTAGTCTATCATTACACAATTATTTAGAACTTTTGGTTTAGTCTTATCTATTTTTAAGGACTTTTAAGTTAGCTTTATTTATTCTTGAGATTTTTGACTTTGTTTCACTTATATTTAGGGATTTTTGATTTTAAAACATGTAATATATTTTATTGACCGACAGTAATAACCCTTTTTATTGATATAATAATAATGCATAAGAATCCTTAAAGTGAAAACTAATACAGTGTATATCAGGCAGAGAAATAAAATTGACAATGATTAAATTAACACTAAAAATTGATATATTAGGCATTTATAATGCAAGAGTGAAAGAGACAAACGAAAATGCATAATAATAAGTACTGTAGTAACAGGACAGTGAGTGCAAAGATACAAAACAAAGGTTAACTGTAATAAATCTTACCTAGGGTTAGCATTGTTTAAGACAAAATTTAAAGAGCCAACTGTTCCTGTAACACGCATTAGTGAGGTTTAGTAGGGACTTGGCAGCATAACCTTCCTGAAATTTGATGAGAGTGATCATTGGTAGAAAGATGTGACAACCAAGATTATAGAATCAGTCATAGGAAGTGTAAGTTGACCTTGTTTCCCGACAAAGTGAATTTTTTGATAAGATCATCATTGTCTAGTTACTACAAAGTAATAAAAAGGAACGTAGAGAGTACTTACAGAATGAGTCAATTAATGGGTTATCTGATGAGAAAACCAAACAGGTATGTAATTGTAACTGGAGATAGGTACCTGCTAAAAAAGATAGGAGTCGATAAAAAAGAATGGTAAACCTTGAATATCAGGTTGGGTAGACAGACAAAACATGATCTTTAAGAACAACTTACATATAAAAGGAATTAATATTGAGTGAAATGGTAAAGAAAAAGATGTTAATATACATTTCGGATTGATGTGCTGTTGGCAGCTTTAGTAAATTTGAAAACAATTTTGTTAGATGCACGCCCTCGGTTGCCTGTAATTTTGAAGTAGGGTTATAAAAAAACATGAAATCTTAAAAATCTGTACTTTTGTTTAAAACAGTACATTGGTAATCTAGATAGCAAATGAGTATTTCGTGGAAATGGTAAACCAGATAGCTTGTAAGAAATTAGCAAATATGAGCTAAATAACAAATCAATCATGAGAATGGCAGCAAAGGAAAAAATATTTCACATATATGAAGGCATCAGCGAAGGAAATCCTCAATGCACAAAAAATAAAAATAAAAAATAAAAAAAGGAACAGCAAGACACCCAATGAAAGGGAAAAACTAATAGCATTAAGCATATGCTTCAATATAATTAATAACGAAGGGATGTACATGGAAGTTTAGTTGATGCAATAAATTTGACGTAATCGGAGATATTAAAAAAAAAAGGGAACATTATATTCAAGGATCTGGATTTTATAAAATTTATAATAAGAAATCTTAAAAATTAAAAACATTTTAAGGACTAAATTATTACTAAATTTTAAAAAATTTACTAATAGATTTTAAAAAAATTATTGATAGATTTTAGAAAAGTTATAATTTAAATAATTTTAATAATAACTTTCTTAAAATTTGGTAATAATTTTTTTAAATTTTAATAATAAGTGGTAATAATTTTGATTTTTAAAAATAATTTTAATTTTTAAAATTTGTTACTATAAATTTTACAAAATTTCAATCGTAATTTTCCTTAAAAAAAATGAAGGTCATGGTGATTGAGGAGTGCCCAAAGTACTGTAATCATTGATTGTTTGTGACAGGCCGTGATAGATGCCATTTCCGATAGACAAGGAAAGGAATAAATTAGGGATCAAGGAGCAAAAGAAGGAAGATCAATTGCAAAGAAAAGTCCAGTAAGATAAAGTCACTTGATTTTGTTTTGCTGGTATAACACTATAGTATAGGTATATTATTACCTGCTTAGCTAAATCACTTATTGCAAAGTATCAAGAAGTAGGTTGTAAGAGTATAAGAGCGCAGACTAGAATATTTGCATCGTAGGACATAGATTGATTTTGTTGTAGCTCATCTTCCTAAACGAAAAGAACAAAAAAACATATAGTTATTAGATTGCTACCCCTACCATGCAATTAATGTAACATGGTTAGACTGTGCATTAAGCAACGACTCATCAAGGAAGAGTTTATATCATGAGTGGTTTGAACTTCCAAAGTGCAGAATGATGTAAAGAGAACGAACATACTTTCATTGGTTCAAAGTAAAGTGTACTGGTGACAGAAAATGTGATTACTAACACAGAAAACCAGTACCTGCTTAATTAGTTTTTAAAAATCGTTGGATAAGAGTTTGAAATTTTGACTTTTTTTCCTATAACCTCTAGATTAATCGGTGATTATAATTTTTTTTTAAATGAAAGGAAAAAGACTTATGAATATGATAAACTTTTTTTTAGACAACTTTGACAATGAAGAACAAGAACAATTGGCAACAAGAGATATATTAAAGATATAAAAAGAGTCGAAAGCACTTTTATCTTTGCATCAAATTGAAGCCAATAGCATCAAAATGTTCTAAAACGACCTTTTACAAGTCAATGTATTTTTTCTTTTGGCCAAAACAAGTTAATGTATTTAATCATTTAATTATGTAAATGATGAAGGACGGATTTTTTAATATTGACAAGTGGCTTTTTTTATTTTGACAAAACAAGTGTCTCAATTAAATTATAATTTAGAAATTGATTTAACAATTTTTTGTTTAATGTATATTGGAAATGAGAATTTGGTTCTAACAAACAGAAAGAAATGTCCAAACGGAGTACAGGTGAAAATTACGTCATCAAAGGTTGACGGATTGTTGATACACATAAATTTAGAAATAGAAACAAAAATAAAAAAAAGATTTTGTACATAAAAAATGATTCTTTTGTATTTATTTTAAAACTAATATAAATTAATAAATTAATGAAATAATAATTACAAAAATATAATTGATATTATATAATATTTTTATTTTATTTTTTATTTGAATATTAAACCTGCCCTAAGTTTCCTCCGAATCTACCTTTGTGACTATTCTATTTTTTATGTTCCCCATTAAAAAAATTCATCTATCTTTGCATTTTTTTATTATTAACGCATTATCGAGCCGCTATTTATTTGCAACGCACGCACGAAATAGAAAAGGAATATTCTTCCAGTAATTGAAGATATGTTTTATTTCCATTTTTAATGTTTGTTGGAGAGAACCCCGAGCCAAGTTTATATGCAAGCGTGTGAGGATACCGTATGTCTTGGAGCATGCCTTTTACATAATCATCATTGTAGCTAATAATGAACTCTCATAGCTAGTTGCCTAATGCCCAGGTGGAAATGCTAATTTATATATTTCTGCTAGACTCGATGGTTTATCAGTTTTATTTTTTCAACAGCGTTGGAATCCGGTCAAGTTTCATATTATGCAGATGGTTATGTGCTTTTTAAGGGGAGGTTTTTTGCTTTGAGTGCTCAATCAAACGCTTATCACAATCCTTCTAATAATCCATCCTCCTCCTTTTTTAAAGATGTTTTGTCCAATAAGGCTCTGCGATATGGTGCATACAATTATTCCAAAGGTGCTAGTTAGTATGTTGTAGAAAGTCATGGATGTTTTGATCACCTCCGATCAGAATGAATTCTTAAATTGTTTCACTTTCGTTGCTTTTGGTGGTCAAATCATCAAGTTCCACATCTCTTGGACCCCCAACAACCCTCCAAGGGATAAATGCGTTTTGCCTGCAACCATTCTCATAACTCACTTTTTGTTAGTTGGACTGTGCATCAATTCTTCATCCTTCTAAAGCACTCTACAAAGTCCTCAACTGGTTTATTGACTCTTTGCTTTAAAGTAAGGACATTAGCAATGGAGATTTCTGCCTGGGCCTGGTAGATTTGCTCGTGGTACATTCTTTTCATATAAATTTGCATATCAAATTAATAAAAGCAATACAAATAAAAAATAAAGGAAACAATAGAGATTGTAAGACTCATTGTAGTTGACTTTCTTATATTGAGCAAAACAATATCTCGATATAGTCCATAATGTACTGTCCATCTATCCTCTCTTAAGAAAGTTGTAAAATTTAAAGGCTTGTGTCCCTTTGACAAGGGTATAACTTTATGAATCCAGTTTAGGTAAAAAATTTTATATACAAGTTGATCTTTCATTTTGGGTGAATATCCAAAATATTTTTTTATTACTTTGGCTAATATTTTAAGGACTTCCGTGTCTAGTAATTTTTTTTTTAAATTACTGGACATGGAGATCCTTTTTCTAAATTTATTACATTATATATTTATAAAAAAAGAAAAAATGCAGAATATTAATTATATATACAAGAAATAAATTTTGATGGATAATTATATTAAGATTTTGCTTTTGTGCGCACACGTGTGTGTTTTTTAAATTATATATACAATAAATAAATTTTGACAAATAATTATATTAAGATTTTGTTTTTGTTTGTTTGTATAAGAATCCTATTTCTTACGTTTTTAAAAATATATATATGAGAAATATTATACTAATTCAATTTTGTGTGTATGCGTGTGCGTGTGTGTGTATCTTGGTTTTTATATTGATTTGGGACTTAACTATTATTCAAAATATTATACTAATTCAATTGCAGAGATTAAATGGGGTATATTAATGATAGGCATTTTGAAAGCTTGAAATGTGTTATTATTAAATTATTTGTTCTCCAAACTTAGGTTGTTACATCATTTCCTTGTAATGTTATATGATTTAAATTAAAAAAAAAATTAATCAAGGTACCAATACTTAGCTCTTAATTATGATCTTTAGTTTGAAAGATAAAATTTATGTAAAATTTTTAAATATATAATTAATTAATTTTTTTATTAAAAACATGTTAAACATATATATAAACAATTGGGTATCTAAAACATTTCTTTTACATAATATAATTTTATAAGAGAATATGATAAGAAACTATTAACAAACTTTATCAGCGTCTGGTAATCCAAATTTGAAAAGATATGAAATTTAGCAGTAGCAATAGAATAATATCATAGGCATTAACTACTCGATGATATATACACAAAAGGTCTAGGTCTAAGTTTTGTTTTGTTTTTTTTTTGTTTTGTTTTTCCTTTTGGTTATAAAATAAGCACAATGGGGAGCAAAAAAAGGGGCACGGGTAAAGGCATCAAATTCATTTCAATTTTATAAAAAATTGAAGCTAGTGGTGCATGAGGTCGTACAAGCAGAGAGTAAAATCAGATGGTTAAAGGATTAATTCAAGGGATGGTAAGCAACATCATGTTCTTGAATTCCTGGAAATCAAGCTGCCCATCCAAATTGGTGTCGTAAACGCATATCATGCTTCTGCAATCGTTGACAGTCTTGTGGTCCCACAAGCCAAGCCTCTTGAGCACACACTCCAGCTCTTGGCTGCTGATGAATCCATCTCCATCCATATCAAACACCTCGAACGCCTTCACAAGGTCCCTCTCTACCTCCTCTATCTCATCCTCTTCTTCTTCACCCCCTTTGCTCTCCCCACCACTACTCGATATGGACTCGTAAAACATCAAGAACTCATTCAAGTCAAGTCTCTTCTTCCCCACTAGAGACTCAACCTCTTCTGCTCCAAAATGGAAACCTATGTTCTCGAGTAGTCTATTTAGATGGTCAAGGCTCACAAAACCATCGCCGTTCTTGTCCAGCTTCTCAAAAATCCTCTGCAAGTCATTGGGGGTAAGGGGAGACATGCTGGCTAACAACATACATAAAATGGGGATTTGAATATTGAATGTGAATATGATATATGTTTCATGCTACGACATGAGGGGCATATATAGGAGAAGCACTAAAGTCTATTACGCAAATTGAGTTTGGTTTTTTTTTTTTTCTCAGCAATCGTCCTCATAGTGTACGTGAAAGTACAAGATATGTGACCAAATTAAATGGATTCGGAGGTGAGATGTTAGTGATGAGAATGGTCTAAGGCATGATCGTCGCAGGAACTAGGCTAGGAAGTTTCGCAGGCATTGCTTTGAAAGCAGCTTATAATTTCGACGGCATCAGGTGGACGTTTCTTCTTCATTTTCTTGTTTAGGATCCTCATGAAAAACCCTTCCCACTTGCCAATTTTGTACGGATAGGTCAAAATATTTCGTGATTTTGGTAATTGGTAAACGATGGTATTCAATTCAAACTACATGCTCAGAGCGTGAGTGAGTCCTTTTCCAAGGAACACGTGTCAGGGCTAGATTTGATGATGAGTGGTGATGTGGCTCACACCGATGATTTGGTGACAAAACATTATAGGTAAATTTTTAGTTACCTTTAAAATATCACATTATTCATATTTTTTAATAATAAAATTTAAATGAAACTAAATGAAATCTATCTATTAATAAAATAATATTAAATTATATGGTTAAATTTTATATTTAATTATTTATTATTTTATTATTATTATATAAATAAAAATATTATATAAAACTCACATTTTATTACTTATTATAATGTTATTATTATACAAAATTTATTATATAATTTCACTTTATTTCATTAATTAATATATAAATGATGTGATATAGCCAAAAATTTCTATAACAGTATATCATGAGCAGGACAAGCATTGGAGGTCCTGTTTCGAACTCAAGTCTTGCGATGGCCATCTGGGTTATCAGAAGTCTTTTGGCGTTGCTGATGGGGCAGGTCATGACTTGCCCTCACGTCACATGTTGTGCATGAGGTTGACACGCAAAAGTAACTTCTTTGTCCTCGGTTTTAAGTTCCTCTCATTCTCATATATATATATATATATATTTTTTTTTTTTTTTTGTGACAATATTTGTTTAAACGTTTATAAGAATTCTTAATATTTTTTTAATTTATTAACATTATCCAAACTTTCAAGGAAATTAGGTTACCAGTTGCATATATAACCATTAGAGAATGGATATGTTTAATATCTTACGTAATAAATTCAAAACAATATTGTTTTATAGTTTTTAACATTATCTTTACTCTTTCTTGTCAAGAGTTATCAGCTGAAACATTGGATTGGGTATTTTTGTTAGCAGTATAATATTTACACTTGCTTTTTTTTTAATGGTCATATGTTTGAAAAATCAATTAATTTTGTTAATAGTTTGAATGGAATTAATAATTTAAGAAGATTTTGGAAGTTTCTATAAACATATAAGATAAAAATTAATTTAAAAAAAGGTCTGAGATGAAATGGAAACTAGGGCACGCTTGTTTAAATGAAAAATGAAATGAAAAAAAAATTGTATAATATCTATTATATTCTTATAATTTAATAATATTATTTATTTATTTATGTTTTCTTTTTTAAACAGGGGATTGAAAGTTATTTTTATCTTCACAAATATTTTTTAATTTAAATTTTTAATTTTATGTATACCAAATAATCCATTATGTCAAGAATCGGAGCTTCCAAGATGGTCGGATATAACCCGACAAAGGTGTCATACTATTCAGAGACAAAAAAATTACCTCTCCAGCACTTACGAAATCCAGCGCAATATGTAGTAATCTCTAATCAGTCAAACCTAACTCTTGCATTTGGATAGAAAAAAAACATGTATATACAAATTAGAGAAGGTTATATGTGATTGAAACATCCCTTTTATTTTGGAAGGCTGAGGGAAATGAATAATTTTTTAAATTAATTTTAATAATTATTAAAAAAATTAAAATAAAAAATTCCTTATTCATATCATCTTGTATTTTTAAAATTTTCAATGTGAAAAAATTAAAAATATTAAAAAAAAGGTAAAAAGTAGATGAGTGAGATACATTTTTAAATTTCAATGTGAAAAAACTAAAGATGTTTTAAAAAAATAAAAAATAGATATGCGAGATAGAAAATAATTTATGTCTTTATTTTTAAAAATTTAATTTGATTGTTAAAATAATAATTTGATAAATAAAATTATTATTATAAAAATACAATAAACATTATACAAAATATATAAAAAGAATACATACACTTGCAATCAACTAAATAGAACATAAATCAATATAATCGATTCTTTACTCAGAGATATATTTATAAAAATTTAATATTGTGAATAATTTTCCCTTCTATCTACCCTACTATTTCCTTTTTAATATAACAACAATAAAAAAATCGAATTCGTGTTTTTTTTTTTGGGCGTGTTTTCCTCTTATTCTACGGGGGAGAGCGAGAGAGAGACGGAACCCTTCTGACTGTTCTAGCTTCTGACATCCAAGTCTAGACCAGCTTAGAAGAGCCCCAATATAATATTAGATACTATCTTAAACAAAATTGAACCAACTTGTAAATTTGCGATGGGACCCTCTTCGTTACTTGGCAAAATTAGCGATTTCACTTTGTTTTATCACCGAATTTCTGATGCAATGACGCATCTAGGCTATGGCAAGTGCAGAACAACAAGCATTGCTTTTTATTTAAAGCACGGGGAAACTCACAAACATCAACAAATCTTCTGCTTCAACCTGAAAAAAATTAAATACAATTGCCAATTGCCACTGTCCCACGACCAAAAGAAAAGTGGTAAGCCCAACAAGACCTTCCCTTACCACTTGGAACACGTTATTACTATCAACAAAACGTCTATCTCAAACCCAGGTTAAAAAGTTACACAAGAGTAAAAAGAATAAGGAATAATGCACCAGGGCCAAAACTTGTACTAATTCAACTTTAAGGCGTCAAGCAGAATTTGCCAGGCTCAGAGTATTTCTTTTCCAACTGCTCAATCTTGTTGAACTTAAAACCCCTGATTCTTGATACCTCAGGCTCCGAGGCATCTTTGAAGTCAACAGTTTCAAGGGTCCAGCCCTTGTTTTGCACTGAACCACCTACCTTTACCTATTTAAAGATAAATACTCATTCCAAAATCTAAATCGATTAAAAACATTCAACCATAAACAAGATGATCGTTCATTATATCAAATTATCAAAATTTCAGTAATTAAAAAGAAATAGTGACGGAGTATGGGATAGGAATAATTAAATGGCGAATTGAAATATCTACATCATGTAGTTATTAGGTGTATGAAGTTATGTTGGAAATGTATCACAAGGCATTTATTAGTACAATAGTTGATTGGGATATTCTAAATTAAATTAGGATTACTTGGCTGTCAAACTGGGAATTTATTAAGATAGTTGGGTTGCTAGGCACTTTGGGTTCTCAATCTATGTTATGGAGTTGAGATTACCATTGAGTTCTCTTCCATTTTCTCCCTCCCGTCTCTCTTCCCCCCTCTCTTAAGCACAATTTTTAGGTGTTTGTGACTAGGTTCTCTAAGAAAAATATGATAAGTGGTTATTTTTTTACAACTAAGCACCATATGATTGGAAATTTTAATTAACTTCTTTCACGTGTTATGTGTTTTATTAGAAAACATGATACCGAACACCTAAGGAACTTCGGCTAAATCTGGTTTTTATCTTCTGTCCCTACCCTCTACTGTTCTCTCTGCCCTATATCAAATAGTTACGATTCTTCCCTAGCAGCAAATATGGATATCGGGAAACTTTCAAAACACACACAAATGAAAATTTGATCAGCCATACCTCGGCTTTGTCAACAGCATCAATAATTAGAGCCCCGTCTAAGGACAGATTCTCAAGAAAGATATTTTGACCCTTTATGGCCAATGTAGACCTCTGAGATATTGAGCAATTCCCGCTGATTTTGCTCTTGATCTGAGAAAAGGTCAGACCCCATTTTGGCTTCCATGCAATAGGGGGCCACACTTCAACCTCTTGCTCATTGAAAACATGCAACACTGGATCTGATACCTGAACACCAGCCTGGCAGAAATAAAAATGTGAAGAGAATTGGTTATATTGTCTGAATTTGAGTTTCAGCAACTGGAATCTTGGCAGTGATGTTTGCCTGCCAGGAACAAATACACCAGTAATTTAGTACCATTGCAAATAAGAATTAGAATTGCCTCACTTTGCCTAGCAGTCCAAGAAAGAAGAAAAACATTTGCATATTACACCCTCAAACTCATAAAGTTTATTCATACTCTAATCTCACACAGATTTAAAGGAAAAGGAAAAAGCAAGGTTAAGTTTGCAGCAAGCCTCCCCATACGAAAATCTGCCAAAAGGGCTGGAAAGTGCAAGCTTGAACATGTATTTTTATTCCCAGCCAAACACAAATACAACTGGAATTAGAATAAGTTTATTTAATTTCCTTCTATTTGATATGGAAGTGCACTCTTAAGAGCATGTTTAGATTGAGGAGAATGAAGGAGAAAGAAGGGAACTAAATGTTTGATTTAAGTTTAAATCAAGAGGAAGGTCTAAATTAAACCTGCTCTTCCCTTCTCCACTATTCTCTTCACCCAAATATACCCTTAAAGCTGAAAGCCATGGACTTGTGTACCATTACCTAAGGTTTTCATGAAGGATTTCAGGAGACTGAAGTGGAAAAGGATTCAGGAATTGGTATCGGAGGTGCAAAAAATCAAAAGATCACCATAACATTGCTTAACCTGGCATTTGCCCATTCCAAAGGACAAAGAGAATTATCTGTCCAGAATTCCAGATAGCAATCCATGCTAGTTCTT
Organism: Erythrophleum ivorense; assembly: GCA_026724425.1. Lineage (NCBI taxonomy): Eukaryota > Viridiplantae > Streptophyta > Magnoliopsida > Fabales > Fabaceae > Erythrophleum > Erythrophleum ivorense. The sequence goes on along the minus strand of JAIUCV010000004.1, from coordinate 56,991,703 downwards.
ATAATATTAAAATGCCCCATGCCTCAAGAGGAATGATACAATAAAAAGTCACAAGAAGATTTGTTCCACCTTATCTTCTCATAATTTTAGCATTACCATCCATTTCCAAGGAACAAACGGTCCCCTCCCCCCCCCCCCCCCCCCCCCGAACCCAAGACAAAGAAAAAGGAAAAAAGAGTTTACAACAGTATCAACATATTAACTAAGATGAATACAAAGATTCCCCCAGCTGGAGAAAAAGGGGGGGCATATAAGACTGATCTAAAATGAGTTTCTCTATACCTGTGCAACAGAGCATGTATACGTTTGTAGAAAGACAATGTTCTATTATAATCAATCTGATCATATTTGGTTCAAAATATGACTTTTAAGCCTAGAACCCTCTCCCCTCCATGAGAAGAATGGAGGACAAGATTACATGTTCAGAACCTGTAACTTGTCAATGTAAAGAAAGAAAAGAGACAGACATTAACAGATAGAGTCATATAATCACCATTTAGAGCTATGTTATTTGATCAATCAAAGGCTGAATGTCTATTTGCTTTAACTTTATCGAGTGAAGACCAAGTGTGCTGCTAACAGTGCTTTAATAGAATAAGCTGGGAGAACTTTAAGAAAATAAAAATGCAAAACTATATGCGCTCTCTAGGGTGCTTTATCTAGGATCTTCAGCAGTGAGATTGAGAAAATTTTTTGAAAGAGTTAAGTGTCATATTGCACCTTCTAGTCCAATGCATTGAGTAGGAAATCAACACCTATGCATCGTGGAATTGAAGACATAATGACAAGATGAGTATATTACCTTCTTAAGGACAAGGCTGTTTGCACGATAAATGGCCATTTCTCCAGAGGTTGCACTATGGTATGGATTTCCCTTTGGTACCTTCAGTTAAATGAAAACAATATCAGATATAATTCCTTTCTTGAAAACTTCCTACTGATTAGAAAAATTTCAGTGAATTTTTTTACTGTTACACAAAAGCTTTACTACCATCCAAACAGCATTACAAATCCAACTTCCCCAACTTGGACTGAGCTGTTGGTTAATTCTTTACACTCTTGTTTTCAATTAAATACTACATATAATTAAATATGAAATTAAGAATGAAAGACTTATTTTCCCTTTTATTATGTATTCTACACCAGTGTTTCTCCATCTGTATGTTTTAGATCTCCTGCATTACTTCACAAAACAGCATAAGGTCAAGCCCTGCAACAACTAGCTACATTTAATTTAAGTTGTACCTTAGCAGCATCTTCGGGGTTGTTCTTTACAGGTGCATAGGCAAGCCATGTATCCACCACCTATATAATTACAAAGATCCAGTGAGCTAGTACCCAGCATAACTACAAAACATCTCTTGATAATGGAACCATGACAGAATCGCCAGAAAATAGCATCGCTACAAACTGACTCCATCTAAAAGCTAAAGGATCATCTCCAAGGATGGACAAGTCAAGCTTGATAAGTTTTGATTTGCTAAAACTTCAAGCACCCTTTTCCCTGAAAAGATTATTTACCGTGAACCCAACCCTTGCAGATGGGGGCAACGTTTTTGGATAGTCTTGCATCATACATTCAAGTCGAGTTGATGACTTAAATGACGTTTTGCTGGCATCCTTATACCTGCAGTTAGGAAATGTAGGATTGATGATATAATATTGCAAAGTAGATAAAACATAAAAACAGTAATCATAATCCACAAGAGCCTTACAGTGTACCAGAATGTAGTCACTGAATTACATATAGAAATAAATCAAATTTACATTGTTACTTATTTATATCCCTATCCCAATTAATATAAACTTGTTCATTTTATTTTTAGCAGGCTTTCTAATTAAACTAATGTAAGGAGTTTCCAATGAAAAGTGGCACATAACTTCAAAATTTGTCAATTAAATAAGTTTCAATTTTAGAAAAGTGTAGTCATATAAGTAAGCAGAGAGTTTTACAAGTACATTTTTCTTCAATACCAGCATTACAAAATTGATTGTTTATAAAAATTTTCCAACAACATAATGCTTATTCTACTATAAAATTTGCAGACTAAAATTGCTCTATCTGGGATAAATTATCCAAAAAGATAAAAGAAAAGACAGCATTAAGGCAAATTCTAATGGATCAAACAAATTGATTACAGAATTCAATTTAAAAAAAAATTAAAGCATGCTACAGTGAAGTGTTTTAAAATAATAATCAAGTGTAATAAGTATACAAAAGAAGTACTTTGGGTTCACAAACTCCGTTATGGCGCCTCCGGTTTTTGTGAGCTCTTCAATGTAAGAATCAAGTTCCAAAATTAACTGTTAAAATAAAATATGATGAGTTACTATGCAATTGTGGCATATTGATAAAGCAGTCTGACCAAATAAAAAATAACAACAACAACAACAACAACAGCAACAGCAAAAACAGCAACAAAACCATAGTTATTGTATTTCTGCTCTTCTTTTATGGTTGAGGGGGTTGCAGTTTAAGTCACATGATAGTGTCTCAGGAGGCAGATCACATTTCACATATCCATATCATATCAAGATAAATGATAATCATGCACTACTTTTAGATTACATGGTCTACCAGATATATCAACTCAAAAATTGGGGAATGAAATCAGCCTGATATTTCTAGTATTCCAAGCATAATAAATTTTGAACTGAGTGCTCACAAGTCACACAATATGTTAAGCTAAGAATGCAGATTAGAAGAATACCACTGACTTAGCCCAACAGTAGTTAAATGAAAAGGTGATAACAAGAAGGGGGGGCAAAGGCGAATTAATGAGATTACTTGGTTTATATTTCCCGGAAAGGGGGAGTAGCCAGTCTCACTATTGACATCACCATCAGGGAAACCGGTTGCCCTAAGGAGAGGATCTAGCTGATTGTATTCTACGTTTATCACCATTGTCCTCCCTGAGAATGAAATGACATAATTAAATTAATAATTAAATGCTAAAACTTACATTATTCACATGGTGCATCATCACATGCATATGTGCAATGGGATAATGAAATCAAAAGAAAGATAATTAATTACAAGCATTTGAAATACAATATTAACATATAAATGAATAAAAATGCCAATCAGGCAAGGAGAACTTTCAGGCTTTAAAAGTCTCATTCAATGGTACAAATACATGTTAATTTTTTTTTTTTTAAACTGTGATCTCACATCAAATACTTCTTCTCAAAGGGAAGTTATCCCAGTACATATTGACTTGAATGCGGTAACATTTTCCGTCTTCATTTTAATGCTATATGTACATAGCAGCTTATTACTTTAAGTAAAGATAAACATTCCCAATGCATGTTAAAATTGTAATCTCACTCTACACACTTCATCTTAAAAGGGTAGCAGCAGCCTGTCTAACCATTCCATCTGTTGATTAATAAGGATAGACATCAGGGCATAGAGATCAATCACTTAATCCTTTTTTTTAAAATTCAGTGGAATAGTCTATCCCTGTCCCAAATCACAATATTGACATATTTACAAAATTTACAGCTTTAAATTATCTCACAGATAGAAAAATATGTTCTATTCACTGGTAACACACACAGGCCAATGTTGAACTAATCAACATCCCCAAGAAATATCATATCAGCTTCATATGTTAATTCATCTACGTATGAAGTGTTAGAAAGAAAATTTTAATGGGTAAATCACAGCTGATGCAAAATAACAACACTAAAAATGTCCACTTGAAAAAGAGATTGAATAGTTTTGGTCCAGGATGCAACTTTCCAATTAAAAACCACACACAAACAATATTTTTACATTGCCTTTATCCATTTATCTGGGCGAAATAATAACCATTCTTCCTTGGTCAGACCATGGAAACAATCACCACTATTTTTCTTTCAATATTAGTGAAGAAACAATTAAGAGTTACCATCAGAGTGAGAGAGTTTGGTAATTCCTCCAATAGCTTCTTTTGCTTTTCGAGGTACAGCAAGAGAGTTAACATGGTACTGTTTGGAAGCGCTGACTCCTATTGCTGCTGGAACAGCCTGTACCCTCAAAATGCTAGGCAATTAATATTTGAATTATATTAATAAGCAAACCAAGAAAGTGTAACTGAAAGTATGGAATGTGAAAGCAACAAACCTTGAACAAAAGTCCATTTGTATCTTGGAAAAAGAGAACCCATTTCAAACCAGCATCACTCCTGAGAAATGCAGATCACAGTATAAACTTTAATATTAGAATATCATTAAAAGACAAAGATACCATAGCCCTTTCATTTTCTAGGAATTCTAGACTACAACCCCGCCAAGAAACAGGGCAAAGTATCATCCAACATTTCCGGTCATATAAGAAGACTTTCTCATGATCATAATTGTATTCAAAACACACTCAAAATTTACTTAGAGACACGCAGAGACAAGATCTGCAAGTAAATCAACTGACACCATTTTCTAATTTTTTAGATATAGCTAGATTAATTTCAATGTGGAAGCAGAAAAAGAAATTGAAGACACAAAGAGAGACCATCAAAGTATTTGAGTCATACCATACTTTCAGAAGACCACTGGAATAAAGAAGTGAATGCACATCACCATGGCCATGAGGTTTTGTCTATGAAAAAAGAAATCCTTAATCAATCTCACTTTATTTGAAAATATTATATTTGACGTTTATATAACACAAGTAATTCATTGCCTTTTGCTATATAAACTTCAGAGTCATACAATCATGATTGCACCCTCGCAACAATACCTGAATTCTGTATTTGTTTTTTGGGTCCACTGCAAGTCCTGCATCATTATCATCTAAGCATGCTACTTTTTCCTGAAATGTACATAATTTTTTTTTACAACCATTTGACAAAACCATTTTGAAGAAAAATTACACTTTCCATAAGATATCAAAAGTCATACCTGCTTTAAAAGTTTTACTTGTGTAGGTTGCATACCAAAGTAAGAATTTGACTCCAACAGCTTTAGGGTACGCTCATGTGTGTCATCAGATGTCATAATAACAAAAGGAATCTGTGTCTGGCTTTCACCTATAGATTGAAAAGCAGCAACACTACTATAGAGGGCTATGGAACATAAAATTAATGACCACATGATGGTGCAACAGTTTGAACGAGAGGCAGAAAAGAAAGAGAAGCCAGAGAGTAATTTATCTTTCATAACAGTGAAGGACAACAAACTGTAACACCTTTCGTCATGGAATTATAACCATAACAGGAAAGAGATGACTCTATAATTCTGTTTCCTGATGACGTTAAGAGTTAAGACTAACCTTGTGAGAGTTTACAGCTGGCTTCTTGAAGAGCCAATATAGATTCAATGTAATGCTGTAAAAAGCATGTTCCAGTAGTGGTTTCAACAGGAAGGGCAACCTGCAAGATGGAGAAGCAATGATTTAGAATCAGAAATAATCCCAATCAAATAGTAGTCCACTTATATGCTCCAGTTTTGCACAAAACATGCATGGTAAAGCATTAGCATAAGGTAATAAGCCCCTCATTATCTACAGGACCAAAAAAAGATAATCATCAGATCAGAGATTAGAAAGCAAGGGAGTTTCATTCTAAGGGCAAAGGACGACTGCCAAGGCTATGAAAATTCTTAAACCATTCACGTTAGTGAGAAGTTTACATCAATCATGGGGGCATGGGGAATGAAAATCATGTCCAAAAGTACAAAGCAAAGGTGCTGGTAATATGACACCATCAGTCCTAATACTGCAGTATTGGATAGATTTGACACTTGACACTGAGTTTGTTAGGCATACCTACATAGATTAGATGCCACTAGTCCTTATATAGGGTGAGAAGGCGTACCTTAATTCCATTGTATCCTAGACGCTCCCCAAGACCACCTGCAACAAGAACAAATGCAGCTCTCCTGGCTTCCTTTACTCCTGTTTCCTCAAAATTGATGAAGTTATCATCACCAAATGTCAGAGTCTCACCAGTTGGAACCTGCAAAATCATTATCAAGCAACCTTTACTTATTTACTAATAGGATCTGGATCCATATCCATACCAAGAATTCCAATTGCACATTTGTAGGCATGCAACGTTGACTATATGAAAAGGAAAAATTATGTATAAAAAAGCGTTAAAAAAAGAAATCCAGTATTCCCACTTCCTATAATTGGAAGAAAAAAAAAAAGCTTCATGAATAATTTGGGACATGCCTGTATCTCTGTGTATACATGTCTTCTCTCCATATGTATGTGTGGACATTATTTATGTAAGTGTTCATGTCTGACATGTATCAAAGAATGATTAAAAAAACATTTATAAAATAAAAGCAGCATGCTTCTAACCAAGCAATTTCTAATTTGTTATCAGAAGTAGCTGTCAACTATTCAGAAATCAGCAAAAGAGAGGCAGAGCACAGGCTCAGGTATATGAATGGATTTAATCTAAAGTGAAGAATAAATTTAAGCACGTAGTGAACAGACAAAATTTTATGAGTAATTATTATATGCAAAGAAAAATTAAAAGTGTTAATAGCCAGACTAGTATGTCACAAAGCATGCAAAGGAAAAAGTTATAACCGGCAAAGAAGAGTCTGTAAATCTCTACAAAGATTAAATTTGGTACATATCTTTTTCTACGTTAACCATCATAAACAATCAAGGGATGTTGATTACAAATGAACAGCAACAAATCTTTGATCAGAAGTGAATGGCTTGTACCCTAAGAATTTCAAATGTATTATTATTGAGAAGTGTTGAATACTGCTTAGAGTTGACATTCCAGTAAAGTGGCAAACTGGCGGTACTTTCTCCTTGGAACAGAAACTAAGTTACAGGAGAAGAAGATCCGCTCAATAAAATCATAACTTGATGCTAATTCTCTTATGAGAGAATTATACACTTTTCCCAGCAAACTCAAGACTGTTAGGCTATTGTATGATTCAGTTATGTGAATGCAATCCAAATAAAAAATAGTCTGTCCTGTCCCAAAGAAAGGAGGTCCATTTCTTCTCCATGTCTCTTTCAGGCTTCCATCCTTTTCAGTACCCTTTTCAGTACACAGAAAGATATAACTAAAGTTCAGGATTCGCGTGAAGGAAGGCAAGGAGCAACAGATTGTCTCACTCAGATCAGATTATGCTTCCAGATTTAAAAATTAATTGCAACTTTTACTTGAGGAAGCAAGAGTAAAGCATGAAGTGGAACTGATGCAAAATGACTGCCCAATGGTCAATGCGCCCAGTTGTGAGTCCACACAATTAAAAGAAGGGGAAATATGGGGTTTGCATATGGAAACAATAGTAGCAACCTCCCCTACTTATTGTAAATGTAATGTTAGTCATTCAGCGTATGTTTAATATCAGCAGAGTAAACTATTAGGACGGCATGCAATGTAATCATAGACTTTTACACCAATATATATGTTTTCACTCACAGAAGGTGTGAAGCCATCATATGGGTTCTTTCCAGCTTTTGAATCAGCCAAGAGTCCTCTAGCGGTTTTAATATATGATGCCAAACCACCGGGATAGCTTGAATTCAGTCGGGCCACCTACAAAAAATGTAACCGAAGGTACAGCGAGATGCAGAAACGTATGGATCTTCCAGTATAGCTCAAAGGAAAAAAATTCTACCACTATCTCCACAAAATATTTTATTAGATACTTCTTTCAGGAATAATAAATTGTTTAAAGGGAAGCGGGAATGTATCCTAGCTTATTTCTGTCAGGCATGGCGGGATCTGTCGGTAATCCTTTTCTTTGGAATACTTCAAACGATTACCCCGCAGGAAGGCTGGTAAATTGCCATACACTCATACCAAGCCAACTAAACTACAAGTTTTTTAAGAGGGATCTAAATTGACTTATGAAATGTCACAAGTACCGTCTGACGATCCAAACCCCTACCTGCTCAAAAAAGCCTTTCTTTTGGTCGTCATCAACACCCGGCTCAGCCCAATATTCAAAAAGATGACTTTGACCCATCTCCAGCAACATCTTTGCGAGTTCAACCTAGGTCCGCCACCCCAAACCAAATCAAAACCATCCCGCAGGAAAGAAGAAAACCCAAAATTAAAGAAGCCAAGACACGTATGATATATATATGTAGTATACCTGTTCCGGCGACAGAAGGTGACGATTTTTCTCGAGGTTGGGAGCAGAAGAAGCGAATTCGCCATTGACACCGAGCTTGGAGAGCTTGTCAGTGGTGGAATCGAGCGTGGAAGCCATTGAAATGAAAACAAGAGGGGAGAAATCGCAGACGTTAAGTATGGTCGATTCAATTCGAGATCGACTATGAGAGAGCAGCTAAAGAACGAAGGTGGATGTATAACAGACACTAGTAGTACTAGAACCCACGCTTCTGGGTTTACGTCGATTGTTTTTTATTTTTTGGGCCAATAGGTTTATGTGAATTAAAACCGGAGGTCCCGGTATTAGATGCGGATCAAGAAGCATCGACAGCTCGACACTAAGATTTTTTTTTTTTCGGAGGTGTTTATCGACACTAACCTTTATCTGTTATATTATGTCGAAAGTAATCCTCTTTTCTTGTTGTTACCGGAAGGTACGGTCACGATCGTTAGTTAATTGGGCCCCATCCAGTCACGTGGCGGGGCTTCTATACAACGGAAACAAAGTAATGACAAGCGATTTATATAACTAAAGCAGATCCATTTTGGCAAAATGTCACTCCTAGAAGACCTTGCTTTTCCAGTTAGATAAGTGTCTTATACTACAATGAAAGTAAACATAATATAAGTTAATTTAATCTACATCCCAAAAAAAAAAGTAAGAATGATTTAGGTACAAAAAATTAACATGATCTTACCCACACAAAAAATAAAGAAGAAGACTTACGTGAAAATATAATCCTTTATTTGAGTAGGTCATTTTATCATATTGCAAATTTCTTGATTCTAAAAACAGTCAAGTATCATTTGGTATTAATGTATTATGGGGAGATAAATATTTTAATTATTTTATTAAATATATTTTAATATTTGATATAACTATAATTTATAATTATTTAATTTAATAACTTTATTTTATTTTTTTATCAGTATTCTTAATCTATACCTTGAATAACTATACTATTATCCAAATCAATAAATTTGTATAACTATTAATCATAATTAATTAATAGTTACCCAATCTATACCTTAGATAATCATACTATTTTTTAATTGTTCAAATATTTAAAAAATTATTTGTAAATATTTAAATATAAAAAGTATAAAAAAATTTATATATACCATATATGATATTCTTATATTCAATACTCAAAATTTTATTATGCCAATTAAGCTTTACTATTTAAAGTTGTTAAAAGTGACTTTTAAAGCTTGAAAGCCTTTTTTTTCATTGTGTATACAAAAGCTAAAAATGGAAGGAATAATGGAATAAGCATATAATGATGGCAAGAGCATATTCCATACTAAGAACCATATGCTTTAATCATTGTTCTATTTAAATCCCTAAATTTTCATGTTATCCCATATCTAGAAATATAAGAAATTCTTATGTGTATCAAATATATACATCCAATAGTCAAGATATGTCAAATACATATGCATCTAGTATACTATACATATACATATACGTAGTTAATTATAACCATTAAATATACATATATATGGTGATTTTTAACTTTTTTTTAATAAAGCTCTTATTATGGCTCAGAAGCTAAAAGAAAAAGAGAGAAAATGCTTTCACTTTGATGGAAAAGATTCTATTATTACTTGATAATAAACACAATGGAAAAACCTTATTTATACTAATCTTAGGGGTTATATTCATCCAAAATCTTATAAAATTAAACTTAGATGGAGGTTATAAGAGTTTATTTATTGGCTTGTTTCCTAATTGATGTAACTCTTAGTGGCTATTCAAGATTACAATCTCTCTCATTCTTGGTTGTTAGTTACTATTGTTTATAGGCCATGATCCATGTCATCATCCCCAAATTGGACAGGACTCGCCCTCGAGTCAAGCTCTGCATTGTCTTTAAAGTATGGTAATAGGTTGGTAACATTAAAGGTTGCAGAGACTCGATAGGCATTGATAGCTCTACTTTGTAAGCATTGTCATTGATCTTTTATACAACTTTGAATGGACCATCAGCTCCGGGTAACAACTTGGCATTTGGTTGATTTGGAAATCATTTTGTCCGTAGGTGTATCTATACCAAGTCTTCTACTTTGAAAGTTTGTTGTCTTCGATACTTATCACATTGAGTTTTGTATCTCAAGTTTTGCTTCTGAATTTACTCTCGGACTTGTTCATGCAACTTATTGATTTCTTTTACCCTTTGGTTTGTATCAGCGTTGTATTGTTGCCTGTCAGACGAAGGGGTCAAGTCTAACAAGTTAAATGGACGAGTGTCATAAACCACCTCAAATAAACACTTTTAGGTAGCTTGATTAGTTGAGTTGTTGTAGGTGAATTCAACTTGTACAAGGATAAGGTTCCACTGCTTTAAATTCTTCCCAACAAAGCTTAAGAGTAGGTTTTTCAAAATCTTGTTAACTGCTTTAGTCTGTTCATTTGTCTGAGAATGGCTAGCACTGCTAAACTGAAATTTAGTTCCCATTTTCTTTCACAAAGTTCTCCAAAAGTGACTTAAGAACTTCGCATCCCGATCAGAAGTGATAGTTTTTGGAATGTTATGAAAACGTACAATTTCCTTAAAATATAAGTCTACAACTTGAATAGTATCATTCGTCTTTTGGCATGGGATAAAATGTACCATCTTCGAGAATTTATCCACAACTATCATTATGGAATTTTTTTGTCGCTGAGTTCAAGGTAGTCCAAAGATAAAATCCATATTAACGTCTTCCCATGGTGCTTTTGGAATTGGAAGAGGTATGTACAATCAAGTGTTTTGGCTTTGGGTCTTGGCCAAGTGGTAAGTTCTACACGTTTAGATGTGTCTATTTATGTCTCATTTAAGTTTTAGCTAATAGAAATTCTCTTTGACTAAGGCCATAATTTTATCTCATCTAAAATGGCCTGCTAATACTCTATTATGGGCCTCCTAAATGATTGCTTCCCATAAAGAACATTAAGGGATGCATAGATTTTTTCCTCGAAATAAGAAGCATTCATGCCTATGGTACTGCTAGAAGGGTTGTGCTTCAGTAGAACTCCATGCTTCACGAAAGTTAGGGTCATCCTGATATAGTTCTTTGATGATTTTGAATCCGACAACTTTTGCTTGAAGAGTAAACAACAAAACATGACGTCAGCATCAATTACAGAGTTCAAGGTTCCAGCCTTGTGCTTGAGTAAGAATGGATAAGGCTGCAGGATCTCACTCTAAGTACCATGTCTATGACTAATCTTTTATTGAGAATTTAGATACTTGAGAGCTTCATGATCAAAATAAAGGATAAACTCTTTGTTAAGCAAATAATGACTCCAGTATTGTAAAGCACAAGTACTTCTGTCAAACATTTCTTCAACTCCTCAAAACTTTTTTGAGCTTATTCTGTCCATTGAAATTTATCTCCCTTGATACAGTCTGTAAGGGATGCGACAATAGTGCTAAAGTTTCTGATTAACCTCCTATAAAAGGAAGCTAATTCATAGAAACTTTGAACATCATTGACAGACTTTGAAGTTAGCCAGCTGTTAATGGCTTCTATATTGCTTAGGTCAACTCAAACACTTTCAGCAATGGATGATAAATCCCAAAAAAATTACTTAGTTGGTCAAGAATGAGCATTTTTTCATATTGGTATAGAGTTTTTAGTCATGAAGAGTTTGTAGCACTTGTCTTAGGTGCTCTAAATGCTCTTCTTGATTCTTGCTATAAATGAGAATGTCATTAACGTAAACAACTACAAATCTATCAAGGAAGGGTCGAAACACCTAATTCATTAAGCACATGAACATGCTAGGAGCGTTTGATAACCCAAAAGACATCATAGTCCACTCATACAAGCCATTCCTTTTTTTGAAAGCAATTTTTCATTCATCTCCTAGCTGAATTTTAATTTGATGGTACTCACTAAGAAGGTCAATCATAAAAAAGATAGCAACTTCATGCAACTAGTCTAGCTTATCATCAAGCTTGAGTATCAAAAATCGATACTTAATAGTGATCTTGTTGATTGTTCGACTGTCGATACACATTCTCTAACTCTCATCCTTCTTTGGTACTAAGAGCATAAGTATTGCATAAGGACTAACACTTTCATGGATCAATCTTTTCTTCAATAACTCTTTAACTTGGCATTAAATCTTAGCGTGTTCTTTTGGACTCATTCTGTAAGCAAGTCTATTAGGGATGATAGCTCATGGGATGAAGTCAATTGCATGTTGGATGTTTTGTCTTGGCAGCAGTCCATACAGGATTTCTTATAATATAACATCTAAAATTCAGCTAGCAGTTGTTTAATCACTAGCAGAATAGTGGTCTTATTGTTTGATTCGAGCAACAGAACAAAACTCATAGTTTGACCTTCTGCATTCGCCACCTTAAACTGCTCTTTAGCAACTAAAGACACTAATGGCTTGGATTCCTTTTTACCTTGATTATATTGATTAGGCGGCAACAGTGCTAGCTTAATCTTCACTCCATCTTTCACGAAAGAGTAGATGTTTTTATAATCATCATATAGAGCGCGACGATCATATTGCCAAGGCCTCCTAAGAAGGAGATGGCAGGCATCTATGAAAATAACATCACACCCTACTTTATCTTGATATTTCTTACTAATTGAAAAAGAAAGAAGACCTCGTTTAGAAACTTCCATCTCACTTCCCTTGTTGAGCCACTAAAACTTGTATGGATATAGATGATTTTGAGTTGGTAGCTTTATATTCTTTATCATGTAGTTTGATATTACATTCTCATAACTTTTACTATCAATGATTACATCACATACTTTGCCTTGAGTAGTGCAGCGGGTGTGAAAGATATTGTGCCTCAACCATGGTTCTTCTTTTGCTTGCACTATGTGCAAGTTTTATCTAATCACCAACGATTCCCCATGATTTGCAGGGATGAGTTCTTCATCATATACTGGCTCTTCTTCATCAAACTTTGGTTTTTCTTCTTCTTCAAATACCTCATGGCTTTCTCTTTCAATGAAGGTGACAACTTTGCAGTTTGGACATTCAAAAGTAATGTGGCCAAATCCTTGACATTTGAAGCATTTTGGTGCTTTAGGATTGGTCTCTTTGGTAAGTTTAAATGGAGGTTTGTTTTAAAGAACTAGGTTGTTAAGCTTGTGTTTTACGGGTATTAGAAGGGTTCTTAGTAGAGAAAGAAGGTTGGTATGAATATTTCTTAGGTAAATGCTTCTCAATATGGATGGCTAAACAAATGATATCCTCTAAAATCCAATATTGTTAAAGCTGGACAAGATAGGCAATGTTAGTGTTCAATCCTCCAAGATAACAGGCTATAGCTTGTTCCTTCTTTTCTTGGATGTCACACTTCATCATGAACTTTTCAAATTTCTTGGTATATTCCTCTACCAATCTTTTGGCGAAGATTCTAAAGTTGAATAAAACTATCTTGGTAATGGTGTTTTAGTAGGAACTTATATGTAAGCTCACGATGCATTTTTTCCCATATTTAAATCTTGCTTTTTCTTTTTCTCTCATGCTTCCTTTTAAGATTCTCCCACTATATGGAAGCATGCTTCTTAAGCTTAATAGCAATGATCTTGACTTTCTATTCCTTCGACACCTCATTGTACTCGAACACTTGTTCAACTGTTTGGAGCCAATCCACAAACTTATCCAGTTGGAGGTTCCATTCAAAGTCTAGAATCTCTACTTTCATATCATTATTTCGGAATATTTGTCTCCAAAGACAGTAGTGACTAGTTGATAAAGAATTGTTACTATTAGAATCAACTTCTCTTAGCTCCCTTTGTTCGTTTAGTTGGGCTTATGGGGCATTTATGGTCTCCTGTAACTATTACATTTGGTGTCTTAACTCTTCCATCTCAACTTCATGCACAAGTCTTCGTCTTAGAGGTTTTTATAGGCTAATGCAAGGTAGGTGTATGGGTTGAGGATTGATTTGACTTTTATAAAGGCTTAAGGGGGGAATCAAAAATTAAGTTGAAGAACTGGGCCAAGATAGAATTTTGAAAATGTTAAAGACTGATGTACAATTTTAGAATGTTTAAGGGCTAGTATGTAATTTTAGAAAGTTTAAGGACTATTGTGTAATTTTGAAAATTTTAAGGGTTGGTATGCAATTTTGAAAAAGTTTAAGGATTAAGATGTAATTAAAGAAAAGTTGGCTAACTAGGTGGTGATGTGGCAATAATAAAACGTGACAGTTGACAATTGGCTAATGTGTCGTTAATTGACACCTTAGGGATAATGTGGCAAAAATAATTGACCAGGTGTTGATGTGGCAATCGTAACACGTGGCAATTGATGACTGGCCAACGTGTTGCTAATTGGACACCGCATTGCTAAGGTGGCAGCTAACATAATCATCTTCAACCTCTCGATGACGCGTGCGGCACGTGGACGTCAAGCAAGTGGCGCGTGTGACTTCAGGTGACAACGAGACTCTCCAATCTTAGGTTTTTTGGCCTCCTAAACATGATGGCAACATTGATTTGGCTAAAAAATGACAGGGAATTGAGGTTTTGAGGGTGGTAGTGGTGACTACTCTAAACACCTATGAAAACCTCAATTCTCATGCCAATTTCCAAATACTCCTCCCACCTTACTCAGCATTGGAATTCAAAAATTGAACTTTGATACCAAAAGTGGCTGAAAAGCCAAAAAAAAAAAAAAAGAGAGGAAATGTTCTCACTTTGGTGGAAAAAATTCTATTATTACTTGATGATAAACATAATAAAAAAGCCCTATTTATACTAATCTTAAGGGCTATTTTCATCCAAAATCTCAAACAAAAAATTAAACTTAAATAGAAGTTATTAGAGTTTACAAGAATCTCTTTATTGACTTGTCTTCTAACAGATGTAACTCCTGATGGCTACTCAAGATTACAATCTCTTTTATTATTGGTTGTTGGTTACTATGGTTTATAGGCCATGATCCATGTCATATTATATTAAAAAAAATAAAATATTTTTTTTGTGCTCGTAAGTGGCACCATTTTAAACAAGTACTAACTTAAGGGATACTAATGGAAAAAGAAATTTGGTAAACTGTTGATATGATATAATCAAAGGATTTCATTGCAATAGTACACATACATAATAAAACCAGATCTAATCATGGATTGAGATCATTTAAAAATGAGTCAAACTCAAAAAAAAATTTGTATAAAAATTTAGGCATAAGCCTAACTTATTTTAAGCTCAACTCGACTCGTTTAAAAAAGTAATTTTTTGTTATATATTTTTTTAAATTTAAATATTAAATATCTTTATTTTAATGCTTACTTAACTCACATTTTTTTGTTTTAAGTATAAAAAAAAGATATTACAAAAAAATTAAACCATTTAAAACACGCAAAAAATAATAAAATCTCTCCCGATAATAATTTTTTTAATATTATTGATTAATAATTTATTTTATTTAAATTATAATTCATTTTTAATAATATATTATACAACAAGTAAAAATATAAAAAATATAATAATCATATGTTATATAATCTTTTTTATTTACTTTTGTAGTCATAAATTTTTAATAATATTATCAATTAATAATATATAAAAAATAATTATAATACAGGTTGAACTTAAAAGAAAAAACTCTAACCTAACCTTTTTTATATTCAAATTTTTTAAAAATAAGTTCATTTTTATCAAACTTTTTTTTAGTTCATATCTATTTTTTTTAAGCCAAATATATTAGATTGAGCAAACTTTCCAACCCAGATCAGATCTAAGTAAGACATGGTTGTTCTGTAAACTGATAAATATTATGATTATATCCCCCGTTCGTTTCTACAAAAGTCACGATTCATCTACAAGTTTCTTTTCCTACTCGCATTTATAACTGTATCATTCATAACCTTGCAATCTGGTTTATGCTAAATGGTGCTGTTGCTGACATAATGAGTGTTGATTACAGTACATAGACCCAATGGCATAAAGGTGATATTCAATTATACAGAAACATCAGAGTATTATCTACGCATCATTAGGCATTAGTTGTGTTATTATTCACTCGGTATCCATATTGAATCGACACAACAGAATTTTACTTATGTTTAGAAGAGGAAAAAAAAAACTCGAGACAGGAGGTTCTCAGTTTAGAAATGGACTTGTCACTTGTGTACCTTGAAAGGCCTTATTATCATAAGGAGTATAAAGTAGTAGTTCAGCGATGGTTTCACTCAGAAGATTAATAAAACAGATTACATATGATACTGGACAAACATCCCCCCTTGCAAGTTGGGTTTTCAGATGAAAAAAGATTATAACTCTGGTGACTAAAAGATGAGGCGAATGAAACATTCAGAAAATTCTCAGAACTCCTGCTCATGTTGGAGCAGGTCATTTTTCTTTATCTATATTATTCATGTTCCTGTACAATGTAAACAAATAAAAGTGGGCGGGGGATGAGATGCCGTGTGTTCATTGAGAAGAGCATTGGAAATCAACCAGGCAAAAAAAACAAGAAAAAAATAAGAAAATTGCATTACCTTTACAAATGCCTTGAAAGTTGAGTCCCCTCCCACTTGCCTGAGCTGGGGGCTATCCGACTGGAGATGCCTGCGCTCTAATATCCTTTTTCATTATAAGAACCGGTTTAATAACTTCATCAAGATCATCCATTTGTATATCCAAGGGTTCACTGTCACAGAATGTTGATTGCTCCCTTGGTTGTCCAAAGCTTTCTGCAACTTCTTCGTCATCAACATCAAGGCTGATATAGTCAGCAAGTTCTCCTTCAAGATCATCATTATTTTGTTCCCCTTGCCTTGGAGCTACAACAATCGTCCCAGGTTCAGAAACATTAATGAGTACAGAACCAAAGTATCGCCCTTTACTGTTCTTCTGATCTCCAGATCTCTTCCTTTTCTTTCCCTTGCGTTGTTTTTGGGGGTGATGAAGTTTACATTTGGCCCCTTGACTACAGATTCCTGTTGCTTCAAAAGTAGGGCAGACATAGGTGTGCTTCTTCCGACACTGGGAGACCACATATATAACACAATTTAGTGAAGATCACATGTACATCGGGAAGGAATTAGAAGCGTAAGGGGAACAGTTGCTAACCAAGGCAAAATTTCCAAGAGTAAAGAAACTCTATTACAAATTATAGCCGTGAGATAAATTGACGATACAACATCTTGACAGTATCACAGGACATCATTAGATTTAGAAATCAAACGGCTAAGAACTGCAGGACAAAACTGAATATCATTCCTAAGGTGACATACTCAACATGCTGAAGTTCAGTTTAACGATAAAGGAACATAATAACCACAGTGACTATATTAAATCATAAAACTAAAGTTGCACAGTCTGTTCGCTTAAATATACCAGTGAAATGAAACATTTGCAAGAACAGACATTGATTTGCTTGATTGCAGTGAAAAGAGAAAGAAGTTCAACATTCAAATAATCCACTAATTCTACTGAGGACTCAACACGATAGCTTAATACCTCATTGCCATCAGCACAATAACCCCTAAGAAATCCTTCACAAACGGATGCCTTGGGGTTCACATTGACATGTCTATAGGGGCAATTTCTGTTTGTGCATAAACCTGCCAAGCAACTTGTCAGTATAATAATTTCATATTAATCACTCAAAAGAAAGAAAAAACTTTCTTCAATGCACCTTGCAGAAAATAAGAGCAATCTGGCATTCTCTCTGGAATAACCTGCATCAAAAAAATATAATAAAATAATCTTCAACTCTTAACAAATCAGTAAGTGCAGTAGACCACATTTAGTTCCTTGGACTTGATATGTGACAAAACCTTATGAGTCAATTTGCAGTTGGGAGTAGAACATAAACCATTCAGAAACTTAGTACAGACAGCAATTTTTGAGGGATCATGAATATAGGGACACTTCCTGTCATCCTTGTTACATTTCCCGAATCTAGTGAAGAACTGACAATACTTCTGCTTTCGAGCCAACCGCTGTCTGGCTGTGTGTAAGCTCCATCTAATTTTTTCATTAGCCAATATCCGAGTTCGCTTCTTTGGGTCCCTGATAAGCTGATGACCATTGCCAATTCGGACATATCTGTGAATGTTGGAAGCTATCATTTATATACTCAAAAGTGTAAAGATGAATCAACTGCAAAAGTCTATTACCCACTGATTAAAACTTTAAAACTGACACTAACTTCGAGGAAATTAAAACAAATAAAAATAAAGCACATACTCATCATTTCCAATCACTAATCTCCTTGGAATGTAAGATCTTTTCACACGCAAACCTGAATGGATAGAAGCAGAGGACAGGGACTCATCATCTACAAAGAGCATTGAGTTTTATAAGTCCAACAAAGAAAAGAACCTGCCTATTTTATGGCAGAAAGAGAGCAAAATATTCCAAACAATATGATAACAGAAAAACGAACTATGGAAAAGAAAATGGAAAACATTACAAGTTAAAAAAAAGGGTTATAATTCTGAGAAAATTACCACAATAGAGGTGAAAAGAGTTTAGTGGTGTCAGAATCCTATCTCAGACCACCACCTCATCAGAAGATTCAGGCCTCCTTTGGATGGGCCTATTAGAAGCTTATCAGAGCTTATCTACTCCAATAAACACTTATTGTGTATTGCATGTGTTTGGATTAGCATTTTAGAAAAACTTATAATGCCTCTATATATGCTGAAATTGATGTTTATCAAAATCTAGGAAGCACGGATACGGCTGTTAACAACCCACACCCATACCGGATACGTATCCAGTACAGATACGCGTACAATACGGGTACAAAAGTATTCGAAACGTTTTTTTTTTGGTTTGATACATTTCGAAACGTTTCGGAGCACTCTGGAACGGCTTTGAATCATCTCCGAAACGGCTTTCGAAATGGCTCCCTCCCAAACGCCGTCATTTTCTACTGCGTTTAACAGAAAGCCCTACACCCATGTTTCGTCGTCCGTGCTTCTTCGAAAGCCCTGCATCCTTCGTTGTTCTCTAGTTCCTTTGCGAATGGGACTGAAAGCCTTGCATCTCTGTCAAGTGCTGTGCCGGTGACTGTTGGGGGAAAACGATCTCGCCTCTATTCTGATCTTGTTTGTGGAAAGTTTGGTTTACACTTCATGGCTTCTATTCTAATCTCATCTCTAAGACCAATTTTCTCGCCTCTATTTCAATCTCGTTCAGGTCTGCACTTCGTGGAAGGCTTGGGAGTTGGGACACTGCATTTTCTTTGAAGGAGGAAGGAAGAAACCGATTTTGAGTAGGGTAAGCAATTTAACCAATTACTGATTGCTCGCTAAGTTTGATCAATGCTGCATTTATCAATGCTCCGAGGCCGAATGCAGAACTCATGATCTCTATCCTGGTCTCAGATTTTTTTTATAAGCTGAAATTATTGGCAAGAAAAAAGAAATTTAATTATCCCCTTTATTTTTTCGTTTAATTTAAGTTTTTAATATGATAGATTATTGTATATATATATATATATATATTGCCGTACCCGTATCCTGAAATTTTAAAAATTGCAATATCTTACGTATCATATCGTGTCGTACCCGATACGCGTACCCGTATCTGTGCTTCTTAGATCAAAATATGTGCATGGGAAAATTCAAA
Organism: Erythrophleum ivorense; assembly: GCA_026724425.1. NCBI lineage: Eukaryota > Viridiplantae > Streptophyta > Magnoliopsida > Fabales > Fabaceae > Erythrophleum > Erythrophleum ivorense. Next base: position 56,972,075 of record JAIUCV010000004.1, on the reverse strand, counting down.
CCAACTTAGCTGAAAGCTGTTTTGATACTTAGGATAAAACTTGTCATTATTGATTTATTTTTCTAATAACTACATAGACACCTCTTGGAATGTCTATCTTAACAAGGATTAGTCAATTTTAGACCACACATATGGCAGTAGAGCTTATTTGACATAAGGTCTTACTTCAATAAGCACATAGTTAAGCACTTAAGCTGCTTATCCACACGAGATTTAAAAAATGGAGCATAGCCTAACTGATGTAGATGTAAGATACAGACTAACTGATGTAGATGTAAGTTCTATGAGAAATCAATCAGAAGGGAAAATTGAAAAGGTTCTATGACATGTTCTGAATATTTTGATGTAATTTTGCATCTTCCTCTGATATCATAACCATTATATGCCCACAAGATTCAGCCAACAAAATGATAATTGTTAAATTGATAATTTATTTATATTGTTTTTCTGACATTCAATTAACAAGCTCAGAACCTGTCATAACTTATACAGTTGTTCTTAAAGGGACAGGAGATGCTATCATTGTTGAATGACATTGTTAATCATTTAAGGTTTCAAAAATTGCCAAATTAATATATGAGAAAAAGTAATCACAAATTCATCATCTAATCTAAACAATAACGACTCCAATATCAAACCTGCCAAGGGCATATCTTAAAGGTACTTGAGAATGATGTCCAGTGTCCCAGAAGAATGTATTCATTTAGGTAAATATAACACAATAAGAAAAGTAGTGAATGTGAAAGGAGAAGGTCATGCAACATCCAAGTGGTAAATTAAGATATAAAGGATCACCACCTGAAATCCTATGAAGTGTCCTCCCAGAAGGGTCCATTCTGTAGCGAACTGATCCAATACGAAATATACGTTCTCCTAATCAACCACCACTTTTAAAGTCAGAGTAAAACAGAGAAAATTAAGAACATGCTATTTAAAAAGGTGAACGCCCATAACATGCAACACAGTGAACATAAATAAGTCTTGTGGAAAGAATGCTTCCTACTCTTTGCCTGAGAATTGAAACAAACAACATCTTTTTGCTCTCTCTTTTTCTTCTCCACTGCAGCAACTGCAAGCGTGGCTTCCTGTAATGATCATAATAATTGTAAGAAGAAAGATCTATTTTACTTTAAAAAACTATACCTGACTTATAAGGTAAACTTCAATGGGAAATGCTAATATACCAAATGTATCAAAAGCTAAACTAACCTCATTAGCTTTCTTTGAAGACTTCTCAATGGATTTTGACCATTTTAGACTAGATCCACCAACACCTAATACCTTGAATTTCCGAAGGGAAAATCCATGGGTTGACCTAGTGTAAATAGTATCCCTCTTTCTCAACAGAACCAATTTCTTGCTGAAAGAAAAACAGAAATTGGCAATTGCAATTGACTATGGCTGAGGCAAACAAGGGAGCACAAAAATAAAAATAAATAAAAAATCAGCAAATATTGAGAAAGAAACATGCTCAAGTACCTGATTCCAGATAATGAACTAGTATTGGAGCTCAAAGCAGGATTATAAATGAAACTTCTTAAATATGTTGCTCTTTTCCATGGAAACAAGTGAGGCAGAACCTTCTGATGATGCACAGAGTCACTGTCATTTTTGGATGAATTTGCGCCACACAGTGTCCACACCAATGAGGCTCTCGAAGGTTTGCATGAACTTCCAACAACTGCATTTGAAATCTCCTGTTAATTGTTTCTCTAACCACTACTAAAGACAACAGGAACTAATAAATGGAAATGCACCACTAATTCCCGATTCCTCAGCTGAAAGTAATTAAAGAATGGTGGCTGAGAATGTCCAGAAACATTAGCAAAATGACTCCACTGTTAGTTCAGCAAACAAACACAAAAATAAAGAAAGAAAAATAAATTAAAAAAAATAAGAATTAATAAAAGGGTCAATTAACGTAGAACTGCAAAGCTGATATTTCAAAGAACATGGAATCCTGATCAGAACAGACATCTAAGACCAAAACAACACAAAACCTAAGAGATATATATAGCACGGGCATATTTAGCAACTATAACACAGCCCAGGACAGAAGCCAATCTAGTGTTGGAGCTAAAATATAAATCACAGAATTTCTTGATCATATGTACTACAGCCACAAGCACAAAGAAGAATATTCAGTTCAAGTTACATTCCCTGTACTGGAATTACATAAGCACTGCTTAGAGAGATACATTTGGCAACTTAATGAGTTATTCATACATACCCTTGTGTGACCGCCTCTTACTAAACCTCCTGTTGCAAACAGCCTTACAAGCCCCCTGCCCATCAGAGTTTACAGCGATGATAGGCATTGCAACTGTCTGGTTGATTTGACTTTCAAATGTAGACCTAACTAGCTGATTTTTGCTCCTCTTGTAGTAGCTATCAGAGGAAGCTGTTTGGGCATTGTCATCAGCAGCAACAGAAAGATCACAAGAATTTGAAGTTGCAACCAACTGATTTAATTTGCGCTTTACATAGACTATTCTCTTTGAATTCAAAGAAGACACATTCCCATCATGAGCTTCAACTTGGCTCTCCCCATTGTTAGATGGACCACTTAGATTTTCAACAGTTTCGTAAGACTTCAGTGCATCCTCAGCAGAGTTTAGTGCATCACAACGTTCTGCAAAGTTTCTAGGTTCTGATGCACTATCAAAGAAAGCATTGGAAAGAGGTTCTATCAATGAGGAAGATCTATTCTCCTCAGATGAAGTTGCTGTATGATCAGGTAATTTAGTGTCAACAGGTAGCGGAGGTGTTTTTTGCCTCTCCAAATGAGCATGTGCTAATCCTGTTTTCAAGAGATTGATTTGATCTGTGATTTCAACCTTACTTTCAGATCCTATGCTCTTTCGAAACTCATCAAAGCCCAAAGAAGAAGACCGATTAACAGAACCTTGTGGTAATGCGGAAACTGAAGTATGTTTCCTTACAAGACTGTTGTTACCTTTACGAATGTAAGAAGTATTTTGAAGGTTTCCTTTCTTCTCTGAAATTGGCCTTTTGGGAGGAATAAATTCTGCCAAAGGCTTGCTTCCTGGAAGAGAAGCAGACTTATCACCTGTACGATGCCAAGTTCGAAGTTTTGAAACCTGGGTTGACAATGTGGATGCCTTTGACTTGGGAAAAATTAAATATGATCGACCCTGGATAGTTGTAGGAATGACAGAACCTGGCTGATTTTTGACCCAATTTAATTCTGAATAAGATGCATTCATTCCCTGACTCATAACTTTGGAATCAACTTGTAAAGGTTGTGGCATTATCTTCCCCATGATCAGGTTATCATGTCCAGTTGCAGGATTTGACTTCATATTCTTTATAGTATGCTGTGAAGATAATGTAGAAGCAGGTAAGTCAGAACCATGTTCAACCCCAGAACTGCTATCTGTATTGTCTTCGTCCCCTGGAATGCTTTCATTGTAGATTGCTTGACAATCTGAAATCCTTCTATCAAGTATGTCAGATGTGGTCCCTGGAGAAAACATATCTGGTACCATATTGGAGTCACTAATTGTTACTCCATCAGTATCAGCTGGGCAGGTCAGACAGTCACGCTCAAGAGTTAAATCATCCTTTGTTTGAAGATTGCTAGATTCCAAATCAGCACTTAGAGATCTTTCTACAAATTCTCTAGACTGACATTTTTCGACAGCCTGTATATCAATCTTTTCTCTCTCAGTATTTCCAGAAACCAGAATGTCCTTTTGAGTGTTGTTTATGGGCACAACTGGAAGAGTATTTTCTTTCTGCTCATGTTCCAACACTGGAAATTGATCATTTGGAATGACCAAGTCCTCAAGAAGTGAATGATAGTCAATGCCTGGGTGCCGCAATTCGGAACACTCAGACTTTGTAATTTCTGTATTTGCATCCACAGACTCAACAGATCCTCCAACCAAACTATTGTTACACAATTTAGCACTATTCTCTGGATAGGGCAGGGATGGAGAAGTAGAAAGTTTAGCCACGCTTGAAAATGCAACTTCTTTCTGGTGTGTCTCATTACCACTAATACTAATAGGAACTTCTGCACTAGATGTGGCAACCACAATCGCATCACAAAGTTCAGCTTGACATAAAGTGACATTCAGGTGACTATTAGTGACTTCATTTATTTTAGACATTGATGAAGCCCTATTTGCACTGTTATTGCCATTATTTCCAAAATAAACTTCAGCCTCTGAAACCTCCCCTTTCCCATGTAAAACAGTCACCCCATCTGTGCTGGATTGTAAGCTAAAATCCGAGCTTTGAACATAAGGATTTAAAACTTGTGAAGGACTTGGATCCTTCAACAGACTTATGGTTGTATCTACATTTGCAAGGCTGACTGTTTGTGTAGGGTCTGGAGATATGCCCCCAATATTTGAACTCGAAAAATTTAAATGAGCCCCAACCTTTCTCTTTTTAGACATATTTGTATCTCCTTCAGCAAATCTAACCAAAAATTTAGCATTTGGGGATTGTTCTGTGGTACAATTCTCAGGATATATGGTGGCATCCATGGGGGATGCCTGCTTTCCAGAATCTTTGACAATAACACTATGGGAAACAGTGATATTCTCTTCTGAATTAGTAGGGCCATTATCAGAACCATGCATGGGTGCTCTGGAATGTTTTAGGCATTCTGGACCATCTGAAAACCTAGTTTCTCCAGAACTCGAAAGACCAACCATTCCACAGCTTGGTAAATGGATGAAAGTCTCAGGATTTTCTTCTAAAATAACATTCTCAGTTAATGTAAGGGCTTTAAATTTACAATCTACCTTGCTATCATTTCCAAAGTCACAAACTGTAATATTCTTTTGTGCATTACCAGTAAGGTCATTAACACTCAAGCCAGCAACTCTAACATTAGCAGAATTACAAGTGTTTATAGCATCTGTGTTAATTACACTCTTAGCCAATGCTGACAGTGTGCAGTTCTTATCATCTTCTACACGATACCTATTCTCTAGACATTGAACATTTGAATACTGCCCAGGTGATAGGGACACGTCATTCTGAAAAAGTTGCATATTAACATCATCCATGTTACTGATATCAGAAAAAGTACTTCCATTTAGTGACTTAGTCTTAGCAACCTTGTCAGTATTTGGACTACTATGCAAGCCATGAACAAAATTATCTGCATTTGGATAATCAGAATCATTCTTTTCATCTTTGATATTAAAAGCACCCAATAGAGAATTAGAAATGTCTTCACTTCTTTCAATTCTTGGTACTCGCCCCATATCAGCATTACCATCAGTCTTATACTCTTGTGACCTGGTATGTGGCCCTATACTCTGCAGAGGTATATCTTCCTTTCTGTTATCAGGCAGCAGATGCCCTTCTTTTGGAGAAGACTGCAAACTATCTGGCAAGGACACCTTGTCAATACCAGTGATTTTGTCCTTCAAGGAAGTTTCGGTTTTGTCAGATCCAGAGGTAAATGAAGGACTGACACTATCTGCTTGTACAGTTCCAACAGGCATATTTGATGATATGGAACTTGACACATTTAAATTAGGATTCAAAACAACTTTCTTCATCACTTTCTTTACAATTTTTTTCTTCTTAGCAACCCTTGGAGATGTTTTAACAGAACAAACATTGGTAACTTCATCTGAAACAATTCCCTTAGGGGTTTGTGCCCCCTCATTTTTTCCAAGATAATTGGGAGTTGCACTGGAACAAGGCTGAGAACAACTATCAGAGACATTCTTCTGTAAGTTAATCTCCTTACCAGAAATAGGGATGCAATTTGCCTTGCTTGGCGAGCTACTTAAGTTTACAGCAGCCATAGATGATTTGGCCTGTTTTAAACCAGGAGAATCACTGTCAGAGACCAAAGCCATTTTTCCCTTTTCTGCAGGAATCAAATCTGTATCAGAAACTGAGGTGATATCTGCATCAGAAACAATAGTAGAACTTGAAGGTGCCACAATAGCCTTGGCCACCAGAGAATTTGATTTAAAAGAAATATCAAGCTCAACAGGGCTTCCTTCTCTCTCTTCTGCTGCTTTGATCCCAAAACCTGAATACTCAAATTGATCTTTGCCTCTAAAGGAATTAGAGTTAGAGTCATCACCATAGCTGGTATAATGTAACTGTTCAATCTCACGGTTCTTATGATTTGGTTTTACCATTTGAATTCGGAGAAGTGCACTCTTTTTCTGAATCTGTTTCTTTGGAGGGCGAGAAAATTCATGAGCAGACTCCCTGTTCCCTCTATTATTATACCTACCCAATTCTGAACCATAATACTTCCCGGACGTTACCCAAATACCATCACCACCAGCACCGTTTTCATTATTTCCCAATTCAAAAGATGAACTGTGTGAGTCTCTGGGGGCCTTCCGATCATTTACCCACCTCTTGCTATCACCTAGTCCGTCTCTTCTACTACCCCTAGATATTTCGTTGTCAAGTTCCACACCGTACAAATGAACATAACCTCCAGTTTTCGAATCAATATCCCTTGATAATGTACTCTGACTAGACATGATTTCGAAGTCTCCAGAAGATGTATCGAGATTCGATCCAAAATCCCCACGGCGATGATATTTTTCATCACCTCTACCCCATGCAAACTCTTCCCTTGTCTTAACTTCATAGCCATCAATTTGATCAACTCTTAACCTCGAGCTGCCCTCTGAATTATACCTAAGCTTATCAATTGGCGCATACGGCGCTGCTATTTTGTGATTCAATGGATGCTGATGATGCAATTCCCGGTCAAAGTCAACAGGAGGGTAAGGCCTTGACGGCCGATTATCTGACAAAACCCTTGGTGGGTTCCAACCACCGATGCGGTTATCGGCATTGCGATGGTCGAAATCAGATAGACTATGACGAGGACGATCATTATCTATAAACATCCGATTTGAAACCCTCTGTGAGTGGGTGAAATCATGAGCGTGGTTGGCAGGAACAGGGCGTTCTTCTTCAACCGGGCGGTGGGCATAGTTCGGGGTGTTGAAAGAGAACTGGGAATGATGAGGAGGATTGTAGGGGTGAGGATGCGGTGCAGGAGGGGTACGGATGGTACGATAGGCAAGAGTCGGAGGAGGGGGAGGGGGCGCAAGAGCGGGTGCCGGATGCGGCGGTGGCGGCGGCGGAAGGCGGTGAGGGTGCAAATGGGGATCGTCGGGGAACTGTGAATGGCGCGGGTGATGAGGGGGAAGAGGAGCGTACCTTGCGTGCTGATGCTGGTGATGGAAGTGGGAGGGATGATCCATGGATGGAATCCGCAGAGTTGGAGATCCAAGCTTTCACTGGGCGCCTCCTAGGGCCCTTCTCTCTCTTTGGAATATGCAGGCCGAGTCTTGCAAGTAAACTTGCTTATGGTAAAGGTTCATGCTTTGAGGTGAATGTGAATGTGAATGTGAATGTGCATGTGGTTGCCGCGTTTGGCTATAATGGAATTTTCATTTATCAGCTTATTTGATCAAGTCAGGCCGAGCCACTGAAATATGATAATATAGAATCCGTGATGCTTGGCCCAAACCGAACAAAGGCCTGTTTGGTTTTCTGTTTTCAGAATAATTTTTATTTTTTAAAATATAAAAATAAAAAATTTATTTGATAATGTATTTTTAATGAAATATTCTGTAAAATAAAAAAATAAAATTTTATTTTTGAAAACAGAAAAATTAAAATATTTTTTGAGTGTTTCATAATTTTTATTCTACAAAATAAAAAAAAATAAAAAATAACTACTTTTTAAAATAATGATTCAAATAAATTTTTTAATTTTTTTATTCTCAAAACTTATTTTTAAAAACATCTATTTTAAAACATTAAAACAAAAAAAAGAATCAAACAATCCCAAAATCTTGAAACTGGAGTCAATTAAATTAGTGACTACATAGTAATTAGTGAAATATTTGCTATAAATTTTTGTCAATATTTAAATTAAGAATATGTATTCATGCTTACTTATGGTAATGAGTAGAAAATTTAAAATATGTGTTTAATATCTTTTGTATTTTAAAAATTTATGATAAAAATGATCAAATTTGAATTTATAGTATTTATCTGTAAGAAATTTACTTTGCAAAAATAACTTGATTCTCCAATTTATCAAATATTAGATTTAGCTGTAATATCAAGTCTTTTAATTAAAATTTGATATATATATATATATATATATTTAATAATATCATAATAAGTATTTATTATAATTAAGAAACTATATAATTATTTATAAAAATTATACATTTATTATGATATTATTATAAAATTATATATTTATTATATTTTAATTAAAAATAAAAATATAAATAATTACATTTTTTTAATCAAGTTTTAGCAACGTGACCAAGTCAGACGTCAATCTTGTTGGTATAATAAAGGATAACAAATTGATAATTATTACTGATTGCTTGTCAACATTTTTTAATTAAATTTTAAATAAAATAAAATTATAATATATATTTATATCTTAAAAATAACAAAAAAATAGTAAGAAATTAAATATTTTTTTCTGTATAATGTAATCTTAACTTCTCTCTTTTAAATCATCATTTATATTTATATTTTTATAAAATATTATTGTATTTTTTAGGATAGTTTAAAACTAAAGAGACCATGAGTCCAAAACATATTAATATAGGTAATAGAAAATAAACAAAAATTAGTACTTTAATTAATTATATCAATTTATTTTTATAACATTCATAACTATATTAATAAAATTTTCAAAAAAATGTCAAACAAATTTTCTTCGGTCTAATAATTCTATTCCAGCAATTTAGATTAACAGGGACACTGAATATGTACCTGATGTTTGCTGAATGCTGATGTTACTCCTTTTATTTTGGGCGTTGAATTGATACAGGTTAAATCACACTTTATAATTTTATTGATTAGGTATTACACTTGAGTTATTGACATTTTGATATATAATATAAAGACTTTTTATTTAATTCATTTTTTTCAAAAAAAAAAATTAACTTCTTGCACAACATAAAATTGTTAAAATTTAATATGATATTGTAATTTTATTTTTAATATGATGGTAAAAATAATTAAATGATTTTCTTTTTGCAAAAAAAAATATTGTGCAAAAAGTTCATTAATAAAAATAAATTAAAAGAAAATTAATTGTAATTTTAAAAATGAAAATATTAATTGTAATTTAATTAATATCAGGAGATTAGTTTAATTTATGGGATTATAATGTGTCATCTGTTTCTGCCTTTTATTTTTATTTATTATTTATTAAATATATATATGTATTATAATTTAAAAAAAATTAAGACCCCATTTAGTATGCTTAAAGAAAGTAAGACAGAAAGGGAAATTTATGTATAATATCTATTTTATTTTTATAATCATCATTTAATATTATCTACTAATTATTAGAGACTCTAAAGTTATTTTTTTATTCTTAAAATCATCTTCTTTATTTTTATTTTTATTTTTATTTTTATTTTTATATATAACTTTTTGTGTATTAAATAAACCTTAAAAAAGAATATAAAAGAAGAAGAATTATAATTTTGGAGAAGATTAGCTGGTTTAGGCCCATACTCATTTCTACATTGATATGTGGTTCAGCCCACTTAGAATGGACCAGTTCATGAAGCTCAAGCCCTGGACACCTATCATTAATGGTGTATGTTTATTTTTTTTAAAAAAGTTTGTTTTTAAGAATTTTTTTTTTCCTTCTTGTTATATCTTTGGACTTTGTTAACTAATTTTGTGTCTTATTTTTTTCGAGACATAATTATACATAGCAATCATACCAACACTTGTGAGAAAACAACTACGCGGTAACGCACCCATAGAAAATGCAACCTGAAGTTACATAACAAAGACTCATTCATAAAGATGAGTCGAGTCCATACTCTTCCTCTGAAGAGAAAATATGTCTTGTGAATTGGAACATATGCATCCTTTTGCAGCTTTATTAAAGCCAAATTTTACTTATAGTCGTTGACTGAACCAACGGGAATGTTTAATAAATATTTTAGAATCGTCGGAATGGGAATGAAATGTGTATTCCTCCACTCTATTTCTCTTTAGTCCCAAACAGTAGAATTAGCTAGTGGAGGCTGAAAACGACTGTCTATAGTCACCTCTGAAATGAAATGTTACGGCACTTCATAGCAGTTGAACATCATAATCAAACTTATTATCAGTGAAGAATTTGTCAGGATTCAGAAATTCAACTGTTTAAATCAAGGCACAGTAAATTAAAAAAAAAAACCAAGCATCACACACAAAATGCTCTTAGCCTTATTGAGCAGCATATAAGCAATGATACAACCTGTTCATCTCTTACCATCGCAACAGATTACAACTTTATCTGATCAAGATAAAGCATTGAAAGTGACACCATTTCGAGTAGATTAAAAACAAAAACGCAAGTGGCCCAAAATTTATAGGCCCACTTTCCAGAGTATCAAGGGAAGGAGGAGGGCAACCACGAACAACCTCTCATCCTAAACCCATTTATGAAATCCCATAGAGGATGCCAAAGGTAAATCGAAGAGGCAAGTTAAGTAAACTTATCTACAAATCCATCAGATAAAAGGATAGGGTTTCTTCTAGCAATTTGCCAGTAGTTTGGCTCAGTCAAAGCTTGATGAGCGGCTCCACCTACCTCTCAAGTAGTCCTCTAACGAGACATTTTGCTCAATACTGCACATGGAGAGTAAGTCATCCTCTACATCAAGGAGTGCTAGATTGAGATGTGTCTGTAGATTAGAAGGTGGACAAGCTTCATCGTCAAGCATTTCTGATGCTTCAGAAGCGTTAACTTCTAACCTTGCCCACTTTATTACATCAGCATCACCTTGAAGGAGCTTTGTAATCTGCGGTCCAAAATAATATACATATTGAATTTTAATACACGACGGAGAATGAGCATACTACAGTGTTCAAACAAGAGGATAAAGACAAGGAGTAAGCCATGCCCATTATAATTGCCGAACCACATGATGTAGGGTAAGCAAAATAAATAAAGCCAGGTCGTTTTCCAGCAAACGAACATCCCCATCAGATCAAACGACTTTTCATGCCAATTTTGGAGGGCATAAAGACCTTAATTGCTATGAAATCAATTATGGATCACTCACAAGGCTCATTTGAGGCCTAGCTCTCGGAGTACGTCTGATGCAAAGCGTCGCTGCCAGGGCCATCCTCTCCATCTGGTCCTGATCATAGTTATCACCCAAACTTGGATCTAATAATTGTGCAACTTTTCCACTATTCAGAATTGGACTAGCCTGAACAAAGATTTTTGTTATTTACTATTGGACCACTACATATGATAAAGAAGTAAAGAAGAGGCTAGAATTAGGATTGCATAGACATACCCACATGACGAGGCTCTCTTGACCTTTAGGATAATCACCACTTATGGGCTTTCTTCCTGATAGAAGCTCAAGGAGTACGACTCCAAATGCATAGACATCAATCTTAGTATTTACTTTGCCATACATGAAATACTCTGGAGCCAAGTAACTGCATAAACAAGTGAACTGCATAGTATAGGACCACTTCATGCATACTCTCTCCGAAGCAAGTAATAAATATATGGATAAGATTGGATGGTAAAGGTATGTAGGTGTTGAAAGTACAAACCCAAAGGTTCCAGCAACGTCTGTGCAGGTTATATGTGATGATGAGGTTGGTGCCCATTTAGCAAGTCCAAAATCAGATAGCTGAAGAAAATTAAGCAGAACAGCTTGAGGATTCACTAATACATATAATTCAAAATTATGGAAGTCAATCTACTAGAAGGCAAATCACCTGGGGTTCAAAATCCTCAGATAATAATACATTTGATGATTTTACATCCCTATGGATCACTGGTTGAGCATCTTTATTATGCAGATAATCCAAAGCCTCAGCAACACCGACTGCCACCTTATACCTCTCTGTCCAACCAAACACAAGTGGATTTTTCTTCCTCCCTATTTTGACACGAACAAAAAGATGTAATAAAAGTTACCAAGACCATGAAATGTAATATAGTAATGGGTCTTTGTGTACCATGAAGATTCTCTTCAAGGCTTCCTCTTGATAAGAAATCATACACCAAAAAAAGATTGCCATCCTCAAAGCAGAATCCCAGGAGAGAAATAATATTTTCGTGATGTAAGGCAGTGATAATTTCTATTTCCAAAAGAAACTCCTTTAAAACATCATCAGAAGGTTTTAAGATCTTAACAGCTAATTCCTTGCCATCAGGAAGGCAGCCTCTATAAACCTGACTATTTCCTCCTTTCCCGATCAAATTTTCTGAAATCATATAGTTAACCATGTTAAAAATAAATTACTTTTTGACAAATTGAACTTAAAGAGTCAAGTTAGTATTATAATACACCAGGCAAGAAATTCGATGTTGCCAATAAAAGTTCTTGGTACTTAAACAATCTGCAGGTTAATGAGAATTTCTCATCAAGACCCTCCAGTTCTTTAGGAATTTTCCTTGAATTGTGGTCAGGTAAAGAGGCAGTCCGTATTTCAGCATCCACTGGAACAATAGCACCACTCTCACCATCTAAAGCCAAAGATTGATAACGACCTGAATCAGAACTGGGTTGTTTGTGAACATGATCTGCAGCATATGAAAGATTTCTGCTGGGTAACTGCATTGCCCACTGAACCACCGAGATCTGGCGCACCAATGATCTGCCATGAGATTGCTGGTCTGATGAAATTGTCTTGTGTAGTAGTGGCCAACCAGGTTTTAGTTTAGGCAATTCTCTGACTGGCAGAATGTTAGCACTTGATGCCGCCTCAGTCGTCTGTGCAAGCACTATAGCCAAAGAATTCTCTTTACCACCATCACCAGAAGACTCTTCCGCAGATTGGTCGCAAGCAGAATTTGGCAATGCATATGTTGGACCACAAATTGAGCAGCTCCATTTCTGAACGGTTTCTGTAGAATCCAGAAAGACCTTAGCTAAGCTGTTATCCGAAATTTTGCAAGTACCCTTGTCAAGTATTCCTGTGTTGTCATCATTTAGTACTTTGGAACTAGAATTGAATGTCCGGTGAATTGAACCAAGCAAGCCATTTCTGCCATGACGATCAATTCCTGCAACAATTTGATGAATGAGAGTTCTACAATGTCCATGAGACTCACCACACTCTAAAATAAGAAAGATTCAAAACCTTGTAAAGCAACAGGAGCTGCTGGCGACCCTTCTCTTTTGAACACAACTTTTCCATTATTGACAGCAATAACCCAGCAGTCCTTGGATAACTTCTTAGCACAGTACTTAGCTACGGAGGTAGATGGCCGGATTTTGCGAAGGCCTTGAGCAGTTCCCACAATAATATGAGTTGCAGAATAAGCGTCTGCTTCGCGAACTAAGATTTTTCGGACTGATGAGCCTCTGCAGATTTTGAGCTTCAGATCCACCTGTATCATTTCCACAAAAATCTCATATTTGATATTTTCCGTTTAGTGACTGCAAATTAAATTTTCAATCATTTTAAACTAAACTATAACCTGAAATTAATAAAGTTGACCTCTCGTTTCCGAGAGTAAGCCCAAAAAAAAAAAAACGAAAAAGAGAAAGGTTTGCTAGACTCAAAAATAAGCAATTCGCAGAAAGCAGCCGAATTACATTTTAGGTGAAGAAAAAAGCCCGTATAGGAATAAGAAGATTTAGCAAGAATAGGAGAAATCGTGGAAATTAAACCTGTTTCAAATTGCAGAAACCTTCATAAACAGCAAGAACAGAGTCAAATGCTTTGACAAGCAAAAGAAGCGATGCCTTCCCGTCTCGGTTCACAATTTCTACACAAAATCCAAATCAGCAAAACCAGTCAAATCCAATTTAATTCACGAATCCCAGCAGCAAGAAAACCCAAAAGAACCAAATGCTTAAAACCAAAAAATCCTCACGCTCACGCATATTCGATTACCATCATTCCCAAGAACATGAAGGGCAACCACAATATCACCAGGCTGAGCGACTTTAACCAAAGCCCAAGTGAGCAACTCTCTGCTGGGAGAATCCAACTTAACTCCCACCACCACCGTCCGGCCACCTGATTTTCCATCGCGGCCTTCTCCGGCTAGGCCTGCTTGCAGCATTTTCCTATTGCGGGTCAGTTTCAGCAATTGGGTCAAAATCAGTGAACTTTGTCGTTTTGTTGCCGGTGATTGGAGTTCATGCGCAGAGCAAGGCTCATAATATATGAGCCTTCGCGAACTAGAAAGGAGAGAGAGAAGTTTAACTTCAATTTAACCGTCGTTGGGCTTGCTTAATTGCTCTTTGCGCTCGCACTCGCACACGCACACCACACTAGAAAGAGAAAGGAAATTATAGGCTACAACAACCAGAACTACTGAAAACTCATGGTTATCTTAAGCCTACTTTGATGAAGCCGTCTTAACCTGCTTTTATAATTACCCTTAAAAACTTTCCGAGATAATATTATAGTAATAAAGATTTGACCCCAAGTTTCGATGCCCAAAGATTTGACCACTCGGCCCCTCCCACGAAAGACAATGGGCCTAAATCTCTCTTCCATTTTTTTTTTTAAGTTTATAAAAAAATAATGCATTAGAAGTTATAATTTTGTTTTATGTAATTATAATCAGAGGCTATTTAATATAATAGGTTATGAGGTCAATATGATGAAGATTAGTTTTGAGATAATATTAGATTAATAAAAGAAGGACTTGGGTGACCCAAAATAGGTAAATATGTCCATCATGACATATGAAAAAGCAAAAGGATCCATAAGGCAAAACTGTAGCCATTTAGGTTGAAATAATTTTTCTTGTCTTTTTCATAAAATGACATCATACTACATTTAACTTGCTTCGTTTTCAATCTTTACATTAATATCTTTTTGTTTTATGCATTCGATTAATAGATTCTTCTATATATATGATTACGTTGCATTAATTATATTTATTGTAAGTAAAAAATATGATGAAATATTTAGAAACGCGTTACATCTTCTGAAATTATGTTTCATAGAAATAATAAAATGAAGTTTTTATGTAAACATAGATTTTGAACGTGAATCCGCGGGTATGTAAATAAATTTTCTTTGTATATATAATATAATACAAAATTTTAATTAAAAAAATTATATATTTTTTTAAAAGCCGTCTGTTCATCACAAGCAAAAACAACGTCTTTGCAAGGAAAGGGATACTTAAAGCCGTCAACTTAAATTATACTCAGTACATTTTTTGAATTATTTTTTATGGCATTTTTCTATGTTCGGTGAACATGGATTCAGTTTTTGATAACTGCCCAATAGATAACGACGATGAGCTCATGGTTGCTACTTACTAAAATTAAAAAGGGTAACTTGAAAGTTTAAATCTCTTTTTAGTTTTTCATTTAAAAAAAATTATACACAATTTTTTATATTTTTATTATCAAATTATTTAATTAAACTTTGATCAATATATAGTTATTGAATAATATTTTAAGAAGTATATAATTTTTATAAATAATTATTTATTTTTTAATTAAATTATATATTTTTGGCAATATTATTAAAAAAGTATATATTTATTATATTTTAATTAAAAATCATATTTAAGTCTGATTTTTCTTGACCCCAAAAAATATATATTTTTTTAATTGAAGCCGCCAAACTTGCGTTCAATTTAAATGCTACGTGTAACGAAGGAAGAGTACGAACATAAAATATCTAAAATATATAGATAATAAATAATTATTGTGTTAAAAATTAAAAGGTAGGCACAGGGTTCATTAGTTTGGACGGTGGGGATAATTGCACGTCATCAACCTTTTAACCCATTACCCGTGGGGAGCCTAGTGTAGGACCTACCTTAGATCCTATCTTCCGTTGTAGCCACGGTGGAGTACTGAGTCATCACGTGAATTCTAATAAAAGCTGATCCACGTGTCAACAGTTTTTTTTTTTTAATGTTTGTAGATGTCCCACATTCGCTATCTAACAAACATTGTTTCTCCAATTAACTCAACCCAAATCTTTCCTAATATCATAAACGATTACCACACTAATATTTTGTCTATATTGTAAGATAAAAGGTTAATTATGGTATTTTCTCGGAAAAAATGGTAAATGAAAGATATTGCTTTAAATTAAAAAAAATGATTTACTTGTGTATTTTTGAAGACATTTTTTCAATCCTTTTTATTAATGCTGTGCTTTAAATAGTACAAGTAATATTTAATCAAGTAAAAGGAAAATGATAGATGAAAAAATTAGAATAGGCGTTAGATGATATTGAATAAGCAACAGTAGAAAACTTCTTACTTAATGAGAGTTTAATGATTTATGTTAAATATATCAAAAGTGAAGATATGAGAAGATAGGAGAATCAAGATCCTCTTCAATTTAAGAAAGATATATGAAAATTGCACTTAGCCTTACTTTTATATTTCGTTTTTCTTTTTTAACATATCTTCAACAAATTCTGTTCTAATCGAAAGTTTAATTGAATACGCGAGATGGTGGCAATGGTTGAAAAATGGTAGTCCATGAGGCCATGTGGGGTTACCACACTTGTTGCCTAATGCTAATAGCAATGGCCACCAACTTTCTGGCCTTTGTTTTGTTATCATCAATCATTCGGGTATAAGTCCCATAACATAAGCGAAAGTGATTAATTAACAAACAGTAGCAATGGGAGCAACACCCACTGTCGGTGGCTTCGTTCACGTGCCTTTTGAACAAAATATCCCACTTTCCCCAAACTCACACGTGTTTCTTCCTACTTTCTCCCCTAAAGCACAAAGCCCAAAGAAAATTTAATGCCTAAATTAATTATTTGCTATTTTGCTTTTGTCGTTTGGTTGATCTAGTTTTAATTTTTAGAAATAATAAATTTGTTTTTGCTTAATCTTTTTGACATACATGAACCAACCGATAAGTAAATAGTCTGTCACATTTAGAAATTAAAATAAATTAAATTTAAAAAGTCCAATAAGTTAAGGTACTAATTTTTAGTTTAGCACAAAAGTAAATAAATTAAATTATTTTGTTAATCACTGTGATTTTACTCAATTTTAAATTTAGTCTTTATGATATAAAAATTTGTAATTTAATCCTTTAAGTTTTAAAATCTTTTAATTTCATTTTGGTCATTAAACCTTTATCAGTTTGCCATTAAATTATAATAATATAATCAATTATGTGTTATATAATATTCTAAATATGCATAAATCATATCAATTTGAAAAATAAAAAATAATAGAATAAAAATTATTCACATGTGTACCCAAAATGTTATCTTTAATATTGAGTTATTAGAATAAATTGATGTAAATTATATATATTTAGATTGATAAAATAACACGCAATTAATCACTAGAGTGAAATATAACGACATAATAATAAAAATTTTATTATTAAAATTAAATCATAAAAACTTGATCAATTATAATTTTTAAATTATAAAAATGAAATTAACATTTGAGTAAATTAGGGATTAACAAAATAACATTTAAATAGTACGTATACGGAAAAGAGGGCTGGCCCTGAATGCTAGATCGATCATCACATACGAAGATCGCAGATCCGCAGGGTGGAGCCCCATTGTCTTCAGTCCGCATCAAATGTCAGATCAGTTAATTTAGAACTTTGGTCAAAACAAATGATCTTGTTTATTTATTCTTGAGATAATTATTGTCGGTGACCATAAATTAAATTATTTATTTTAAAAAATAATGTATTTTATAATTGTTTTAGATAACTGAAAATTTTAAATTTTAAATTTTTATCATGCCTTAAAGGCTAATAAAATTGTGAATAACAACGATTATCCTATACAATTCTTATCAACTATAATTATTATTAGTCATAATATACATTTTTTACTATTAAAATCTTTAAGAGGTACTATTTATTATTATAATACTCAAAATATTAACTGTTTTTATTATTTAAAATAATTTTGAAATATAAGATATTTAAAAATAAATATTTTAATTTCATGGTCATAAACAGTATTTTTTTTTATTTTTTTGATACAGGCTCTCCCTCTTAGGGCACCTCAAGTGCCTAAATCAGAAATCTAATTAGGTGCCATTTAGTAGAGTGGAAAAAGAAAAAAAAAATAAGAAAGAGAAGGACGTGGATGACCTTTCTCTTGTCTTCTTTTATTATTTAGTTGTATAGTATTTGTAATTGGGTTATTTTTTTTTTTGTTTTACTTTTTCAATAGAAAAGAAAGTGTAAAGAAGCTTTGGGCCTATTTAAAATTATTTTTGTTTTAATGTTTTCAAAACATATATTTTTAAGAATAAGTTTTTGAGAACAAAAAAATTAAAAAATTTATTTGAATTATTATTTTGAAAAGTAATTATTTTTTATTTTTTACCTGATTCTGTAGAACAAAAATTATAAAACACTGAAAAAGTGTTCTGACTTTTTTATTTTTGAAAACAAAATTTTGTATTTTTATTTTACAAAACACTTCATTAAAAATATATTATCAAACAGATTTTTTTTTATTTTTTATTTTTTAAAAATAAAAAAATTATTTTACAGAATCAAATCAAACAGGACTTTTATTTTTTTGAGACAGGACGAATGGGAGATAATTTCAACGGGAGAGAGAAGCTGAACCCGAAAAGCACGGGAAATGAAATCAAATTTAAAACGGTTGATACGGTGGAAAGTTATTCTTGATAGAGAGTGTGGTCCAGCCACTCGAAGGAAAAGTGGTTTCTCTCACCAAAGCAATGGAATGCTACAATTTGCAAGGGAATGGCCTTATGAAAATACCATTCTGCGCATGCAGGAATATCCAAAATATCAGCCGTGGAAAATAAGAGTTGGCCAATGCTTTTTTTTGGGTACAGTATCCTTGATTACAAAATTAATAGTTTAATAATTTTTGGCATCATAAACATTTTGTTCATTTATTTAAATTTCCCTTTCATTTATATATTATTTTCACTCTATCCAACATGCAAAGAAAAAAGTATTCTCATTTATTTTTGCTGCATATCAAACATATTTTTTATCACAATATTCTATTTTGTTTTTATTTCCATTCCCTTAAAATTTTGTTGACTCTACCAAACACGACCTACATCAAGATCAATGTAATTTTGCAAAAAGGAAGGGGGGGGGGGGGGCGGGGAGAGTTTTGAGTTATGTGGAGATGAGATACACAGGACAAATAAAGTTATCTCCAAGAAACAAAGTTTAAAAAACTAAATTAATCATTAAACTAAAATAAAAGAGCAGTTTATAATTCAATGGTCTGATTGTGCTTAAATCTAGGTCAAATTATTTAAAAAAATTAATATATACATATAATATTTTATAATTAAATTGATATATATTATAAAATAATATTACAAATATAAAAATTAGATAAAATATTTATATTTGACAATAAATCTATATAAAATAAGTTAGATAAAGTCTAATAAATACTATAAATCTTTATTATAAGACATCAAATTTTTTATTTAGACGAAAAAAGACTTTTGACATATTTAATATCAAATCGCTTGCTTTTTTTATTTAGTCGATTTTTTACTCAATAATTTTTCAAAATCAATCAAATTGAAATTATGACTAATTTATTAAGTTCCCATTATCACTTGCCACTTGGATCTAGATTTCTTCACTACTATTAAGCAATTACAAAAAATAGACAAACTTGTAACATCTTACCAAACCCCACGTTTCCCTATAGCATTTCATTAACTGAGAACTAGAATTCCATCTGAAAACTATTGTATTCCTTTTTTAAAAATTTTTTGATATTCAATCAACTTTTTAATTTAGAAATTAAATAATCATAAAATATGATTGTTTAATTTAACTTTTAAATTAAAGTTATTTTTTATGATTATAAAGTCCTTATATATTAGGATGATAAAAAAATTTATATTTAATGAGTACATATAACTTAAATTTATCCATTCAAGTTAAAGTGTGAGAACAAAAGTAGATATGGGTCGGAGCATGAAGATTTCTTTAGGGATTTTTAAGGATTTGGGTTCATAATATTTTACGTATTAGCTGCTACGTTTACAACATATTTAAGGATAAAATTATTGAGATTAAGCACTTTTAAGTTTTGATTGTGAGTTTGAATAATATTAATTGTTGTGAGAGTTCTGTTTTGGTGAATTTATATGAATAAAATTTATGTAGACAGGTTCTAATTAAAAAAAGAAAAAGAAATTACCTATTTCCAAATTTCTTCAACTAAATAGGTTCGGGTCCAAGGATTCAAAGATTTAATGGAAATTAAACCTGTTACCCGCTATGATGTAGATCTACTGATAGGGAAACTATTTTCCTTCGAGTTAGGTGATGGAACTATAGTACTTGTACTGTATACATAATCATTCCTGTACATGTATAAACAAGGTATCCAAATTATTATAATTCTCTCTCTTGCTCTTTTTTTTTTCCCCTAAAGACATGCCTAAATGGGAAAAAAATTATTTTCAAAATTTTATATTTATATTTAAATAAATAAATGTATTTTCTTCCCTTCTTAGTTTTACAAGTAATGACATTAAAAATTAAAGCGTAACCATCATTTTAATCATTAACTTATTTATTTATATATTTTAATTTGATCTCTTAACTTTTTTTATTTTAATCTAGTTTCTCAACTTTTAATTTGTGCTATACTTATTTTTTTTTTTGTTATATTCATTAATGACCAATTTGCAAAATAAAAAAAAATTAAGGGATTGTTTTGAAATATTTTAAAAAAATTAAGAAATTACTTTAAAATATTGAATAAAATTAAGAGATAAATATAGCATAAATTTATATTTAAAAAATTAAAATAAATAAATAAGTTGGGTTCAAAATTGATAATTAAGCCAGTGATTAAATTTAAATCTCAGTACAAATTATTTTCTTTTTTTTTTTGAAGAAAAGAAAATTTTAGTGAGTTGACAACTTGACATGATGAGTAATAGTCATCATCTCTTTATTTTCGTTTCTAGTGGAGTTCCTTTTTTTTTTTTTAACATGGCACGAAAATCTGAATCTACGTAATTTTACAAACTATTCACAAATTTCACCATTAAAATTTACCAAATTTGATTTGAGTATTCGCCTATTACATGTAAGAGAGAATTGGAAAGAGACTTCGGCCCACTTCTCTCTTGTTTTTCAATGAAGTAGCTGCAGTGCGGGCAGATTCAAAAAGCTTTATGGTACTCATATAAAGTTTTGTATGTCCCATAACAGGCTATTAAAAAAAAAATTGTTAACATTATAAAAACAATAAAAAGAATAGTGAAATACCATCATTACATCTTTCGGTTAATATATATAATAAATTAGAAAAATTTGTCCGCGTACTGCACCGACAGTGTAAGCAATAGAAGAGCACAAATTTTCTAAAAAAACACAAAAACATATATAAGGGAAAAATAAAAAAGACAAGGGGTCTAAAACTAGAAAGAGTTAATATTGTTATGAAGCTATTGAACAACACTAACTTTCTCCAAAAATTATATATATATATAGAGAGAGAGATATTGATTCCTCCCACTTTCATCTCCAAAAAAAAAATCGAATTAAAAAACCAAATAAATAAGTGTTCAACTTTTCCAGTAGGTAATGGATCACGGGGGTAGGAAGCGAAGGTCTTTTGTGAGTCGGGGTTTGGTTTGATAGTATTTATATTTTGGTATAATATATTGTAGTGGTTGATGGGATAAAAGGTTCAAAATATAATTGAAGGTACATTTGAGGTTGACGACTGAACGAAGCCCCATGTGCCCTAACATGACCCACTCTCCCAAACATTTCACTTCCTCGTTTCATTTTCAGCAGTAAAGAAATCTAGCCATGCTCTCATGTTGGATTATGTTTGGAAAATTTGATGGTTCAAATCAAATCCACCGTCCTCACTAAGCTTTACCTTCATTTCAGGTTATCCTGCTTTGACGGGGTGATTTGGTGTAAAGAATTATTTTTGATGGAATTAAGAAAAAGAATAAAGTTGTGAATAGAATAAAATAATTATATTTGATATAATATACAAAAGTTATAATACTATTATATTTATATAGTTAATGGAATAAAAATAATGATAGAATAAAAAATAATGATGAAAAAATGACAAAAATATATTTATTTTAAAATAAATAATAAAAGAGCTATTAAATAATAATAAAAAAAGACATAATAAATTTTACATAAATAAAAACACTGTTTAACGCACCCCATATCTTGTTTTCTTTTTATGCCTTTCATTACCCCAACATAATTTGGCTATCAAACAAAATTTTTTAGTAACTCCGTCGCATTTTTTCATTTCCTTCATGCTACCAGTGGGGACATTAAAGACATTTTCTCACGCCTTCCATTAGCCCATCATAATTTAGCTAGGTGCTTCCTTCTTTCATTTTTTGAAAAGAATTGCTCAGCGTGTGTGTGGATTAAAACCGATGATCTTGCCTTTCTTTTTTTTTTTCTTTTTTTTTCTTTTTTTCAAAACAAAAATTTCATTCATGACTTTCTTTTAGGTATAGGTGACCCTATCAAGATGAAAATTTTTTTAAGTGCATTTGGAGTATAATGCACCTAAAAAAATTAATGGATGAAATTGAATTTGTACAAGTAAAATCCATGTGCAGTATAGATAGGATCTACGTACAAAGTAAATATTAACCGTTAAGTGTATCAATGACGTGACGCACTGAGTATACATAAGAATTATTCATCAAGATATCTATTTTACTTTTCCAATTAGATGTGTAAGCCACTGTTTGGACAACCAATGAAGGCCTCTCAAATAAGTGGCTTTTATTTTGCACTCAAATATACAATTACAAGTAACCATTATGGATTTAGAGAACACAGCATTGCTTAAGAATTTGCTTCATTCATCTGACACTCGAAGTCCCCTAATCTCTTTCACCTTCATTTCCCAATAGATAATAGAAAATAAGATGTTTGACATGCCGTTACCCTAACTCTAATATCTTAAATGTCAAGTTAACATCCAAAATACATATATGTTTGATATATTAATGTCCAATAAGATAGGTGTTATAAGATGACACAATTTTAGACGGTACATATAAAAACTATAAAAAATCTCATATTACATTCATTTTAATTTTATCAAGTTTTATAAAATGTCCCTTGTATCCTTGCACTACTAGAATGACGATTTTCAACGATTATACTAAATAAACCAAACATGTTACGTATTAATTTTATTATGTGTATAAATATTAAATCAATTTTAATTAAACTTGTTCGAAAAAAACAAAAGGTCAACGATGTGTTGATAATTACTTAATTAAAATAATAAAGGGGCAGAGTTTCTTAATTGTGGCTCGATTAGTACCTTCAGACAGGGCTTGGGCACAGCTTCCGTGACCGCTCCCAAAACCCAACATGAAGTTACTAAGTTGTAGGTAACGTACGAACCAAACATACTCTTGAATCTTGATCAAAATCTGCCCAATACTAGGATAGCAGTTACGTTACGTGTAATGATTTTCTGGACAGTCATGACTTTCTGAAGCAGTTCCTAGAAATGAGTGCACGTTAAAATGGGGTTTGGAATACCAAAACGACACATTAACCAAAAGGGAAGAACTGGGATAGCGTCAATGGCAAACCAAACACCTCCCCATCTTTCTCGCCCGCAAAACCTCACTCTCAATATTCTTTTAAAACTAACTCCACATTTTTTTTATTTCGTTTATGACATTGAAACTTAGCTTGTCAGTTGGTGGGCTTACTTTATATGTGATAAGACAGTAAATCTAAGTTGCCAATTTGTATTCTAATCAGAATAAATTATCCCCTTAATTAACCTCACTCACATAGACACTGATTATATGTATTCTTTCATCAATCCAAAACTTTTGGCCAGCAACTCTTATTATACTATTTATGAAAGAACTTAATCAAGGGGAGGGAAACAGAATCTGGAATATTCTTGTATTAGTTTGTGCTTTTGAAGTAAAATAAGAGGGAGTATGGAGAAGGGTTGAAAATTGTCAAAATATTTAGATATTACTAATTTCCACTCATTTTTCTTTTTTATTTCCTATGAGGCACAAGTTTTTATAGGAGATTGTATCTTTTAAAATATAACTTTTGTAAAATGTTTTTTTTTTAAAAAGAAGAAGTAAGTTGAAAAAAAGAGAATAAATTTCATACATACTCTTTCTTTTTGTACCATTGTCTCTTATATTTCATAGACATATTTTATATTTTATACTTTAGAGTATTCAAATTACTTTTTTCATAGTTTCTTTAAAAAAATTTATGGAATATATATAACAACAAAATAACAAATATAAACGTTAAGGAAGTTGAGGAGATTCAATTTCATTTTCTGAAGGAGCCATGAAGGATTCGTAACTAATATATATATATATGTGTGTGTGTGTGTGTGTGTGTGTGTGTGTGTGTGTGATTCAATTTCATTTCCTGAAGAAGCCATGAAGGATTCGTAACTAAGATATATACATATATATATATATATATATTGTGTGTGTGTGTGTGGGTGTGGGTGTAGTCCTTCCAAATCCCAAGTACGGTCCAAAAGTTTTCTGCGTAGTGAAAGGATTTAAAGAAGGGAAGCTTTAAACAGTGTCATGCATATTAGAAGAGTGCTTCCTTCGAATGGCTTCAACAAAGTTTCTACAAGTGATTTTCTAGATAAATCAGAAAGGAGATAAAAGAAATTCCACTGATTAATGTTTATGACCAACAACTTGTAAGAGGCTGATATTGTACCTAGGGATAGGTTTAAGTCTTAACAAACCATATATGTCGTAGAGCAGATACTTAGCAACTCAACGGAATACGATGAAACAAAATCTGCACGCGTTTAGTTAATAAAATATCTTGTAATGTATAAAAGTCGTATAAAATTTAAGTTGTCCACCATATTTATAGGAGGGTACATGGGGAGTCTTGAAAAATAATTTCGTAATCCTTAGTGCCAAGCTTGTGGCGTGACTGTCCATGGGTCAGTTTTGTAAACTTGATATTAGTCCAAAAGTGTATGATCATTTGTAATACCCAAATAAAGGTTGATTTATTTGATAAGAAGAAGTAATATCTTTTTTTATTGATTTAAATTTAATTTAAAATACTCTGAAAATAAAATTTTAAATGTACTAAAATATTATAAGAAATGCGCCCTTAACAACAAGAAATAGACTCAGCTAAAGGCAAGTTAGGAAAGTAGGGCCAGCACAAGCATTAAGGAGGGCAAACATAACGTCGCTAGCATTTATTAATCAGAGTAGAATCAAGTTCAAAAACTGAAACCATATGTGCAGAAATTCCGTCCTCAAAAAATTGAATTTGAAGTTCAGTTCAACAAGCACAAGCCAGATTATATAAAATGAATGGTTGGACCAATTGGCCACCGTTTTAAGGACAAGACATATATGAGGGAGTGAAAATGAAATGTGGCTGTTAAGAGCAATGGTTTCAAGAGTCAGTTGTAGGTCACATTTATGTGGGAAGGGGACCCCTCAATTTCATTAACCTCTCATTCCATTCCATGCGTGTGAGGTGTTGTGGATTTTCATCAGAGCTAATTAGTTAAGCTACGTTTCATCAAACAGTTTTCATGCTTAAGGACCACCAAAATGCTGCCAATGGGTAGGTTCTTTTTTGGTTCAGGGACATGGCTATGGTTTTTCTTGGGGGTAGAGGGGGAAGGTTTAGCTTTTATTTATTAGAGTTGGTTATTATATCAATTTAAATCTCACAATCTTATAGCCCAAACCGTGAAGAAGATAGCGATGTTCTTAGCACCACCACCACCACTTCAACTGGGGAAGAGGGTTATTTAACAAATGAGGCTTTATTTTCTTTTTATATTTTCTTTTGGTACAAGAAGAGGATCAGATGTGCAATCCTTTAATTTAAATTTCCAACCACCAAGTAGCCAACGAGTTGAGTTAGTTTTAGCTGTGAAATATGAAATTTAATAACACAAATAAATAGTTTTTGTTTGAAATTTAAAATCTAACTCAATTATAATTTTAAAACTAAATTACATGACTTCAAAATAAATTAAATTGCGCGACAAATTAAAATTATTGAAAACTAATGAACTCTTACAGGTGATGATTATATGAGATCATTTCAACATGGATGTTTGTTAAGTAAAACATAAAATATACGAAGTGTCACCTAAAAAAAAGAAAAAAAAGGACCCTAAGAAAATAAATAAATATTGAAAAGAAAAAAAATGTCTATTTTATTACCCCGGATCATCTATCAAAAAAAAAAATTCACGAAAAAGAAAAAGAACGGCCTTCCTATTTGGGAGGCACCACAGCCCTTACTGTGCTTTTAGTATAGTAGAAGATTTTTCCTCCTATTTTACATATTAAACATTAAGTACATGATTTTTCATTTTCTTGGTGTCCATGTCTTTGCTCTTATAGTAGTTCTCCCAAACATGTCATGTTCGCCTTTCTTTTTGGGTCTGCCCACTAGAGAATGTTACTCTGTTAGAGCCCATATAATTATGAGCCCATATAATATTCCTATAATATTCCTATGTTAGAGATCCAAAATATAAATTTGGATCTCTCCTCTTATTTTTTTAAAAAATGAATCTCTCCGAATTTGAAGCACCTCATGATTGAAAACTTTCTAGTCATAGGCCCATAATGAAAATAGTTTTTGCCACTTGAGTTGAAATGATTGACATAGGAGATAATTTAGGTAGGAGTCTTAATCAGTACAGGTCATAATAATTTTTTTTCTTGTTATCAAAAAATTATTTTAAATATAAATTATATTAAAATAAAGTTTGCTTTTGCCATCCAGAAGTCCTCAACGACATGTTCTTGAGTTTTAGTGAAGACGAGCTGGCGAATCAAAAGATGACGTAAGAAATGCATATAAAAATAAATCGAAAATCTATGACATGACAACGTGTCTACCAAGGATCAGCAAGTGCTTTTCCGCGTTTACGAGTCACGGGTTGTTGTATGGAATCTTCTCACTCGCTGTCCTAGTTGCGTTCTGTCCTGTGCTTCCACTCTCTCCTCTTGAAATCTCGGGCCTTTCTGGCATTCACCTTTCTTCGCTTTTCGTTATTTTTCTTTTTATCTTTTGCAAAAGCCTCCTTTTTTTGGCCCACGTCAATCTCAGAAGCCCTAAAGCTAACATCTTTATTCCAACTATTTTCTGGGTATTTCTCTCATGGCTGGCTAATGTTCTTTTTCCTTCTTGTTGATTTCCTTCCCTTCCTGGTTTGTTCTGATTTTTGAACTTGCTTGGCATGCTTTTTAACTCTAATTTTTTTTAATGCTTTTGTACTTGTTGTTTTTGCCCAAGGTTATCTATTTTCATATCTTCCTGATCTTGTTTTGGCTCTTTTAGAAGTTTTGACTGTAATTGACTATTTTCCGCGTAATCAATTGAATTGAATGTTTTGTTTTTGAACTTGCGTTTTGGAATTTGAATCCTTCAAGCAACTTCTCCCTTAATCCTTAAACGCATGGTAAAAGAAAGGGCTGCGTATCGAATATTATTAGTGTTTAAAAGTGGTATTCTGTCTTATTATTGCAATTATTTGAATCAAATTATATACCATTTATCAAATTACACATGTTCTGTGCTGGATTAATTCCTGATGGATCATCAAGTTATAGTTAGCTGATTCACTTATTCTTTGTCTGTGCCTGAATGTAGCCTACTTGTTACCCTGAATCCTAATGAGCACAGATATATGGTAATCTTTTTGCTTCATGCACTGAAGAAGTTTTGCGTGATAACTTTATTTACTTTGTAATAAGTATTATAACTTATATCAACATAGGGGAAAACAAAGTTGTTAAAATGACGTTGCCTCCAATCTAAATTACTTACTAAGTTATGGTTTTTGGGAGGGAGAGTTATTCGTATTGCAGTGTCTGGTTTCTATTTTCCTGTACTGACTTTAGTTATGACTTCACTTGGAGGCATTCATCACCTGTTAGCTATTGGTACATCCACGCTAAAATAGTTTTTTTTTTTTTTTTGTTAATTTTGGCACCGACTGGAATTTGATCATGGATGCTTCAGCCTCTGAAGACGACTCAAGTGATATTGAGTCAGAGCTTATTGGTGTGCTAAATTAGTATTTACAGTGACTAGAGAAAGCTCGTTTGGTTTTTTTTCTAGGTCTCACCACATGTAATCTCTTATTGTTTGGTGCTGGTTTGTTCTGTAATTCATAAGCTTTCGTAGAAGAAATTGAGTTGTCATATAAGATGGTTCTTAGTAACGATTTGGAAATGATTCTTTTTCAGATAAGACTTCAATGTACTATCTTTAAGCCTTCTGTGCGATCTCTGGAGTTGGTGCAACTTCGCTTAATATTTTAACAGTACCTGCAACATCCTAAGAGCTGATAACAGAATGCAGTTATATCATCATCCGTTTGATTTGAATAGCCAGAAGGTGAGACTCGCATTGGAAGAGCAAGGCATTGATTATACGTCTTACCATGTCAATCCCATAACTGGCAAGAATTTGGATGCCTCAATATTCAAGATGAATCCTAGTGGGAGGCTCCCCGTTTTTCAAAATGGTTCTCACATCCTTTACGAGACTATTGATATAATCCAGTATGCTCTATTCTTCACTCTTCTATCATTCTTCTATCCTTGACTATTCAACTGCTAAAAAAGAACTTCAATTTTTTCAAGACTTATGTGGTATTTAAAATTTTAGAAAAGAAAAAGATGCAAACTTTATTGCTAACAGATCTGCTCTCATCATATTCATCGTGACTCTCCAAAAATTATCCCTTGAGGCAGTATACACTTCAGATAAGGGACCAGTTTTTATTATTTCTTCATAAAACTTAATCATTGAGCCTTCTGTTCACCTAGGATGAACAAGACATTAAATTTGCATTTGCTTATAAATGCATTTATAACAAGCAAAAGGTTTAAAACGCCATTGGGTTTTCAGGTACATAGAAAGAATAGCTGAGGTTTCCTCGGGCGCTGAGGGTATCAGTGTTAGCGGCAGGGAAGTTGTTGAATGGATGAGGAAGATACAAGAGTGGGATCCTAAGTTTTTCACACTCTCCCATATACCAGAGAAATATCGCCTTTATACCTCTAAGTTTATAAGGCGGGTGGTGATTGCTCGTATGTCTGAATCACCAGAGTTAGCTGGAGCTTACCACCGGAAGTTGAGAGAAGCTTATCAAACTGAAGAAAAGTTAAAAGACCCGGATGTGTTGAGGAGGAGCAAGGAGCACTTGGTTATGCTTCTTGATGAAGTTGAGCAACAGCTTGGTAAAACGCCTTATTTAGTAGGTCAAGACTTCACCATGGCCGACGTGATGCTCATTCCTGTGTTGGCTCGTTTAGTCCTCTTGGATTTAGAAAATGAGTACATAGCTGACAGGCCAAATACTGCTGAGTACTGGCTTTTGGTTCAGCAGAGGCCTAGTTATAAAAAGGTGATTGGTAAGTATTTTGATGGTTGGAGAAAGCACAAAATGTTATTTAAAACGTGGTGCTTTGTTCGTATTAGAAGTTTGCTAAAGAGGTACTAGTGAAGTACATATGTATGACTCGGTTTGCTGAAGGAGGCTGAATAAATGAATAGAGCCTTTTGTATTTTTTAGAAAAGGAGTATTCGTAGTATACTTTTTTCTGTCTCTATACGTGATGGTGAATTGTCTATCCTAGGTGCTGGAAAAAGATGGGCAGGTTTGTTTTTGGGATTTGTTCCAGAATGAGATGAGAGGGAAAGCAAGGGATGCATATTAAAGTGGCTAGCCATGATAGGATATTTGAACTGGGTACTGAAAGAATATATGATTGCCTTTGTTATCCGTGAACAGAGAAGAAAGATAAAGCAAATTTTTGTATTTGTAATCAATTACCAATTTCTTCCATGTTGTGTGTCTCCTGAAAATTGAAGTTCGCCTTTTCTTAAGGTTGCTGCTTCTTGTACGTACAGTAAATTTAACCTTTGTAAAGGCAATTACATAAATAAAGTTAACGAATTTTTAATTTGAAAGAAGAGAATATCCTTGTTATTAAAGCTAGTTGGGTTTTATAGATTTTCTTCTTGATTGTTCAACACCCATTATTAACCCATAACTTGTCTTGGTAATGCTTTTTCGTTAATGAATTATACTTAATAAAAGTACAGCATGCAAGTATTTGGTGTATATTGAAGTTATCTGAAGTATTTGCTTAACTCCTCAGAAGCTACCTTTTATTAACTTTCGTTGCTTTCAGAAGTATGTTAGCACTCCTAAGAGAGAATTTATTACTTCACCTCGATAAGAATAAGCTTTTTGCTTGGTGTGACAGGAAATTTGCAGATCTATCCATGTTTAATTTCCACTACCAAATATATCTTTTACTTTTGAGGAGTGATCCCAAAGCAATTACTTCCAGAGAAAAGGCATTATTTATAAGATTTTATATCCATTAACATGTGTGTGCTTATGCACATTTTTGTGGTCAATATGTTCCGATTTCAGATGCTAGAGTCTAAGAGGTTACAAGCAAGAATCCTTTTTGGAACAAAGGATGAAGTTCCTTGAGACTAATCTCACCAAATTTCTTCTCTGATTTCAAATGAGCAGCCAAACACTAAATAACAAGGTAAGAAGATTACTGTTAAGTGAAAAAAAAAAACACTCCCTCCCAAATATCCTATCAAGTATATTCCTAACATAATATCCCAGCTTCAAAGTCCCTAAACGTGCAGCACTCTATTAGTTTAGTTGAGCCAAAGACTTTAAACTGATTTTCAGACAACGTAAATTTGAATCTGACGAAGTGCCAAAACGCAAAAATGCATATACACGCTTACATGGACATTTTCAATTGGACAGAAACAAGGGTAACAATCTCATATACGAAGATTAGGAAACGCAGTTAATGTAGAAACTAACAATTGCAGATTTCAATGTGAATTGCCCCTTACTTAGAACTATGGCTTTTATGCACGTATCTCCACCCGGTCATCACGGATCTTGCATACAATCTTATCGAACAAAGCATTAACAAAAGGGTGCCAATCTAATAAGGACTTTGATACAGAGAGCTCCATCTCTTGATATGAGTGCTCTGGTGTTGGGTTATTTTGAGATTTATATATATGATAATAAAAAGTTATTTCAAAAAAATCTGAAGAAAATCCAATGATAGAAATCTCGATTTCTCAACCAAAAAAAATGATCCAAATATGTAAAAATTGAGGACTTGCAGATCCAGCTTTGATAATTCTAGGTAATGCATATTAAATTCTTAATTAAACTAATAATTTAGTCCCCAGATTTTTACAATTATTTAATTTTAATCCTAAAAAATTATTAAACGTATTATTTTTTAAAAATAAAAATTTCATTACATGTTATTCCTTCCAATATCTTTAAACCACTTGACAAAAGAAAAAATTAATATATGATGAATTTGTTGTTTCTTAAAACTTACTCGTATGCTCGTTAATATTTGAGAATTGAAGCTAAATAAATTGAATAATATAGAAACTAAGTTATTAGTTTGGTTTCAATTCTATATTCCCATGATTAATGGATCTAGTATATAAGATATAATCTGGGTAATTATGGAAAGTACGTGGATCGCGGTACTAATAAAGTAGCCATGCAAATGCTACGCAAGAATCCAATCTTCAGTTAAAAGGAGGAAAAACAAAAGTAAGCAAAAATATGGGATCAGACATTGAATTCAAAATAAATCAAGTACTCTTTTTGCCCTACTAAACACAAGGTTGACAGTTTTTTCTTCGGCTAATGAAATACGCATTAGAATCAAAACTTCGGTTACAAAAAGGACTACCAAAAGTTGTCCAAGCAGCCATTCATGCACTTTTTTCAACTTAACCAAGTTCTGTCATCTCTTTCATTGCTCAATGTCCAAGTTGCATAAGCCACTTACAAGGCAAAACTATTGAAATAAGTAAAATTAAAAAAAATTTCTTGAAATTGTTTCTCTGTTCTATTTCTCAGAAAAAGAAAAAAGGCAAATACTCAGACACGTCGTGGGAAGGCCTACATTAAAATCACCAAACCAAACATCATAATTACAGCCAGAAGACTTCGCAGCGGAAGGGTAAGGACAAAATAGATTACTCTATCCAGGCAAACAAATCCAACAATTTGCAGAACAGAAAGAAAAAATGATGCGCACATTGCCTCATCAGCAAAATAAAAATCTTAAAGCCATTTCATCCAATTGTGTAAGACGCGTGAAATTTTTAAGAATTTGAGACATAAAAGCACCTAGTCAAAAGGGGAAAACAAAGAAACAACCCTACCCTCTTCATATGCAAGCCTGCTAGCTTTCGTTTGTTTAAGAGACATTAATCAACACGTCATAAATTACTAATTTTTCTGGCAATCAAGAAAGTGGGAATTATATGATAGAAGGGATCATATTTGTTAACATTATAAAATAAATGACAGGAGCTATAATATCTCATTCCATATTCCCTTCAATTCCGAATAGATTTTTTAGGTTAGAGAAGTAGAAAGTCAATTTAATATAAGAAACAGAGTTTACTATCCATATTTCGCCAATGCAGCTAATCTCAGAAATTATTTGTAAAGAGAAACGCCTACCTCGTGAAGACTTGGAAAGATATTTGTAAAGAGAAACACCTATCACTGGCATGCCATATTCTCAGAAATTATTTGTAAAGAGAAACACCTACCTCGTGAAGACTTGGGAAGATCAATATTCAAACAGCACAATGCTGAATGGTATAACTTCCCTTCAGGTATGAAGCTTTCGACTAAGTTGAAGAATTCTGAAATTGAACCAAATTTTCATTGAATTGGAACAAATGAATTGACAATATATTAATGTATATTGAGGGGGAAAAAAAATCCCTGTGATCAATGTAGGTTTTGCTGCTAAGAATGCTATTAAACATTATTGTCGCCTTTCTCCGCTCTACATATCACATCCTCGGAAGAACATGTAACTTTTGACTCATTTAGTTCATCTCCTACCCCTATACTGCATATACCAACAGTAGTGTTGTTCCCATTACATCCCCATGCATTCCTCCTGAACCATGGTCGATGTATTTTTGAATTATTCCATTTCTGCTGCCTAAAGTATCTCCTTCCCAAATCACAGGAGGAATCTTTCACTCGTTTAAAAAGGTGTTTGTCATCCTCATGTAAACGGTCAATGTCTTTAGGGCTAGTACCGGTTGTGCTGGGAGTCATACCATCAGAGTAACAATTAACTGGACCACTCATATCCCATTGCTCAACTCCAGCAGGCTGATCTACAGCTGCAGCATTAGTAGAACTAGAAGGTTGGCAGTCATTATTATCCCGTGGATAGGGGGGCAGTGGAGGAAATGGGCTGAACAGCATGCCTGGTGCAGTGACCCAACTCTCTGATATTTCAGCATGAGGTGTTCCATACTGATGGACAAAAGATAATGGCATTCCATAAGAGACAGACAAGCGAGAATTAAATTTCTCCTTTGGATGCCCAATTACTGTATCTGGGGGACACCCAGAATTGCCCACATTTTGCAAAGCAAGATCACCAGAGTGTGGTGAAGCATTCAGAGAACGCAATTGCGGTTGAACTGGGCATGAAAATCCTGGGGGAAAATCCTCAGTAACGTTCTGACTTCCATCAAAAGAGTTAATAGCTGCATCAGTATGCATTAATAGCCCAGAGTCAACATTTTGTTTCTTACATAGACTAGATGATGAATCAGAAATTGTCTCTGCAGGTTGATCCCATCTGCTTTTACGCTTACGCCTTTTTGTCCCATCAATTTTACACCCATCTAAAGACAATGCAGAGCAACCCTCCTGGGCACCAGCATCTACCGAAGTTGTCACAAGCTTTGATTGCTGGACACAATCTATTGCTTCTGAGGGTCTTACATCTTGCTCGCGCCTATGGCTCTGTGAT
Source organism: Erythrophleum ivorense (assembly GCA_026724425.1). Lineage (NCBI taxonomy): Eukaryota > Viridiplantae > Streptophyta > Magnoliopsida > Fabales > Fabaceae > Erythrophleum > Erythrophleum ivorense. Next base: position 56,938,233 of record JAIUCV010000004.1, on the reverse strand, counting down.
ACTGAAAATTTATTGCAGTTGAAATTCCTTTGAGGTTCTACCTTAAAATCATCCCGGTCCACATAACCATGTTTTCTGAAAGGTCTAGGAATCCATCTGTCCCGGAAGCTTCGAGCAATTTGATGGACCTATATGTGTAAAAAGAATAACAAAAACACTCAAGGATTCAGATCCTCTCCCAAGAAAAACATGCTCCCATGGGGATAAAAAAAGTCCTAACAACATGTTTTAGTAGACATGCTGACAGTAGAAGTGATAGGCACATGACCTGACTAAGCTTATACTAAAATAAAGCAGATATGAACAAGTTGGTGCAACACATACCTGTTTGTCATCATGCTCTGTCAGAGACAGCATGGACTCCTTAAAGCTGCAGATAAAACCAATTATGATGAAAACAGTGGCAAGCAAATTCAAAAATGTCAATCATGAAAACCTTGACTCCAAAATCAAGTTTGAAGAACAGCTAGACCTGGAAATTGTATACATTTTTCACTGATAACCAAAATAGGTTACATCAATGTATATCTTGTAGGTGTTATCTGAGTAGAATACAAAAAATAGATTTGTATGATATTCTAGTTCCTCAGCTAGTCCACAATATCTTTTAGGTCATAATGCGTGAAAGAGACTTAAGATGCTAAGATATTTAAAGTAAACATCAGCTCGAACCACCTTTTCATTGTTCCAGAATTGGGCCAAACAATAAACAAACTATTCCATCTATTAACCCCAACTTTCAATTTTTTTCCATTTAATGGCAGGGGAAAGTTCTGATTTAGCATGTTTCATACTTCTAATTAATTCACAAGAATTTGTCCCCCTTTTTCTGTTAGTTTTGTCATTCTTCGTATTCAAAACAAACCACAATTTAAAAAAAAAAGAGTAAATTATGCTGACCTCCCCTAAAGTTTGGCTAAATTACGTTTGATACTCTTCTTGTTTCAAAAATTACACCTGGCTCCTGTAACATTTGATATATTTTGCAGAAAACTCCCCTTCAATTTATTTTCTGTGAAAGAAGTTAACTTTCTACACAATATGAGACTATAGTTTTATTCTTATATGATAATTAAGTCAATGACAAACTCCAACATGGGAATGATTTTATTCTTAACATAATAAAGACAATGAAATAATTTTATTTTCGAAAGAAACGCATATTATGCAAAAAGTTAAACTTCGTTAACAGAAAATAAATTGGAAGGGAGTCTCGTGTAATTTTTAAAACAAGAGAGGTATTGGGTGTAATTTAGCCAAACTTCAAGAGGGGTTAATGTAATTTACACCAAAAAAGAAAAAAAGGAAGTCATAACTTTACAACTTTGTTACCAAATTAAATTCATCTCCATTAGACAACAGAATTTTGTTCAAGTGAACCAACTTCCCTACAACTAATTTGGTAAACTGGAAAAAAAAAAGGGTGAAGATGACATTTTCTAACCTCTCCATTCCACGACAAGGGGGACCACCATTAATGTGTTCAAATGTCAATATCTTGCTTGCTGCTAGGTGCTCCAAAACCTGGAAAAGAAGGTTGATAAAAAATAATAATAATGAACCTATATCATCTTTACTCACTTCCCCTGAAGAAAATGAAGAAGGAGGGGGGGGGGGGGGGGGAGTATGGCATATAAAGTGAATAAGTGGAATAAACGGGCCAACATCTAGAAGAAGGGGGATTAGGATTCAGAAAGCAACCAGCTATCAATCTATGAAGAGTATGGCAAAGTCACGTCTATGCACCTAATGAGTAAGCAACAGATTAATCTTCCCTACATCCTAACTTCCAAAGCCAAAAGTTGGAAAAGACTGGCCAACTCCTAAAAGAAGGGGAAAATGTACATTAACAGACAAGTATCAAATTACTTTAGCTTAGGCTATTATTTAAAACCAACCAGGTCTCAGAAAATATCTTCATGTTTTTTATTGACAGGATTGACAACATCATACCCAAGTATACAAAGCTCCATAAATTCATTGCTGTAATTAAATGTATGTCATTCTTCAATTAAGATATTATCATGTATTTAAGTTATGATAATTGTTTCTTTTAACCACTCTAATAATCAGACCCTCCCACAGATGCTTCTTTGCGTAGAAAAATTTATATCTCAGTCAAAGGGCTATAAAAGTAGAAAATAACACTTGGAGTTACTGCACTGCTTTCCTCCCCTGAAAAAAATTTAAAAACGAGAAAGATGAAAAAAAAAAATCCTAATATTCTCCAAATATTTGCCCTCAGAAATATAGGGAGCCCAAGAAATTAATGCCTATCAAGGCATTAAGTTAGAAGACAACGTTAGAGTTGAAGGAATACACTACATAGTTAAAATTTTCTGCAAACTTCACAAAACTTTCAGGCAGAAAATTATTCACTTTGATTTATTATTGATACTACTTTAAGAAAATAATTCAATGACGTGAAGTAGTTTAGTTGTGTATTGGATTTAAATACACTTAACATCTAAGGTAAAGTGCAGATAACTACTACAATAACATGATAGTATTTTTCAGTCTAGAGCACCTTAAGTAGCTTCCGTAGTATTGGAGTTTTCTTGAAATCCCGCCTGTACTGCTTCATTATGTTATGCAACATCTGTAAACCTGAAAAACAAAGATTTAGTCATCCTTTGCAATAACTGAGCCCAAAAGCCCGTCCTTGGAGGGATTGCATTGATATGCAGTAAGAATATATTACCATTTTTGTTAATTATATCATTCAGCACTGCTCTAGATTTTGTTTTCAGAAGGGCACCAAGGATCATAGAAAGATCTCGATTGCTGCAATCAAAGTTTACATTCCTTTACAAACTGTTTATATGTCTGTAAAGCATAAATAAGTCTTGACATATGATTATTGGAAAAAAAAAAGAGGTGAGGACCTTTGAATTGCTTCACCATTATTCCTATCACCTGATGCCACAGTGAGAAGCAGAAGCTTTAAGTAGCCTTTGGTTGCATCCTGTTACAGAATGGAAAAAAAAGGGTGGAAGAACCAATTTTATTTATAAAGCTGCCAAGGTGGCAAAACAAAGTATATCTCCAACAAAAGGTTAGAGCAAGAACCAAAATCAAAGAAAGGGATGGCACAGTATGTTATCATAAGATGGTAATGAAGAAATGCAGAAAGCCCTTGTGCATGCAAAAACAGAGAATAATATCAACACAATATATTAGGTTAAAAACAAAATAATAGTTAATCACCAAAACAAATATATATATATATATATGTATATAATATATTAAAGAGTAGAGGTTGAAGATTCTTGCTCCTAAGATAACTAAACCAATATTAACTGCAGGAAAGTACATTGGAACATGTACGCAAGCACAAGCTTCCAAATAAATATACCTACTACGAAATATCATGTTCATTGGATGACCAATATAAAGGTTACTTACTTTTCTTTTGCTTATTCCTCCTTCCCCATCTTCATCTAACAACTCCTTAAGTTTCTCCTGAACTGCAGGTATTGAATAGGGTTAGCGACTTTGCAAATGTTTTATTGCAATAGCCATGTCAGAAAATACCAAAATAAATAAGACAAACCTGCTTCAAAACGGCCATTGGAAGATCCTTCCACCACCTTTTTGGGTTTAATGGATGATACCTGCAATTTGTTGGCTGTCACCTCAGCTTTGAGGCCATTTGAATGATTAGCATAAACCTTTCCCTTTTTAACAGAACCATTTGCTCGAGAAGTCTTCACAAGCAGATGGGATTTTGGAAAACCATGCCTGTCTTCAACTATTTCAGACTTGGATTCCCTTTTATTCTTAATAAAATTTGATATCATTTTGCTGATGGTTGTAGCAGAAGTCTCCAATCTTTGGAAGGAAGACATTTTGTCACGCAGCTCTGCTTCCAATGCATATCCTTGTTGGACAGCAGGCAAGGATTTGCTAGTTACGTCCTCTGTTTGTTGGGAAATTTCTTCCACATGAACAGAAGACGGCAACTTGCTCATTGAATCTTCCACTTCTAATGAGCAGGGCAACTGGGAAATAGCAGAGGCAGTGTTCATAGAATTCTCTTTCTCCTGATTATTATCTGGCACTAGAGCACTTCTGGACTTGTCCACTAGATCCCTGTCTTTTAACAAATTCCTATCAGCCTGCATAACAACATTGGATCTAGGTATACTGTCTTCAATTTCACCATCTTTAGTAAGCATCACTGGTTCTGGAAATTCCTCATCTGAATCACCTTGAACAATGACTTCAGCGTTAAGCGGATCACCACCACCTATATAACCCCGACATAGAGGTGAACCACAATAACATTTTTTTGCAGCAGCACCAAAAACCCTTACATAGTTGTAATCAAATGTCACCTCTTCATCCTGGGGAAGGTGGATGACAGGAAGTTTAGCCTGACAGAATTATACTTTCATATGCTCATAGCCAAGGATATACAAAGCAGCTATCTACATATTACAAGTCACAGGGTAAGACAAAATCACCTCCAAGCCCTCCATACAACCAATGTAAATATGTTAATCTTCACCCACTCAACCCCACCAAACCCCCCCCCCCAAAAAATTTCTTTTTTTTTTTAAATTCAATACAATCCTTTCATTAACTCAAATGTTTAGAAAGGTATCTGGCTCAGCAAAAATGGTTAATCTAAGCATGACCCATCCAATGCTTTCAAGATTTTTAAGATTCGATCGTTAGATCTTAGAATCTTATGATCCAATCAGGATAAATTGATCCTGATCAGATCGTTTTCCTCCTTATTGTAGGATCTCACAATATTAAGAGATCCTGGAAGGGTTCATTTTTCCCCCATGCCAGAACAGTGTATCGAGGTATGTAAAACCCAGAGCAACACCTCCCCCCTTCTTTTTCCCCTCTTTAAATCCAAAATCATAACCAATTTAAAACACCCATAAGAACTGGCACAACATAGATTCTAGATCTAGTTTTCTCAACCAAGAAAGATAGACATAAACATAAAGTGCAGCTTGCAAGCACACCTGCTTAATATCCCTCAATGCGAACAGTCCAATACAGATTTCACCATTCACCATCCACTGTTCCAAAAAGAGAGAATGGAAAAAAGGTCGAGTGATGCATTAAAGTAAAAAGAATGACATTCATTAAATAATTTGGAATTTTAGATCCAGCCGAGATAGATGATGTATTTACCTTTTCTGTACGACAATTAGGATCACAACTATGATTGATGAAACGTCCCAAGTTTCCTTTTGCACTTGCATCTATCACCTGAAAATATACAAATGTGAATAGGCAACTGAAAATGAAGAACTCACAGAACAATTGAAAAAATCTAAGCAGCAAGGAAGACAACACAGTGCTACTAAAAAGAAAATGAGGGTTCTTCACAGTGAAGAAAAAGTAGGGGGAAATTTTGCCAATAATAAACCTTGTTGAAAGAACCACATAAGGACACCATTCAATTGTAGACAAACTTAATTGCATGTTCAGAATATTTATCATGTGGATAGCATAAAATAGAAAGAAAATAAAGTGCAGCAAACTTTGGTGATAGTAGATCTTCCTCTTGATACACTGTCCAGTACCTGGATACAGACCCAACAAAAGAAACAAATGAATTCATACTTTCCACTGTTTTGCTTCCTTAATTTCCAGCCTACTATCTGGACAAAGTCAAACAAACAGACATCACTGATTATTCAATGCCTGAGGAGAGAGACTCAACCACTTATCTCCCAGGCAAGCCACATTCAGCTTGTGTCAGTAATTAGTCAACAACCCCAGCATCTGAAGTTTCAATAAACAATTCAGAAGATTGATCGGTGTAAAAATTGCATGATTATTGAGCCGCAAAGTTAGTATATTAAACCCCAAATTTGATGATTCATATGCTAATTTTATATGTTTTAATCAGGAATGGATGAATGAAAGCTCCAGCAAAATGAGTAGCTGAATCAGTGTATAACATGGTCCCCCATGTGCAATCACACGACCTGTGTGATTTGCCAGACTTGGACAAATCAGGCGGAGAGTGCATCACACAGCCAAGCCGTGTGACTGGACAACTCTACATGGTCTGGCCATGTGCATCAGCAGAAACGTGTTGTTGGAAAGTTCAGGGACAGTCTTGGAAAGTTTTTGGAGAACCCCAGGGCAGAACTCTAAAAGACATTTAGAGAGGCATTTTAGAGGGGACATCACAATTGAGAGAGAGCTCTGGAGACTTGGAGTAACACCAAATGGATTTGGAGTTCTTCCTAAAGATTGTTATGCCATCCAACATAGTTTTCTTTTTAATTTTGCTTCTTTTTTTTTGCTGTTATGATTTGATATCTTTCGAGTTTTATGTTTTTTTATTTTTACTATGAGTAGCTAAATCCTCTAGATTTGGAGTGTCGATATAAATGTTTATAGATTGTGTTTGATTTAAAAATACTCATTTAATGATTTTTACTCCAAATAATTTATTACTTAGTTCATATTTATTTGCAAATTGCTGGCCATTTTTTTTGAAATTAGATCTATAATGAGATGAATTGAAAAGTAAATCACTATAGGGAATCACATGAATAATAAACTTAGATTTAAATTTTTTAGAAATAGTAATTTTGTTTAGGTCGATTGTAACTAACACACACAAAAGTAGACGTAGACCTAATATGAATACATGTGTCCTATTTTGAAAGGGAATTTCACATAATTTAGAAAATTGACCATTAATTAGGATAGAATTTAATTGCATGAGTTCATCTTTGTTCATTCATAGAAAGTAAGCACTTAATCTATTTAAGTCATTTAATTTCAGTTTTTGATCATTCTTAGTTCCTAGTTAATTAATTAGAATTTTTTGTTTTTTAAATAATAGAGATAATTAGAAAATTTGGTACTTGACTAACCTTCCATGAAACAATACTCACTTCTATATTACATGTATGACTCATAGACTTGTGGGAAATCACTAACAAAGATCTATCCATTTATATAAGCAAGAATCACCACCCAAACAAGTTTTCAACAGAAGTGGGTCTTCCAACCAGCACAGTCCATCTAGCTTACCACAAACACCAAAATAACAAGACGGACCATATTGCAAACAAGCTAAAAACCGTGCGATACCTTAAATTCATCATCAATTCATTGAATGGTGCCAAAGTAAGACTATACATACTGTACTATCAGCTTCAACATCTTATGGTCTTTTATTATTATTATTATTATTATTTGATGGGCCCACTGTTATAGAGCCAGCAACCAAAATTTACAAAAGGAGGCAGAGAGGGAAAGAAACGGCAGGGAAACAAGGGACTGCTGGTCCTATAAAGGAGATAATGGTTTATAACCGAAGGAAGCAAGAAAATAGGGGAGCAAAAGGAGGCCACAATGATGATAAGGTAGGTGGGAGTAGTCAGAAAGTGAGGGGGCTGATGCATATAGGGAGGAAAATGATGAAAGGAAGGGGGCTTTTTGGGAGGTAATCAGGATTTTGGGAGAGTGCTAGCCTCTCAAAAGTTGGCAAGGTATTCTGTTCTTGAGCACTTTCTTTCTGTGTATTTGCATGAAATGGAGGTACTTGAGTGAAACTTTCTTTGTAACCTGAGAGGAAGATTCACTTATTTTGAGTGTTGTTAGTTCTTGTACCAGAATATAATCTACTTTAATATCAGTACCTTTGTTTCCTACACTATTCTCTGTTGTGCGCATGTGTCTAGGTAGAAGGTTCTATCATTTTGGCATCGGAGCATTGTAATCGGGGTATGGTGAAGACTAGAATGGAGGCAAGGCTGGATAATCAAGATCGTGAGTTGATGGAGTTGAAGGAAAAAATGAGGTCAACAGAAAAAGTGGTGATGGAGATGTGAGAATTTATGGCATGCATGGAAGCACAAAGTAGAGAGGGAGTAGAGTCCCAACCAGTGGTTCAAGCTGAAGCTAACACAAGGACAGAGGATGTAGCAGGTAGAAGCTTCGTTGTAGACAAGGAGACCTACACATATAGAAAGCTAGAAATACCTATTTTTTTTGGGGAAGATCCAGTAGGGTGGATATTCAGAATAAAGCGTTATTTTAGCGTGAATGGAGTAACAAAAAAAGGAGAAAATAGAAGAAGCAGTGGTATGCTTAGAAGAAAAGACTCTCAATTGGTACCAATGGCTAGAGGCGAGGGAGAAGCTACAAACATGGACCGAGTTTAAGGAAGAGCTGCTGAAGAGATTTCATCATTCCTAGCTGGGAGATGGTTACGAGATGGTGATGGCGCTAAGGCAAGAGGGTCCAATTATAGAGTACCATGAGAGATTTGAACTCTTAACAACCCCCTTGAAGGACGTCTCAGAGGAGGTGCTGATGGGCACCTTTAGAAATGGACTGATAGATGAGATACAAGCTGAACTTCGATGAACACAAGAGGTTTGAAGGGACTGATAGAGACGACACACCAACTAAAAGAGAGGAACGTAGTATTGGAAAGAGCAAGGGATAACAAGTTGACCCGATACTCAAGACCCACCCAAAATGCAAAATGGATTAACACCCAACCCACTCTTAGTAAAGTTACGAGTGGGCCTAAACCAGGGAAGCCCACCATGCCAAATCATTTTGTTCGCAGCCAAGAAACAAAAATAAGGGAATCAAAGAACAATAGCAACGTGTCTTCCCCAATTGTTACACAAAGTAGAGGAAATTTTCACAAGCTTACAGATGCCGAACTCGCCAGAAAAAGGGAGCCAGACCTCTACTTCAAGTGTGATGAAAAGTTCGGCTCCAACCATAAATGCAAGAACAAACAACTTCAAGTTATGCTACTAGAAGAATCAAGTGAGGAAAAGAGCATGAATCAGGAAGCAATCAACAAAGGTGGAGAAGAGGATACAACCAAATATGACGAGGCAACCATGGAACTCTCCATGAATACCACTAAAGGCTTCACTGATAACCACACTAGGACAATGAGAAGGAGGATGAAAGGAGCGAAGGTCATTGTCCTTATTGACACTAGGGCATCCCACAATTTCATCTCTTCGAAAAGATAGTGTTATCAGTACAGAGAACTAGAGACTATTCAGTATCTATAAGTGATGGTCACAAAATAAAAGGGAATCGGATGTGCAAGGGAGTTACGTTGCAGATACAGGACCAACAAATAGTCTAAGATTTTTACCTCTTTGAATTAGGAGAAGTTGACCTAGCATTAGCCATTAAGTGGTTGAAGTCATTGGGAGAAGTTAAACTTAATTAGAGCAACCTCGCCATGAAATTTGGATCCGAGAAAAGAGAAGTCTGTCTTAAGGGTGATGCTTCTTTGTCTAAAGCCCCAATATCCTTCAAAACTCTAATGAGATCAGTAAAGGGAGGAGGCAAGGATATATGGTAGAGTTTGGGGAGGAAACTCTAAGATTTGAAACAAAACCCAATATTCTTCTTGAAATTTGTAGATTGTTGGATGAATATTCACTGGTTTATGGACCAACAAGTGGCTTACCTCCTCACAGGGTGAAAGATCACGCCAAGGGAGCAACCCCCTAATATTTGGCCCTAGCAATTCCCCAACTCACAAAAGAATGAAATTGAATGCATGGTGCAAGAAATGATGTCCGCAGGAATTATTAGGCCCAGCAACAGTCCATACTCCAACCTGGTGCTCTTAGTGAAGAAAAAGGATGGGAGTTGAAGATTTTATGTGGACTATCGAACTCTAAACAAGATTACGATTCCTAATAAATTTCTTATACCAGCACTAGATGAATTACTTATGCGCTAGGCAGTGCCTCCATCTTTACAACGTTAGATTTGAAATCATGCTATCACCAAATTCGAATCAAACCCAAGGACGAGCACAAAGCAGCCTTCCGAACTCACCAACGTCACTATGAATTTATGGTGATGCCCTTTGGGCTCACTAACACTCCTTCTATTTCCCAATCCTCAATGAATGATATTTTTAGAAAGCATTTGTATTGGTGTTCTTTAACGACATATTGATATATATTCCAAATATGATTACATACCTTGAACATTTGAGAAAGTCGTTAGAGATTCTAAAGGAACATCAACTAGTGATCAACCCCAAAAAGTGCATCTTTGCACAAGTTCAACTTGGATGCCTAGGTCATGTAATTTCTGCTCAAAGAGTACAAGCCAACCCTTCCAAAATCAGTAGCATGTTGAATTGGCCACTTCCTAAAAATCTCAAGAGTTTGAAGGGATTCTTGAGGCTAACCGGATATTATAGAAGATTTGTGAGAAACGATGGAAAAATTGTTACACCTCTCACTAATTTACTCAAGAAGGATGCATTTAAATGAAATCCCGAAGCCTTGCACAACTTTGAAGAGTTGAAGGCTGCTATGACCACCTTACCAGTCTTAGCCATGCCCAATTTCAAAAAACCCTTCGAGTTGGAGACTGATGCTTCAAGAAATGGAGTTGGGGCAGTCTTGATGCAAGGAGGCAAACCTATAGCTTATTTCAGTCAAGCACTAGCCAAAAGAGCAAGGCAATGCTCAATTTATGAGATGGAACTTATGGCCATAGTCCTTGTTGTCTAAAAGTGGAGACACTAGTAAAAATTTCTATTTGCTAATGTTTTGAATTGTTCAATATAAAATTGACCCCATTTTGGAATTGGCTTTTTTTAATTAAAATTCTTTAATGTTTCTGTTTCTCAAATGCAATATTTGTTTCCTAAATATTCAATTTAGGAAACAAATATTGCATTTGAATCGACTCTTTCAATCTCGACGATTGGGACACCAATTCATCATCAAGACAGATCAAAAAGTATTAAAATACTTATTAGAACAAAGAGTGCTTAAAGAAGGCCCAATTTGACTCCAAATTATCAGAAATCACCCAAAGAATTATCACCAACCAACCTGTGCCACCTGGTTATAGCCTAAAATGGGATGCTTGCTATACCAAGACATATTGGTTTTATCTAAAAGCTCCCCACACCCAGCAGCCCTCATTACAGAATTCCACTCTTCCCCTTTGGGTGGACACTACCTTCGAACTTACAAGAGGTTAGCCAATGTAGTGTATTGGAAGGGCATGAAAAGAGATATTCAAAAGTATGTATCCCAATGTGATATATGTCAGAAGAACAAGCATCAAGCCTTATCGGCCATGGGACTATTACAGCCTCTGCCAATCCCACAACAAATTTGAGAGGATATAAGCATGGATTTCATCACAAGGATACCAAAATCCAAGAGGTTTGATATCATTATGGTTGTGGTTAACCGTTTATCTAAATATGCCCATTTTATACCTTTGTCCCAGCCCTTTATAGCCAAGAATGTGGCTGAGATTTTCAGCTTTTAAGTTGTTAAACTCTATGGTTTCCTAAAAACCATTGTCTCTGACAGAAATAAGGTCTTTGTTAGTCAATTTTGTAAAGAACTTTTCAAACAAGCAGGCACTACTTTATGCTATAGTTCTGCCTACCATCCAGCAACGAATGGACGGACAAACGGAAGTCGTGAATAGGGGGTGGAAACATATCTACACTGCTTTGTGGGGGAACATCCTAATCAGTGGTCTAAATGGTTGAATTGGGCTGAATATTGATTTAACACCAACTTCAATAGCTCCACAAACATGACACCCTTCAAGGCTGTTTATGAAAGAGACCCTTCTACCATATTCAAGTTCAGTGATGAACCATCAGCAGTGGAGGAGGTGAATGCACAAATGGCAGCTCAAAATGCCATACTCATAGCATTGAAGGAGAATCTCAACAACGCCCAGTGAAGGATGAAAACACAAGCTGATAGCCATAGAAGAGATGTTCAATTCGCAGTGGGATACTTCATGTTCCTCAAAATTAAACCTTACAAATTGAAATCTTTAGCCAAACGGGTCAATGAGAAACTCAATCCCCAGTTTTTGGACCCCTTAAAATCATTGCAAAAATTGGTGCTATGGCTTACAAACTGGGGCTGCCCCCAACAACCCGAGTTCACCCTGTTTTCCATGTATCATAACTCAAGAAATCACTCCTTTCATCCATCCCAACCCAAACACTACCCCTTTTCTTATCAGCTGATCTAGAGCTACAAGTCTAGCCAAAGGAGGTGAAAAAAATCCGCAAGCTCACCAATGGACAGCTAGAGGTATTAATCAAATGGCAAGGCCTACTTGAATTTGAAAATACTTGGGAAGGTTTTGAGACAATACAACAGCAGTTTTCCATTTTCACCTTTAGGACAAGGTGAAACTTCTGGAAGGGGGTATTGATGGGCCTATTGTTATGGAGTTAGTAGCCAAAATTTACAAAAGGAGACAGAAAGGAAAAAAGATGGTAGGGAAACAAGGGCCTGCTGGTCCTATAAAGGAGATAATGGTTTATAACCGAAGGAAGCAGGAAAATAGGGGAGCAAAAGGAAGCAGCAATGATGATAAGGCAGGTAGGAGTAGTTAGAAAGTGAGTGGGCTGATGCATATGAGGAGGAGAATGGTGAAAGGAGGGGGGCTTTTTGGGAGGTAATCAGGATTTTGGAAGAGAGCCAACCTCTCGGAAGTCGGCAAGGTATTCTTTTCTTAGGCACTTTCTTTATGTGTATTTGCATGAAATGAAGAGAGATACTTGAGTGAAACTTTCTTTGTAACTTGAGAGGAAGATTCACTTATTTTGAGAGTTGTAAGTTCTTGTACCAGAATATAATCTAATTTAATATCAGTACCTCTGTTTCATACACTATTCTCTGTTGTGTGGGTGTAGATGGGTAGAAGGTTCTATCATTATTATTATTATTATTGAAATGGTTTCTGTTGAAATGGTTTTTGAGCTCCCATAATTTCATTAAGGCACTTTTTTTTTCTTCAGAGGGACGAGGATATGAAGAGCATATATAGGTTCATTTACATTTTGTTTCTGCCTGGAAGGTGATGCAATGCAGAAGAAGCCTATTCCCACATTTATATATATGCAGTTTTCTAGTTTCTTCCCCCTCCCCCCTTCTTTTTATGAGAAGGGGGACAGAGAAAGAGAAGATCTTCTTTCCATAAGGGATGTATAGAAGGCACAGCCAGACACAAATTACTTTGTTATGTGACAAACCTTCAACTAAAAGCAAACCCACACGAGTTTCTTGGCAATAAAGGCACACAGCATCCTTAATACCTAAGAAGCACCTATGAGACACAACATAGTACAAACACCGTGACACAAAAAAATATATGACTGATTTTGAAATGATATGGCACCGATTGTGAAATATCAGTGCTTCACATCCTAAAACTAACAATGTTGATTCAATTGAAATAAACAAATATATGTTAAATTCATACCTCACTGCCATTCAAGGTCATGAAGTAGAAATGTCGATGACCCTTGAAAGCATACTCTCTTTGTCGTGCTTCATAAGCATGCATATCAAGCACCTGTTTAGATCATAAATTAAATATATAGTAAATAAAGATCAATGATGTGCGCATGCAGCACATCAACTATTCATACACAAATATACGCCTGCATCAATACCCTAAACATAAATAACAGGGTTGATGCCAAGAGTATAAGAAATAACATAGTCTAATAAAAACAATCCAATCAGCTTACATTACCCTTTTTCCATCCTTAACAAGCAGCATAAGTTTATTGTTAGATATAAGCAGTTCTTTAGCCCTAGAAGAGTCGCCTAAAAGCATAAACCATGAGTAGTTACAACTTATAAATGGATCAAACTCAACCTACCGACCTCCATTACTATGATTAATGTAATAAAAGGAAGCAGTAAGCCTGAGCTCTGTCTATGGTTAAGGCCCAATAGTCTTTCCCATGTGGGATTGCACTGGAGATAAACACATCATTTTTTGGAATTCAGCTTAAAGCATAAAATTCTTTTGTGGCTCTTCAGTGCTATTCAAATTGCAATTCCAATTCTACAAAAGGAAGCAGGTCAAACTACTTTCTCCCTCATCTCATTGGAGCAAATGGTACTGGTTAACTCAAACTGTATCAGCCTAACCTGCACTAACGGCTAATACATGAAATGATTCACAATATTGAGTCCAGAGGGAACAAAGAAAATAAAGGGATGGAAGATCCACAACTTATATCTGTGAAGGAAGAGAGGGAAAGAGGTATGGAGTAGGAAGGCAGATCCAACTTGATTGCATCCATGACTTTGTTAAAGATCGGGTTAATTCTTTCTTGCCTATAAATTTAAGCAAAAATATAGCAAAAAACCATAAAAAAGCTTCATTCATTCAGCTTCAGAAAATATCTCATCATCAAAGAATATATAGAGATGTAAAGGGGTAACACAAAGAAAAAAGACAAGGTAGCATTCAACTTACCTCGCCAACATATTCAATAAGAAACTGCCCTTTAGATATATCCTCAAGTGCCTTCAACCCATAACCTTTTTTCCCACATTTAAACCACGTCAAGCTTGCATACTTGCGTTGCTGGAACTGAAATCAAACATTTGGACTACAATGATGTCCTTCACACAAAAAGGCAGTCAAAAGTATCTGTGTAGCAGAAGAATAAATAGTTTATATACCTGTTGATTTGAACAAAAATCCCCACATGGGCAGGTTCCTTGAACACATTCAATGTTGAGCATCCGATTTAGACATTCATCCCCACAACCAAACCAACCTTCTGATGGTGGTTTACAATGGCAAACCATTATCTGACATAAGTTCAAGAGTACAATGAGTAAAGCATATTCAATTTATGTGTAAATTTACAAATTTCACTAGCTTAATTGAAACCTAAGTGCTATCCAGTCATGATTAAACATGCAACTTAATCAAAGATAGGTCCCATCTGATTCCTTTCATGGGAGAGGAGACCCCTTTCCAAATTATGTGTAATATATATTATGTCTTTATAATCATTACTTAATAGCACTTATCCCTTTTTATCACTTTTTCAAAAGTAAAACTATAAAAGTCATTTTCTATCCCACCCGCTCATTTTTTACGTTCTCTTTCTCTTTACATTATCCAACCAAATAAGCCCAAAAAAGGCATTAATGGTTCATGCAAGGGGGGAAAAAACTAGTGACTGATGAGAGAAAGGGAAAAAAGTTTGGGAAGACAAAAAAAGGCCTTTTGAAGCAACTTAACTGATGGTTCATGCAAGGCAATTAAACATATGATTCCTAGTCCTTTACATGAAAATGGTCAAGATAGGATCAACAATAAATCCAATCCTCAGTAGAGCACACCCTTTCGTATAAAAGAATAAGCAGTTTAAGTCTTATTTAGGCATGTCTTCTTCATGTCAGCCAAATCTCATTCAGATGTACAGTGATGACATTTTCATTATCCTTTTTATGAACAAAATATTTAATAAAAGAACAGAAAGGTATAAGAAAGGAGGACAAGGAATCATCCAAAAATAAAACCCAAAAAAAGAAAAACACAACAACTAATCAGAGCTCCTAGTCCCTCTGCAAGTCAGACAAGGAAGCCCCCTTGTCCCAAATAGAATGTATAAATATAAAATACACTTAAAAACACTGGCATTTCACTGTAGCCAAATACACCATACCCCAGAAAATATAGTGTATTCAACAAAGACTTACACCCCTTCCTCTTCCACAAGCCCTCAGAGGAAGTCAAATGAAGCTAGCTAAAATGGCAGGGCAAACCAGTACCCTCCTTGTAGAAGTTAAATTGTTTATTCTAAAATTTTCTAGCAGCCTCACAAAGAAGGAACAAATGACAGCTAATCCCCGAACTCCAAAAACACAACACAGCCATTAGGGGGACAAAGCTTTCCTTAGTCCATGTACCAATAAAAAATGTTGCAGATCACACTAGAGCCTTGACATTAGAGGGACTTTTAACCTTCCGGAAAGAAGAGGTGTGGACTAAGTTTTGACTAGGAGTCCAAATCAAGTAATGAAATAACATTCATTGGTGAAAGAATAGGAAAGGCTCGAGGAACAAGTCCTCTTCTCTGGGGGCCTAGAGCAATTGAGAGAATCAAGGAAAACAAGTCCTACTTTTCTTTCTCAATATTATGTCCAGCTTTAAAAGATACAGCACAGGGATTGGAAAGTTTCTTTGCAATGCTGTATTCTTTTGTTTGTACTGTGTTTCTTCCCTTTTCCTTGTTCAAAGATAAAAACTTCTACTCCTCGTCCTTTGTGATCCTCTTTCTTTCTAATTAAATTTCTTTTATTACCCAAAAATACAATGGTGCAGGTCATATAGCCACGCAAGAATATTTAGGTTGATGCTGGTGAATTCAGCTCACCCATATAATATGTTAAATAGAAAAAGAATTAGAACAATTTTGAACCTCATCAATAGTCTGAGTTTTGCAGCTGCGATGCAGAAACTCATTGGTAAGAATATGGGCAAAAGTTGACTCCTGGTGAACTGTAAAGAAATAAATAAATACACATCAGACAAAAGGAAAGATTAATGAATCAGGATGAAATGACATCCCAAAAATAGCCTAGCTTTAAGCTTTAATTTCTGATTTTCTACATAGCCAATATTATATACCTGTCGGTTGTCGATATTCCAATTTCTTATAACTTTTACAGCCATCGTAAGCATCTTCTTCACCTGATGCATCTGATAATCCCAACTCTGCATTGATCTCTGCATTTGTCTTTTCTTGGGGAATAGAGCAATCAGCAAAGTCTTTATTATTGCTGTCCTTACAAGTCCTTAAAAGGAAAATCATACATGACAAGATGCCAGTTATTTTACAGAACTAGAAATAATGGACAAGGTAATTGCCTCATATACAACATACAAGTAATGAATTAAGACAGGGTTACATAACTAACTAGTAACTACATATATATAATATGACTGTCAACACCACAATGAATACTATGATGAAAATACTGCAATAAGAAACTGAACGATAATGACTCATGTTGCATGGTCAATTAATTACAAGCCAATGAAACATCAATTTCCAAACGATGATAAACCAGACATACACCTTCAGAAATTACAGGTCAAGCCTGGTTACATCTTGAACTCCCCCCCCCCCCCAAAAAATAAAAAATAAAAGAAGATTTCACTAAAAGAGAAAAGGAACACAACGAAGGAGGAACAAAAAGAAAAAAAAAATCCTCCCAAACCATGACAGTAAACAACAAAGGAAGAAAAAAGGGAAAATATTATGTCAAAAGTAAATCTACATGCCATTTTGTTTCATACTATAATCAAGAATAGGCTAAAGCAGACATGTTTTCTAAGTGATCTTTTGCAATATGGAATGACAGTCAAAACTTTGCATTCTCATTAGAGAAATAATTAATCAAATTATCAACACTTTATTATGCATCCTTGACCAGCCAGATAGAAGTTCAGATCATCACAGACTAAAAAGACCACATATAGACATCTCACACCAAACATTCAAGTAATGCCTCATGAGTACTATCAACATTAATACTGGACATAATTAGTTGCTGTTTATTGCTCCACATACCGTATTATCAACATAACTGGCTTGTGGTTTTCTAATTTAAGTCAACTGACAAATACATTCTTATACCATATTCACATCTCCAGCTTCTATAGAAGGGCCGTGTAAAAAAAAAATGTGTAATATGAAATTGGTATACCAGGTGCACTTTGTCTCTTCAATTAGGTCTGCAAGCTCAACTGGAATACGCCGCCACTTGTGGCAATCATCACAGCGCACCCATGCATTATGTGGTGATGGATGCTGTTCCTCCAAACTGACACCCAGTGCCATTTCCAAATTGGATACATTCACTGATACTTTGTCGTCAACAGCATTAACTTTTCCAATCGCATCCAACTTATAATTTCCATCAACACCATCTTCTGTGGTATCATAAGAAAACTTCTTGCATGTAAATGCTCAAACCAAATAACAAACAGATTAAATTAAAAAGTAACTAAGATCAGTAAAATTTAGACAAACATGAAGGACTTAAAGTTCTGTCAAAGTAGTATCCAAAATGCAGAGATGAATATAACAACACTATTCCACAGTCCATTTAATTTCTCTTCAGAAAGCTACCTGTATGCAGGCAATCTTCCACTTCACAGATAACTTTTTCAGAGACACCTTTTCCCTTAACTTCACTCTTCTTACTAGGTTGTAGCTGTTTCTCCCTTCGTCTGCAACCAGTCTTTTTCCTGCTCGTTGAGTCAGAAGCTTTTGATTTGGTCTCACTGACTTTACCAGAATTAAGACTTTTAGGAAGTTTACATCCAGAAGATCTTGCAGAAGACAGCAAATTCTCAATGCCCTGGGATTCTGAAAGCTCGTGATCAACATCTGTGCTGGAAGTTGTATCAACTTTCATGCTACTTTTGACTTGCAAAACCTCAGTGGAGTCTTCAACTTCAATCTCTCCAGATAGGGGCAATGGTTCTGTGGATAATTCCTTACAGCTTAATAAGTTGCTTGCAGCATTTATATCAGCGGAAGTAAGCAGACCGGTGGAGCAAACCACATCATTGAAATTCTTCTTACATCCATGATTCTTTGAGTGCTTGGTTTTATTTTTCCTTGGTGGACCCTGTGATCCATCTTCAACAATACAACTACTTGAAGATGTAAGCTTGTCTTTCTTCTTCCCTCTCTTGCAACCAGCAACCTCCACACGAGAATTGAACACTTTAGAAGAACCAAAAATAGCATCATGCAAACCTTGCTGATGTCTTTCTCCAACCTGGACTTCAGGCATTGAATTGATAACTTCCGAATCAGGTGAAGTTCCAGGATCCATACCCTTATCATTAACTGCCTCTCTCAACGGTTCAACCATCCTCTCTGGGGGAATCATGGGACAAAGTTCCTCTGCAACCCCATCTGACTTTTCCATTGTTGCAGTAGTTTCTACACGGTGATTTGTCATTTGTCCATTCAGAACAAGAGCATCCTCATCCAGGTTGTTTTTTAAAGATTCAAACTTGCCCACTGCAACCTCTTCTGAAAATTTATCTCCAGCATTGCTGGCTATTTCCTTGGAGTCTGAACCAGGCCCCAAGTTAGAAGCAGAACCTGAGCCACTTAAAACCTCAGGAACCAAGACATTTGAGCAACTTAAATGAACTTCTTTCCCCAGTTTGATCTTCAGACGAACACGAGTATTTGAAGCACAGCATTTCTTCATTGAACTCATTTTGCTAGAAATTGCACCATTCTTATTTCCTTTGCCACTTTTACGGGCACCTCTCGCCTTCCCTAATCCTTGAAACATAACTTCATCAACCTCAAGCTCATTATCCTGTTCAAAAAACTTATTAATATTTCCTACTAATCCCCAGATAGAAGAACGAGCTGGTTTAGAGAAACAGCTTCTTTTCTTTCTAGCAGCCTCTAAGATTATCTTCATACCCTCACCTAGGAGTGGTACACTGGCTTTGTTCTTGCATTTTCTTGAAGCCCTTTTGGTCTGTGTCTTATGACCAGATTTACTTCTTCGACTATTCCTTCGAAATGGCAAAGATGCAATGTCAGAATACTTGCTTTCAGGGATACAATCAACTTTTATAATATCTTTCCCAATACTATCTGTCTCTCCAGAATTGCCCACAAGGCTACTATAACTGATGGAACCATTAGCATCCTTGGGAAGAAGATCAGGCACATCCTTTGAAGAGCTATTGCTGATATAAACAACAGAGAGAAGACCTGTTTCAGGAGGAAATGTTTTTCTCAAGGTAGAGTTGTCATTTGCTTCTGAGGAACTCTCATTCAACTTACAGGCATCATCATCTACTTGCAACATATTGTTCTTCATTTCAACATTTCTTTCATTCATAACACCAATATTTTGTTCCATAACTTTCATCACATCTTCTGCGTTAAAATTAGTCTCAGTCTTATCAACCCCCTTCTCCAACTGGGTAGCCTTGCCAGGTGAATCAGCTACAGGCAAACTCCCCAAGATCCTTTGGCAACCTGGTAAGGAGAATAGTTGGACGTGTGTATCAATGATACTTTCTTTATCAACAAAGTCTTCAAAAGGGCTATTTCCATCCTCGCCATCTTTCTGATCATGCAGCTCATCACTTACACCCTCTGCTTCAGTATATATTACATCTGTGGGCACTTCACTAAGCTGTGAAGAAGTCTGCTTGCAAGCATCTGCTTCAATCCTACATATCGCGTCACATTTGTTCACAACCTCCGACAATGGATCTGCATTCCTTATTATGTCCTCCTGTTCACTTTGTTGGTGGCAATCAACTAGCAAGTCAGTCAGTAAACCAGCATCATTTTCATCTGCCATGACTGCTAAAGGAACTCCCATAGAGGGGAATATGTTGCTCTTCTCATCCTTCTGCCCACCCTGCTGAACACAAACCTTTGGTGAACCACTAGTCAATATGACGTCTGGTGGCATTTCAAGGCCATCTTCCTCATGAGGTTTTTGTTCTGAGACTAACCTGAAATTTTCTAGGTTAGAAACTTTAATTTGTTCATAACACATACTTGGACAAGTCTGACTATCGGTGTCCAAGGTTTTCTCCATTAGCAACATATCAGTATTTTCATTTTTTCTCACCATCAACAATGAATCTCTGGACGTCTCTGGAATATCAATAAAGCTTGCAGACCCAGTGAGGACCTGTCTAGACGAATTCATACAACCCTCCCCCATACTGGAGTGCTCAACATTAGAGTCCAACGGATTGCAAGCTACTACTGAACAGGACCGTTGCACAGGAATAGACTGCAACGGAAACTCTGAACATAAATGCTGCTCGGTAACAGACCCGCCTGAGGCATCGTCTAATACACTCGATTTCCCACACGAGCCCATCTCAATTTCAATAAATCATTCAAATCTAGCAAACTACCATTAATCTGTCACTGGGTAACAAAACAACTTGTTAGAATTGAATTTCTGAAAGGAGGAAATCACCAAACCGAGTACAATGTAATAACCTATATCCATCAATAGAACCTTAAAAACTATTTTCATTCACCGCTACCTTCAATTAAAGCAAAAGTTAACATCACCACCTGAACCGGAGCTCTCAGAAAAATCAGAGCCCACAGAGAAAACCCTAAAAAGCAGCATTCTCCTGAGGGCCTCTGCACCCAAAAATAAATAAATAAATATTAAAAAACCTTAGTTCCAGAATTTCGCTAGGTAATGCAGACAGACCCATGTGTCCCCGATATACACAAATGTCAAGAAAACATTGTGAAAATTAAAAAACAAAAAGAAAATGCCTTGATAAGCGATAAAAACAAAACTTGGAGAGCAAGTTGATTACATGAAAGAAGTTCATACCAGCCCAGGATGTGGGATTGAGGTAAGGAAGGAGGCTTGTTGTCTCCAGCAATTGTATTAAAAAAATGATATTTCCCTCTCTGGGTAGGGGTGAGAGAGGAAGTCGGGTCTGCGTCGCGCGCAGAGAGAGAAAGAGAGAGTTGGTATCGTCAACAAAACGGAGTCTAAAGAGAAAGAGCACAAAAAGAAAGGGAGAGGGTAGCTCTAGCCGGAGACGGCTTTTATTAATTCTAGGTTGATTAGACCGTTTTACCCTACCCGCATCTTCGCGGAGGCAATGAGAGGCTCCTCGCTCGAGTTCTTCGAAGGACAGATGTCCTAACGTCAGAGGCATTTTGGCCAATAAAATTCTCCATCATTAGGTAGCAGAATCCCATTATTTTAAAAAAAAAAAAGTCATCTTAATTGGGATACTTTTATGCTAACCCACGAGACCCAGGGATTTTCTTTATTGTCCTTTAGGTGGTACAATTTTCTTATTATAATGAGTTTAGTCTTCCTCAATCTAACCGTCATTCAATAATAATTCGAAATAGGGCTCTAGGTTATACGAAATTGCAAGCATCCAATTTTTTATTTTTATTTAACATTTTTCCGTTTAAAAGGAAGTATAGACTTGGATGATGTACGTGAAGAACACACACGTAGATGTGGATTATAGTAGAGGGATTCCATGACCACAGGCTCATTCTTTACTCATGACTAGATTTAAGTAAGAAAAAATCTATAAAATGTCGGTCAACCAAAAAAAATTAGTTTTTGTATTACCATGTAATAATTTTAAAAAATTGTGTGCTATAGATTCATTAACATGTATTGCATTTACCCTGCGAAAAATACAAGAGAAAAAAATCAATAATAAATAAAAACGTTGCATGAAGTTGAAACCTGAAGGATATTATATTTAAAATAATTCAAGTAAATTATACACTCTTTTTTCTTTGTTAGAGATACTAAAATTGTATGACTTTTTTAATTTCAAAAATTTATATTATTTTTTCTAATAAAAAAATGTGTTACTATGACATTTTCTATAACAAAAAAATACGTTATTATTGCATCCATTTGGCCAAAATACTCTTATATATATTATTTATATAATATAATAAGTACTAAATATATATTTGACCAATCTAAAAATAGTCAATGTTCTAAATTTTAAAATAAATTAAATGTATAGTTTTCAATACAAAATAAACAATATTGAAATATAACTTTTAAAGATATATTTTTAATAAAAAAATTAATATTATTCTTAAAGGTATTTTAACTATGTTTTAGCTTTGAGAAGTTTCTGTATATTTTTATAATAAATGAGAAGATTATATAATTTGAGTATTTCTTAAAGGAGAGAGGAATAAGTAAATCAAAAATCAATTCAATTGATATCAATAAACTAATTTTGAGTAATTGAAAGACAAATCATAATCAATATGACATTTATGTATTTAGGACCTTGGTTCTCTTATAAAGTCAAAAAAAGAAAAAAGAAACATGAGTCTCATATAAATAAAAGTTATTAATTATCCCCTCTTTCCCATATTGTACAACGTGCGTAAGGAAGATAATCAAAATAGTTGTATTTAACATAAATGCATCATTATCGTTTGACATAATTAGGAATGCACATAGGTTCAACCTAACTTAGTGAAATTTTTACCTAACTTGGTACATTTTTCCTTAAGCTTGGTGCTTAACCTAGCTCAGGTTGAGCAAGCTAAGTAGGCTAAGTTGATTAAGCTAATTAAGCTTATTTTACTTTTAATAAAAATTGTAAAATGATCTTCTAAAAAAATAAAGTTTTAATATGCAACCCTATAAATTGTATTTTGTCTTTAAAAAAGAGTTATCATGTAAGTTCTTATAAATTATAAAATAATATTTTTGCTATCAAAAAACAAAATTTTCATATAAGTCATTATAAAATTATATTTTACTTTTAAAAAAAATTTATATAAGTCTTTATAGATTTTTTCTAAATATGTAGGATAGGACTAACCTAGGCAAGAATAACCAATATAGCTATGCGTGGCCTAGTCTAATTTGCTTTTTTTCTTTTTTCAACTAGACCCAATATTATTAAGTGAGACCAAGCTGATCTTAATATTAAGTTAGAGGAACACCTATACACATAACTACCTTTTTATGAAGTTTTGCATAATAAATAATATTTAATTAAGTAATGACAAAATAACATAGAGATATATCAAATATAATTACTATTAAAAATTAATTTAAACTTGATTTACTATACAACTTAATTGAATGGAAGAAGTATATTCTTTATAAATTTGTGCTATAATGATTAACAATAGAGGTTTAGTTGCATTTCAAATCATAGTTTGCTTATACCAATTGTTGACACTAAAAAAATCATATTTTACTTAAGAGCTTGACTAAATTGGGAGCCTTGATAGTTAAGTAGCTCACAAAAATATGGAGTGTAAGGCTTGACTTGGTTAGCACAACTTTTGTATGATTTTCCATAAAATTATGTTTTGCTTACACATAAACAAAAAGGCTATAAAGTTAGTTGAGACATATAATATAGATAATGGTTTATCATAAAGAGAAGTTATCAGTCGCGGAAGCCACTTCCAAGTTAATGAATGCCATAAAGTCAATTGAAGCATAAAATATAAATTATGGCATATCATGGAAGCCATATAAAATGAGAAAAAGGCCAAAACACAAAAATATAGTCAAACCATACAAGAAATTATTTAGCAACTTCATTTTGTTTTTACTTTATGCTCCTTTATTTTCAGCATTTATTTATTTGCTTTGTAAACTTTATTTCCAATTTATTTCTAGCATTTGATTATTGTTTCCAACCCATTATTAAAATTGTTATTTAGTTTCTTTAAAGTTTTTTTGTCTTCATTTGTTATTATTTAAGCTTGTATCAGTATTTAATTAAATTTCAAACAAACATTTTTTTGACCCCCAATTTCATTTATCTCCATCTTTTTTAATTTATTCCTATTTATAACATCATTTTATATAGGCTTAACTATGTTTAAAATTTAAAAGAACCCATTTTTAGGGAATTATGTATCTTCTAATACATAAACCATAAATGCAAGTAACTCTCCCAATCCAAAAGCCATCTCTTATATCTTTGAAGGAGGAAGCAAATAGAAAGATGAGTTCATCTTTGTAGTCAAGCAAATGAACGGAGTGTATGAAGTGAGCACTAGAGAAAGAAACACACTTGCCATTCAAAGGAATCGCTCATTGTTAGTACTAGTTAGAACCCTCGTCCATGCTATAATACTAAATTATCGAGCTTCTATATCAACCTAAGGCAAACTAGCTCTAGATCCTTTACTCATAATTTTAAATGGGAGCATTGAAGAAATCCCCAATGGATACATATAGGGAATTGCTTTTAGGGTAATATTTGATCTTTGAAAATTCAAAATATGCAAATTAGTTGAAGTGTGATCAATTTATCTAATCAATCAAGTTAGCATTAAATCAATTATCATCAAGACAGAGATCTAATAGCCCTCGACAAATCATTGCTAAGAGCAAAAAATAAAGCTTTTTCTTGTTAATCATTCATATGATTGTCCACTTTTAACTAATTAGCTGATGAAAATTTAATTAAAAAAAAACCTTAATTGACATAATTAGTTCATTCAATGGGACTCTACAAGTTTTAAACATTTAAGTATGTTTGGAGGGTACTAGTGTTCAAACAATTACTTATTTGATGGAGATGTAACAGCAAAAAATACCTAACATGTTCTTGAAGGAACTAACATAACAATTGCAAAAGGTGAGAACCACTTAAAATTGGTTACATCTTTGATAGTCACAATAACATCATTAAACACATTATGTGATGAAATGTTTATAAGAGTGTATGCTAGTGATCTTGCCATATTTGATGAAATCATGAAGCCTATGGTGATTAACAAACTCCATAGCGAGTAAAGGGGAAAAAAGGAAGTAACCCAAAGGCAAGTTAAAGGCAACCATTTAATATTATAATAACTCCTGGCTTTTAAATAGTCAAAATTCATTATCTGAGACTTATGACTATAAATCATTAACTACTACCTACAGTTGTAGCTCATTAGCCAACACCTGCTATTATAATCAAAATCAATTATCCAATAATTGTAGCTATAGAAAAAAATTATCAATAGATACCTGTAACTCTAGTTGAAATTTATCAACTGATACCTATGGTTATAACTAAAAATTATCAACCAATGCTTATGATTCAAGTTAGAATTCATTAGTCATTACTTGCACAACAAACATGATCATGAGCTAAAAAGTTTGATTAACTCAATAATCTTAATTTTTAAAAAATGGATATAAAAAAAAGAGATAAAAACAGGCCTTTTTAAAAAATCTAAATATAAAATACAAGTTGGGTTTGGTTTTTTTTACTCAGCTTGTACTAATTAACTTTTTTATATTATTAATTAATACTATTATTTTACCATACTTTTATAGGTTATTTGTTATTAAGTATGAAAATGGGAGGAGAATGAAAATATGAATGAAATAAATGGTAAATATATCTCATCTACATTAAAAAAAATAAAAGAAAAGGAATAGACACTATTAAATAATAATAACAATGGTATAATAGATATTGTCAAAAAAAAAAACTCTACTTCTCTCTAACCTTCTTGTAACCAAACAACCCCTCAGTCCCTTCCTTTAACTAACCAAATGCCTAAACCCTTAACATTGACAAGCTTAGTCACTAATCCATCATTGACTAACTTTATAGTCCATAACTTTCTTGTAAAATAGAACAAAACCCACCATTATGTTTTCCTTTTTCTATGGAAACTACATGACAACAATTTTCATTTTTTTCATATTACCATTATGTTTTCATTTTTCTATAGAAACTACATGCTAGTAATTTCCCTTTTTTTTCATATTAATCTTAGTGCAATGTTATTCAATTGAAAACTTCTTTAAACGTAAAAGTGCTCGTTAAGGTTTGTGCTAAGGATGTAGTGTTGATGAAGCATTATTTGTATCGATTAATGTGAGATGATTACATGTGTAATATCGTTTGGCCAAATCTATCTTACTTCTAATTTTAAAATTTTCCTTTTGTGAAAAATAGGATATATGCATTACTTCTTAAGTAAGGTTTTTTTTACTATAGCATTGTTTAATTAAATTGTTAAAAGCAAGATACTTAATGTTAATAGGTGAAATTCTTTACTATTAGTATTAAATAAATATCAATTCCTTTTTTAGTTGGCTTAGAGTCTTTAAATAATGTATATATCACAGACTTTAATGGTAAGTATCAAATCCCAATCTTTGCCTTGACAAAAATCATGGTGTTTACTGGCAACATTTTATTTTTATGATAACATTATTATAATTATAAAACAGGCCGATCTAGCCATTTTTTTACCAAGTTTGGACCTCTTTTTTTAAAATGTTTTTCACAAACCTAATTCATGATTAAGTTTATTGCATACAATTATTTTAGTGATATATATTAAGATTTGTATATAGGAAGATACATAAAATAATATATATATATATATATTATACACACACGTACATATATGTAAATAGATAAATATAAATTGTATTTTTTTTATAAACTATACAATTGTATTTTTTATAATGTTTTATTACCTAGTAGTAAGGAGCTCTTTAGGTATATAATATTTTTTTACAATTATATTTAAATTTGATTGACTATAATAATTCAAAATGTTATTGATATAGAATTATAAGATTTTGATTAACAAGTAAAAAGTTAAAAAAAAGATAATTAACGATTAACAAAATCAAAACAAAATTAATTATATCAATTAAAGAATTAATTACAAGAATTTAAAATAAATAATTAAGGATAGCATGTATCTTTTAAAATTCAAATTGAAGGCAATTGTCTTCAATTAAAAAAAAAAGAAAAAGAAAAAGACATGGGTATTTATGCTCGCATTTGATTTCTTTTTTTCCTTTTTTTCGAAAAAGAACTCGTGTCCTTGTAGAAAACTTATCACAGCATGTAGATTAATAATATTGGCGGCTCAACATTTTGTTTAATCATTATTTTTTCTACATTCCAAGCAAAAAGCCATTTTAGGTTCAATTAAGAGCGTTGTTTAAGTTTTGTACCTAGTATGATTGGATTACGTCTTAGGTTTGAATTGAATAAAAGTTATGAGATATCTTATGACAAAAAGGACTTTAGATATTGATTTGTCAATTTTTAATAATCTTAAAAATAATCTCTAAATTTAGACATAAGCTTTTTTATTTTTTTAAAACAAATACTTAGAGGTTACAAAAATATTTCACAAAATAAAAGCTAAACACCACTTGCGCAATTGTAAAAATTTTAAGTTTAATAATGAAAAATTGACATCCATAACTTTGTTGTCGATTTAGATGATAGGTGAAAATATTGCTGATCCGTTAATGCTTTTATAAGGGGAGATGGACGTCGAGTTTTCCCTCAGCGAGAAAGGTGAGCCGCCGTTGCTTAAGGCGGATGGGCTACGATCTACAAAGAAAGTTAAGATGTGAGATGGCAATGGCGAAATAGAAAGGAGTGAGACAAAAACGATAATGGAAGGGGATGATGGAAATGTGATGCTGAGCAAAACCAGTGTTGTGCCATGGTCGTATTAGAACATGTTGATGGACGAGGGCTCAAACAAGTCTCATAGGGAGATAAATATTACTGATGAGGATTATAAGATTGGAAAGGATGGTGTGATACCGATGATAGACTTTTCCGATCACATTTGACAAATGTTTGTTAAGGGAATGGAACGAACTCTCATACTGAAGTTGTTGGGTAAGCCCATCCGATATAGGGATCTTTTGAGGAAACTTCCGTTGTTATGGCAACCTAAAGGAACCTTTGAATTGGTTGATATTGAAGGTGGTTTCTTTCTCGCAACTTTTGCGACAGAGGAAGACTACACGAAAGCTTTAACTGGTGGGCCATGGATGATTTATGGAGCTTATCTCACAGTGCAACCATGGTCCTTGGACTTTGATCCTACTTTGTCAATGGTTTCAAAAGTGTTGGCTTGGGTTCGAGTTCTGGGCTTATCTTTCAAATACTACCATAAAGGGGCGTTAAGAGCAATTGGCAAACTTCTGGGTCAAGTGATAAAAATTTACTACACCATCGAGGCTCGTAGTCGTGGGAAGTATGCTCAAATTGTTGTTCTTGCGGATCTATCACAGTCTTTAGTCCCACAGATCAAGGTGGATAGGAAAGCTTATAGGGTTGAGTATGAAGGGCTCCCCCTAATTTGTTTTAGATGTGGGAAGTACGGGAACATTAAGGATCACTGTAAAGAAAGGAATGAGAGACAAACAGTGGTTGCACCATGTTAATTGCAAGCGCCTCAACTGTAAGATTCATCTGTTCCACAATGTACTATGGGTGCAGTACCAAACAACACAGAGGCTATGATGGTTGAAGACCAGATTTCGGTGCCGAAGAAACCCATCTACGGCCCACAAATGCACACGCCAAATTCCCAACGGCGAGGTTACAGGCAACCAAAAAAGAAAGAAGCGAACTTTAGGGGATCGAGCCGTTATACCGGATCAAGATATAGTATCTTGTATGATTATAATGATAAAAAAGAAGGTAATAAGGAACATATTGCAGCAAAGATCATGACTCAGAGGTATACGGTGAAGGATACAGCACGTGCTATGACCAAGGAAGAAACAAGTGTAGGACTCAAGGAATAACCAAAAAAGGAAGCGATAAGTAATAAGCGGGTAACTGGGACTAACGATCTGGGCTACAAAAGGACAAGCTCTTTGGCCCATGGAGTTGACGGTGGACCCAAGGTAACGAACAATATAGATCTTGGTGAGTGCAGTGGAACCAAAACGAATGATCATAGTAATGAATCTTTATTTGATTCTCTAGCTTTTAAGGCCAAGGTAGCCCAGACTTCTTTAGACTAGACAAAGCATATAGTTGTGGAAATCATTAGGGAGAGAGTGGCCATGGAGGATATTAGCAATAACAAGGGGCAGGTGGAGGAGGCGAACGGAATGTATCAACGTGAGATGGGGATTTGTGGTCAATGTAAGGAAAATAAAGTGCCTAAAGGCCCGGATAAAAAACTAGTTTTGCATGGGGTCAGATTGCAATCTTTCATAATGCGAAACCTTAAAGTCCGGAAAAAAGCTTCTGGCACTACTATTTCCAGAAATGCTTTAGAGGCTATCAGAGAGAAGTTGGGAGACAATTTTGATTTAGTCATCAGGACATGTGCTCGCCGAATATGAAGTTGAATAAAGGAATAATGGGGACGACCCTGGGGGGTCAAGAATGGCTACGTGATGACACTATATATCCGATTCGCTTATGGGTTTGAACATTCTTGTTTAGAACTGCCAAGGGGCAGCAAACAAAACTTTTTTCAGAACACTTGTGTAGTTTGCGTCAGAACACAAGGCGGCTATTTTGGTGCTTGTGGAACTTCGTATTTCGGGTCTCAAAGTGAATAAATTCATTAAACATACTGGCTATGAATTTTTTCACAGAGTGGAAGCCAAAGGTTTTTCTAGAGGTCAATGTTGTGTGCAACCACCTTCAGTTTGTGTACACTAATATTCAAGTGATTGATGTGAATTAAACTTTCTTCTTTACTGCCATTTACGAAAGTCTGAATAATTCGATTAGAAAAGAGCTTTGGAGAGATCTTCTGCTAATTACTGCTTATAACACGGATCTACGACTATTGCCTAACGATTTCAATGCTATTTTGAGTAGTACAGATAGAGCGGGTGTGGTCCATAATCGTGCGAGAGGTTGTGAGCTTTTTCAGAAGTTCATTTTTTATGTTAGGTTAATTGATTTGGGATTTAGTGGGCCTAAATTTATATGGCGACGAGATACTTTGATGTAATGCCTTTATCAAGCCTTGGGCAATATACATTGGTTGTCCTCTTTTAATAACATTGTGATTAAGCACCTCCCAAAGCTCAACTTGAACCATCGTTCCATCGTGATACAAGTTCAACATGATAGAGATCAACGACAACATCAATCTAATTTTTATTACCTTGTGGCGTGGTCAACAGTGGACTCTTTTAAATATCTCGTTGCTAATAGTTAGTCTAATGCAGATTCCATCATCACTAACGTGAGCAACTTCACTAAGAAAGCTAAGATATGGAATCGTGAGGTGTTTGGTAACATCATGAAAAGGAAACAACGTGTGATGGCTAGACTTAAGGGTATCCAAAAATCTTTGGAGCAATGACTTTTGGAGTATTTCTTAAACCTAGAAACAAAGCTTACAAAGGAATTCGAGCTAATTTGTGAGCAAGAAAGTTTAACTTGGGTGCAACGTGCGAGATGTGATTAGCTTAATCTAGGCGATAGGAACTCAGCTTTCTATCATGCTAAAGTTACAAGAAGAAAGAGTAGAAAAAGAATCATAGCTCTTAAAGGTGAAGATGGGGATTGGTG
Organism: Erythrophleum ivorense; assembly: GCA_026724425.1. NCBI lineage: Eukaryota > Viridiplantae > Streptophyta > Magnoliopsida > Fabales > Fabaceae > Erythrophleum > Erythrophleum ivorense. The sequence continues at coordinate 56,907,594 of JAIUCV010000004.1, read as the reverse complement.
TTCAGACGATAATACTCTTCAACAATGGGCTTACCAATTTTTTAAAGATTTGTACTCGAAGGATTCTGAGGATGTTCTTCCATACCATATAAAAAAAGCTTATCCTCCCATTGAGCAAGAGAGGTTTTGAGCTCTTGAGGTGGGTATTTCAAATAATGAAGTTCGCCAAGCCCTTTTTGAAATGAAGCCTCTCAAAGCTCCAGGAATTGATGGGCTACATGCAGTTTTTTTCCAAACCTAATAGGATGTGGTGGGTCTTTCAGTTTGTAGTATGGTTAATTGAGTGTTTGAAGATGGAGTGTTGGAACAGGAACTTAATCAAACCATTATTACTCTCATTCCGAAGGTGGCTAATTTTGAAAGGTTGAAAAAGCTTTGGCCTATAAGTTTATGCACGATTCTTTACAAGATTGTTACCAAGGTGCTTACGAATAGAATCAAAAAGATTCTTCCCAGCTTAGTCTCATTGAACCAAGTCAACTTTATTGCAGGGCGAAACATTACAAACAACATTATTGTAGCGCAAGAGGTAATCCATTCTATGAGATTAAAAAAGGGAATGAAGGGATGGGTGGCTATTAAAGTGGATTTGGAGAAAATGTATGACAGGCTTAGATGGGATTTTATTGAAGAATCTCTCCGTGATGCTAGCTACCAAACAGGCTGGTCAACATAATAATGTTGTGTGTCACCACTTGCAAAATGAAGGTTGTTTGGAATGGAACCTAAACGGAGGAATTTAATCCCTCTCGGGATATACGACAAGGGGATCCTCTCTCCCCTTATATTTTTGTTCTCTGCATAGAACGCCTTTCACAGGTTATTAATAAAGCTTTTTAAATAAGATTTGACATCCTATCAAACTAGGAAGGCAAGGGCCTCCTCTTTCACACCTTTTCTTCGTTGATGATTTGGTTTTGTTTAGCACGACTGAGAATTCTCAGATCCAGCTAATCAAAAGAATTTTAGATGTTTTTTGTAAAAGTTCTGGGCATAAGGTAAGTAATAGTAAAACTAAAGTCTTCTTCTCGAATAATACAACTAGCCTTAAGGCTGAGCGGATCAATAATGAGTTGAGTCATAGTAAGACTAATGACCTGGGAAAATATTTAGGGGTCCATATTCATCACAGTCGTGTTAAGCAGGACACTTATGGGTATATTGAAGATAAAGTCAAGCAGAGATTATCTAGCTGGGTGGTTAAAACATTATCTTTAGCTGGGCATATTACTTTAGCCAAGTCTGTGCTAGCTGCTATCTCTATGTATGCCATGCAAACTACAAAGCTTCCTAGTAGGCTCTGTAATAGAATTGAACAGCTTATCAAAAATTTTGTGGGGAAGTACGGAGGATATGAAGAAGACCAACTTGGTAAAATGAAAAAATTTATGTCATCCTTACATCAGAGGAAGATGTGGGCTTAAAAAAGTAGAAGCCCAAAATAGAGCTTTTCTTATGAAAGTGGGGTTCAAGTTGTTGACTGAGCCGGATCTTCTCTGGGTGAAGGTGTTAAAGGGCAAGTATGGCTGGAATGAGTATAATGGTCCTCCTAAGTATAACTAAAAATGTTCCTTTTTATGGCGGAACTTGAAAAAAATCTAGGAGGATTTGGAATTAGGAGTTCAGTGAGAGATTGGTGATAGTCGTAATATTCGATTTTGGTCTGACAGCTGGCTTGCTAATGTGGGTCCCCTCAAGTTTCTGGTGGATTGAGATCTTTCGGAGGAAGAGTTAGCTCTTCCAATTTTTAACTTCGTGAGTTTCGATGAAAATTGGAAATGGGATGTCATTGAAAGTAACCTACCAGACCATGTTGTTTCTCTTATTGCAAGTGTGCGTCCCCCCAACAATGACGGTGGTGCGCCAAGCTGCTTTTGGGATTTGACTAGTGATGGAAGTTTTTCTGTCCAAATAGCATATGAGCTACTTCTTGGTGATGGTTAGCGATCGAATGAGAACAAGTGCAACGCAGCTTGGAGGTGGCAAAGAGCCCAACAGGTTAGAGTCTTTCTCTGGTTAACTCTTCGAGGAGCCTTACTAACCAACCATGAACGATATCGACATCACATGACAAATAATGATACTTGTAAGAGATGTGGGGGTGAAAATGAAGACATTGACTATGTGCTTCGCAAGTGCACTTTCGCTCAGTCGGTGTGGGAGAGACTTATTCCCAGAAGTAGGCTTTCACATTTTCTCAATGAGAAAATAGGCGAATGGCTGGTGCGCAACCTCACTACGAATGATTATAATGTGGAGGAGTGTGGGGAGTGGGTTACAACTTTTGGCATCACTTGTTGGAAGTTGTGGGAGGCTCGAAATAGAAATATATTCCTAAATGAATATATGCAATCCACCCAACTCGTTAAGGTAAGCAATACTTTTACTGCATTTAATTGGGAGGCTAGGGAGACGTTGAGACAGGCTTATGGGCAAAAGGGCTCGAAGGATGAAAGAGTGATCACGTGGAAAAAGACTCCTACTAATTGGGTTTCTCTCAACTGTGATGGTGCTGTGAAGAGTGTGTCTAGCCAGGCAGGGGCTAGTAGTCTTTTACGATGTGTCAATGGTCGCTGGATTCGTGGGTGTTGCAGAAGCATTGGTGCATGCACGACTACTAAGGCTAAATTATGGGCAATAGTTGATGGTCTTGAGTTGGCTTGGAGTAATGGTTTCAGACAGGTCAAGGTGGATGTAGATTGTGTTAACTGCGGTGCATCTCCTTAACAATAAGGAACCTCGCCCCAGTGCCAACTTCAGTTTTATTCGTTAGATTCATTTGCTTTTTTGTAGAGATTGGCAAGTTTAAGTCTCGCATGTGCAGATTACCTTGCTTCGTATGCACTTTCTAAAGACAGAGGTCTCCACGTTGTGGATGAACCTCTTGAAGACCTTAAGAAGTTGCTGAATATGGGAAGAGTTAGATGCTATCATAGTACGACTTAGTTCTTTTGTTTTTTCTCCCTTTTTACCAAAAAAAAAAATATTGCTGATTCATCTTTTGGGATGAAAATTTGTTATTATTTTCAATGTTGCAGCAAAATAATTATATTTATTCATTTTGCATAATAGATTTATCAATTTCTTCCATTGCCTAAAAAGTCCTAACTTTCATTAATAAGAATACATTAAAGACTCCACCTTTAGGAGATATAAACGCCAAGGTGGAGATAAAACAACTTTTCAATTTGTTAGACAAAATAAAAGACTACAAAATATTATAATTTGCCATGAATGACAACTCGAGAGACTAAATATAAGAATAAAACAAACAAATTTGCAAAGAAAACAAATTAATACATAGATATTCTTTAAATATATTGCAGAATAACAAATATGAGAATATTTATTCACACAACAATAATGAGAGGGAGAGAGGGTGTAAAGCAAGAAGGAGAAGGATAATTGCTATCTTGATTGCCTTTTGGAAAAAAGTCTAGAATTAGAGGGAGAGAGATCAAAAGCTCATTGGTTTGTTGATCAAAGGAAGGAAAGAAAGAATGGGATCACAGCATGGAAAGAAGCAGCGTAACAAAAATTATTTCTACGAGTTTCAGAGATAAGATAAACGACACCTAACAACAAAATATGAACGAGACTTGAGATGAAGTGATAGCGACATTTATTTACAATCGCTGAACAATAGGAAAATATAAAAAAAAAATGGTGACGAAGCATTCAAAAAACAAAAATTTCCCTTAATTTGAAGCAAAGGAATAAACTCTAATTCTAAAATATTATCATTCATTAGCTGCCTTGCCTTCAAAATAACACACGGCAATTTAAGGAAAACATGACAGAAACAACAAAATCACATAACAACCTAACAACATTACCCTGTCGCCACGTTGCTACCTTCCCAAAATATCAACATTTCTACTTTGATCAGTTATAATACTCTGTTAGGCTACGTTTTGTTAGCTAGGAAATATAAAGAGATAGTGAGGATTTATTTATTTATTTATTATATTTTTATAATTATTATTTAATTGTATTTGTATTTTTATTATTATTATAAATAAAATATGCAAATATCAATTTTTCATTCTACTTATTAATTTTTTTTCTCTTTTTATTGTATTTAACTTTTTTTCCGTCGTCCAAGGGTAGCCATAGACATCCTCCCCTCCCGGCAGCCGCCAATTTTGTTGCTGCCGATTTGGGCCATGGGCTCACTTGATGGGCTCTCATTGCGAATGAAAAAGGAGGAAGAGGTTTCAATTTTAACCCATTGACAGAAGCTTTAGTCGCTGGTAGTTGAGAATATATAATATACAATAAGGAAATAATATAGAAGATTAATAGATTATATAATAAGATGGTTTTAAAATTATAAATTGTAACATTATCACACAAAGGTTACAGATTTTTTATTTCATATCGCCAGATCCACTTTCAAATCCACTAACAATGGATAAGATCGCATGCCACCCGTTCATTTTTGTTTCCACTGGACATGTAACTTTCAACAATTCCATTAGAAAATATTGAAAATTATTAAATCTGAATTTTTAACACTTCATTAACTGTTAATTTCTTTATATGATAAAAATATTTAACCACTTTATATATAAATAAAAATTAAATTTCTTTCGGAACAATTTTAAAACACACATCTTATAACCTTTGGTTCATTTAACCATTACCTATTGGATAAAAAAATTGTTGACATGGCATATGTGTGAGTATCATAGTTGATTTAATAAGTACTGGCGACTTATTTGATATTATGTAATTATAAAATAAAAATATAATTTTAAAGATAAAAATAATTTTTGTATTTTTATTTTAAAAAATAATAAAATATTATTAAAATAATAATTAAAAAATATAAAAAATATTATATAAAAAATTATGTAAAATAATTTCTTTTACATCAAGATTACCATTCGGTCCTGACTAACTTCCCAGCTCTATCAAAAAGGACAAGCTACCATTACCAATTCCCACTTCGCAAACTCCTCTTTTCCACGTTGAAAGGTAGGAAAGGATCCGGGCCCGTATTACACCCGACCCGCTATTCTTTCCCACCCTCGTTTTCTCGGGAAAGAAAGAGCAAGAAAATTTTTACGACCCAGTCGAATTGCAGTTAAAAGCCTTCAGGTTCCTTTTTCTTTTTCTTTTTCTTTTTTTCTTCCCCGTAATTTATTTGTTTTGGAGTCCCGCGCAATCTCTCCCTCTCCGACTCTTCAGCCAATACCCTTATTTTTTTCTAGGGCATACTCTTTCTCCTATGTTTTCATACCCTAATTTTTGAATCTTCGTATCAAGGCCCAGCAATTTGCGACGATCCCAATTTGTTGGGATGGAGGAAGAGAAGGCTCTTCTCGGTGGTGGTGGTGGTGGCGATTCGTCGAGGGCTTCGTCCTCGTTTGTGAAGAAGGGCGACCGCCAAATGTTCACGGTGGAGCTCCGGCCCGGAGAGACCACTATAGTCTCCTGGAAGAAGCTAATGAAAGACTCTAACAAGGTTAATGGATCCAGTTTGGCCCCCGAACATCTAACCATTGCGCACCCCGCCCTGGAGTCCAGAATCGCTCCCGTGAGACTCCTTAATTTCACAGTCATTTAATGTGCATCCTTCTATATTTATTTTTGTAGTCTGTGTCTTTCTGAAATTCCAAATACATTGTGGTTAAGACATAACCATAGGCTGTATCTTTTTACCATGGGCATTTTTTCTCAAATATGCATAATGTAATACTTAGCGTGATATGAGTGCTTGTTCAGTAAGTCGAGGGTGTGATTTTTCATTATTTAGTTAGCCACATGAAACTCTTAACCATATATTTATGTCTTTCGCGTGCATGGGATTTTAATTCAGGAATACTGCTTCTTAATTTAAATTAGAAGGTTTTTATAGTAATCTGAAAATTTTCTTTAAAGATTTCACCTTTTATTAGAAAGATTTTTAATTTTTAATTTTTGTGCCCACTTGAGTTAATACACGTTCTACTGGAGTATTTGCTAAACGAAAAGGAAATGGAAAATTTGATGAAATTCTATTTTTGCCCTTATAATCATTATGTAATATTATCTATCAATCATTATTTAATCACCTTTTATTAGAAAGATTTTTAATTTTAAATTTTTGCGCCCACTTGAGTTAATACACGTCCTACTGGAATATTTGCCAAACGAAAAGGAAATGGAAAATTTGATGAAATTTTATTTTTGCCTTTATAATCATTATTTAATATTATCTATCAATCATTATTTAATCATTAAAGTCAGAGTTATTATAGTTATTTTTTATCTACAAAATTACTTTTTTCATTTTCATTTTTAACTCTCTGCGAGATATGGATTGAATACATGCGATGTATTGTTAAGTGATAGGAAAATCTAAGTAGGATGGAATAACCTGTATAACTCTTGATGTTTTTGGTTATGCAAACTAGTCTCTTAGGTAAGACTCTCGATTTTTTAAATGAATGTGAGGAAATTATGCTCATCATTCCATTTTGCATTGTCAAATTGTCATACGATTTGGTTTAAATTGTTTGCAGGGTTTTTCTTGTTAGTAAAAACCTGATATTCTTTTTTCATGTTCTAGTATTGTTCTTGGTATGATGGACGTTCATGCCTGTTTCCCTTTGCATTTCAAGATTTTCCTCAGCTGCCTTTTCTACCTAGATCAGTGCACGAAACTGGGTCATCTGTGATCTACTAGGCTTTAATATGTTAGAACTAGAAGCATGTACAGTGTTGAATTTTCTAGTTAGTGTGTGTAAACTTCTCAATATCCTGCTGTGTGCTTGTTTTTAATCAAACTTGTGTCTTTTGACACTATAGGTGTTCTTATTTTGATTTTATTTTCCTGCTTATTGTATGGGTCATATGATTGAATTATTTTTAGAATAACATGAAATTTTATTAAATATACGGATTCAAGGTAATCAAGGCATGGATTGAAAAAAACCTGTCATATGCTATGTTTTTGTCTTATTTTTCACCTGGGAACTTGTCTTCCTTTGTAAAGTCCAGCTTCTCGTCTTGTTGAAATTATATTTGGTTGTATGCTTTACTCAGTTTCTTAGAAGCCTCTGCTTATCTCTTTTAGGGACAGCCTACTGAAAATGAAGCAAAAGATGCTGCTTTTCCACATCGTTTCAGTGCTGTAATAGAGAAGATTGAACGCCTTTACATGGTATGTATATATTGCTTACTGAGATTGTTACGCCCTGCTCTCTATCTGCATCATTTAGTTTTGACCCTAGATTCATAGATGTGCATTTAAGCTTTAACTTTTGGTAATAATGGGAACTAATCAATTCAGGGTAAGGATAGCAGTGATGAGGAGGATCTACGTGATGTTCCAGATGATGATCAATATGATACAGAAGACTCTTTCATTGATGATGCTGAGCTGGTAGGTATCTTTGTATGTTCTTATGGTTTATGTATGTGTTCATCTTTGATAGCTGACAGGAATTATATTCTTCTGTATATTAAGCTTCTTGACTTGTCTATTGCTTTCATTTATGTCCTTGAACTATCCTTTGTGCAGGATGAATATTTTGAGGTTGATAATTCTGCAATTAAACATGAAGGATTCTTTGTGAACAGGGGAAAGTTGGAACGCATGTACGTTTTTTTTTTTGGGCCGTGTTTAATTTATGAATATTTTCCTCAAGTATTTCCTTTTTCTTTTCTCTGCAAATCACTTATATGTAACAGGCCATTACACATTTTCTTCTTTGGTTGATTGGCAAAGTCAATTGTTACAATGAATGGTCCTTCTCTCTTACTCTTCCCCCTCCCTCTTAAAGGGTCATTGATGCTTGCTTCTGATGTGAATACAAATTCTAAAAACTAGGACAACTGAGAGCTTCCTGAATTGTGTTTTTCCTAGAAAGGTTTTGAAGTATTAGTTCTCAAGGCTTTATGGTTGAGTGGACAGATGATAATTGGCTAAATTTTTGTTGGAACCTAATTTTTAGTTGTATTATGGATGATAATTATATTATGGAAGTGTGGATCTCAAATGTTGAGGAGCGGTTCTATACTTCTATTACACTGTATAATATAACTATTGCTGAGAAAAGTCTGTTGCAGATTATGAAAATGTCTATTAATTGCAAGATTAAAGTTTAGGAACAAGGTTGATGTTGCTCAGTCTGTGATGTTCAAGCTGCTAGATAAGCCTTGCACCTTTTCATTTGTTTTATTTAGTATTTCTTCTTTTATATTTTTTAAGTATTAAACCTTAACTAAATCTGTTTGATCAATTGCTAGAATGGGTAATGGTGGCTGCAATTTTAGGCTGTCCATGACCTCAGAGAGATAAAATGAGTTGAACATAGAATTAGCTTCTTGATGTCTTTCAAAAAATCCTCTTACATCCAGTTACATATGTCATTTTTATTTATCAAAAGATTGTCGTCGTATAAGACCACATAAAGTTTGTTGTCAGAACTCAGAAATCTCTATATATTCTGTCAGGGAGGATATTGAATCCTCCTCTTATATTGTATGGTCCTTCCTCTCTCTGATAAAATTTTTACAAAAATAAAGATATGTAGTTGTTAGTTTTGAATTGATCTGGTTTCATTTCTGAAGTTTGGTTTATCATTCTCATTTTGTCTTCTTTAATGTCAAATAACCCTACTCATAGTGGGTTCAAAGTATCATTATTTATATATTTTTTATTTAAAATTCTTGTTTTCATTCTGCTACAATAATTCCTTTTTTTATGTTTCTTGACAACATTTTTGCTGTTTCTTATTTGGTTTATGGTAAATATTCTTTCCTGTGACATTTGTCTGCAACTGTTGCAATGATTATCTGAAATTTTTCATTTAAGATTAAAGTAAATAAATCAAGTTTTACAAATTCCTAATCATTTTTATTGATTTTCATTTGTTTCTTTCACTGTTATCAGTAATGAACCTCTGGTATTACCAAACCAGCAACCAAAGAAAAGGCGCAGAAGAGATCTACTAAAGAATCCTGGTGAAAGTTATGATGGTCAAGGATCAAATAAACATGGAAGAGTGGGCAAGACTGCAGCTGGAAAGGCAGCATCATTACCAGTGAAAAAGACATTGAATTCCTCACAGAACTTGCCTGTATCTATTGAACATTATGATGACTCGAAATTTCGGAATCAATTGGAAGCCTGTTCAAAAAAGAATATTGCTGATACTAAACCAATATTAGATCCTTCTGTCTCTTTGAATGTATCAAATGATGATGCTCCTCCATCTGTGACAGAAGCAAAGGATGTTGATAAACAGAATATGGGAAATCTTCAATCCAGGAATGTGAGTGACAAATACAAAGATACAAGTGGATCATTTGATGCTTCTCAAAAGAAATACCATGAAAAAAGTGGTTATGCACATTCCAAATCCCAACCTGGAAGACCTACAAGTAGTATTGATGGTGTGGAAAATAGAGTTCAGTCAAAAGAAAAAAATGGCATCCGTGAACTGCCAGATCTTAACTTGGCTGAGGGAAAGACTGCCATGCAAGCAACAGTGAGTTTATTTCTTTTGCTTTTCTGTTGTTGTACTGTTTACTTTCAATCTTTTGTAAATAGAAGAATTTTGGGGACAACCAGATTTTTAAAATATATTTTTTTTAAGAATTCACAAAGCTTGAGGGGCACTTTATTGAATAATCCTGAGAAACAAGTGTAAAAAAAAAAAGTCCTCCGAAGCACTTCCATCCATTCATTTTTGCTGCTAAATAAAAGGGTGCTTCTTCTCAGGCTATAAGCATCCCATTGTGCATGCAGGAACTACCGTCCAAATAAGCATGCTTTTTGTAGAACCAATTTCATTTGCCAGCAACAGATCAAACTACACTGAGGCATCACTTGCTGTGCCCCAGACAATGTGAGCACTGAATTCCACTACAATTGAGCTAAAGAATAAGGCAAAAGACAATGCAATGTCTCCCTGTCCTTTGTGCATGAATAACAAGTAACGACAATCATATGGAAGATATTATGTAGGTTTTAGACATGAATTCCTAATTGGGTCGCAGTGTTGCTTCAACCCTCTCATTTGACTTGTTATCTTGGCTGCCATGACTTATAGGGCATACTCCATCATCTAAAATATTAGCTACTCAAATTAAGTGATACAAGCATGCTTGTGGTGATTATCTTTATAGAAATTGGAAGGGAGATTATAACAGAGTAATATATCTTTGTAGTGGCTTTTTCTTGACCTAGTATGATATAGATGTTTCATTTTTCTAATTATTGTGATTACTGTTGACGAAAGCTGTGACAATGGAGTTCTGCTATTTGAATATTCTTGCTGCTTATTTTTAAGGCAGAGACATGATTATTAATATAAGATCTATTAGTGCTTGTGGTTGTTACATGTTTGTTTGAATGTTTTGCAGAAATTGCCATACATGCACAAGAAAGAAGGTTCTAGTGTTAGGCCAAAAACTTCAATGCTTGAAAAGGCTATTAGAGAGTTAGAGAAGATGGTTGCAGAATGTAAGTTCTGATAGTATTGTGAAGTCTGCATTTCTCATAGATATGAATTGTGGGGAATTTCGTGCGAATGCTAAAGTTTTTATTTTTTTGGGGGGGGGGGGGTAATATTACAGCAAGGCCACCTGCAATGGAAAACCAGGAGGCTGATACTACATCCCAGGCAGTCAAAAGGAGGTTGCCTAGAGAAATAAAGCTAAAGCTTGCTAAAGTTGCTAGATTAGCGGTACTGGCAAATGTAAATTTCAAGGAATTTTTTTAATAAGTTTTTTTACTAATGCAAATTGATTGGACTGCTTTGTTGAATCATTTAAGCTCACTTTTTTCAAATTCCTTGTCCTCCACCATATGTACTTTCTTTCATTTGTTTCTCATCAATTATTCTTCTTTTATAAAATAAAAATTTTTTATGCTTATAGAGATATGCACAATATTATATTCTATTGTTACATTAGGGCTTTAAATAATTTGATATTAACTGTATGCTTTCTATTGCAGCAGGCAAGCCATGGGAAAGTATCAAAGGAGTTAATTAACCGTCTTATGAGTATTCTGGGGCACCTGATTCAGCTCAGAACATTAAAGGTGTTGCAGCCTGTGAAATATAGACAGATGATCCTTCAGTATCTGTTGCTTCATTTTATAATTTTATTGCCTCCTAACCCTTCTTGCTGACATTATATAATAGGGACTCGGTGTATATCTAAGTTGAAATTTTTTATTGTTTATGTTGGTAATACTTATTTTGGTGCTGCAATTCCAGAAAATACTTGATGGTTGATACCTCAATTTCTCAACATTACTATCAGTTGTCAAATCCTCTAGTTATTTGAAGTGCTATTTTTTTCTTGAATTCAGCCAACTGTCTCCTATTCTCGTGCTTTTGCACAAGTTGTTGTAAGTTTAATGATTAGGGTATCTTTTGATAATACTGTAGTTATGCATGTGCTAGGCCACTTTCATAAATAAAGCAGAATACCAGTATTATCTGTTTAAAAGAACCGTGGGTTATGCATTATTTATCCTGGTGATCTATCACGTGCATGTTCCATTCAGCCTGTAGATTGAGGGACTAATCTAGGAACTTCTGAAAAGATTGCTTTCCTTTTCCTTTTCCCGTTTTTTGACCTCTGCTTGGGTAGCTCAACATGATGTGACCGTGGCTACTTATTTTTAAATGATAAAATTTTGCCAATCTTGATGGGAATAAAAACTGCTTTCTCTTGAGGAGTAGAGACCCAGCCCTGTTTTTAGTGGTTTATTGTATATAACATAGGCTTAATAATTTTGTAATAGTTCTTTTCTTTGTCTATATTTTTTGTTGTATAGGTATATTTAGGTTCCCTTGATGCCTGAAACTACTAGTCTTCTCATGCAATGTCTTCTTGCTACAGAGAAACTTAAAAGTCATGATCAGTATGGGTCTGTCAGCAAAGCAGGAGAAAGATGATAGGTTTCAAAACATAAAGAAGGAAGTTGTTGAGATGATTAAGATGCAGGCCCCCTCTCTGGAACCCAAGGTATACATTCTTTTTATTTTCACTCTTTAAATCTGATGAGCTTATAATGGCTCTTATAAGATACTTCTTTATTCTCTCTTTATTCATTGCTCACTTTGCTGGTTCATCATTATTTTTTGTTTTGTTTTGTTTTTTTTTCAATTCTCCCATTAAGAAGTATTTTTCATTCTTTTTATTTGGCGCTTCTCTTAATCAATCTCACCCCACCTTCCCACGACCCCCCCCCCCCCCCCCCCCCCCAAAAAGAAAAAAGGTTTTGGGTGTTAAGTCTGAACCTGTGTGTGCACTGGCCACACTTTTAATCAAGGTTCAAGGCATGCTTTATTATTATTATTTTTCCCTGGCTTGAGGGGTTTAATTTGTCTTAATTGTAATACTAAATCTTATTGTGTGTCTTATTTTCTGCTGCTTGGTCTGCACTTTGATGATCCTTTTACAATCATATTTGAGATTCACTTTTTCATTATTTAATTTGAGATGCATCATGCATGAGTGGTCTTTTTTTTTTTGGTGGGGCATTTCAGCAACAGCAACAACCTTCAGCATCTGGTGACTTTCAAGAATTTGGCCCTGATGGAAAAACATTAGATAAAAGGATGGACACTGCATTGGAGGACAAGATTTGTGATCTCTATGACCTTTTTGTTGATGTACTCAAGCTTTAGCTTTAAACACTTATTTTTAAAATCTTTTTGGTTGTGGAAAAGATTTTTTATGACATGTTGTTTGCAATTGTTTTAGGGGTTGGATGATGATGCAGGTCCACAAATCAGAAAACTGTACGCTGAGGTGCTTTGATTTTTTTCCCCCCTAAAACGGTTATTGGGTTGTGTGTGTTGTGTTTTTGTGGGATTGTATAATGATGCTGAGGACCATAAACTTGGTCACCTTTTTTTTTTTTGGGGAGGGGGGGGGGAGTTATCCCCCTCTGTTTGTGTGTGTTTTAGTATCATCTCACTGTATCCTAATGTAAGTTAAACTTATACTGCATATTAATTGCATCTAAAATAGTAACATGCACTATGCCATCTAAACGCCTCCTCCCTTCCTTCAAGACACTGAAGTTGGAACTTGTGTTGAGAATTTAACGGTCTTACAAGTCTCCGCACTCTTTCATATGATAACTTTCTTGACTCCCAATTTGATGTTTACCCCAAAAATCGATTCTGTTGTTTCAGGAGTATTGTTGCTAGTTGACTTTATAGAAATATTGTTTAAATGTATATTGTCAGTGTTGTCTAAGTTAATCTTTTAAAAAAATTTGTGGCAGCTCTTTATTTTTTGTGTTATGTTCTTTTCTTTAACACTTCTATCTCTCATTTCTTGTTCAGCTTGCAGAATTATGGCCAAATGGTTACATGGACAACCGTGGGATTAAAAAAGCAATTTGCAGGGCAAAAGAGAGGCGCAAAGCACTGTACATCAGACACAAGGTATGGCTTTTATGGTGAATAATAATTTTTAATGTTATAGAAGCCATACTCAATGTTATTTTTCTAAAAGAGAAAGAATAATCTTTGCTGGTGAGGCTACAGTCAATGCTTTTTTAGAAAAATAAAGAAGATAATCTTTTCTAGTTGGTAAATTCTTTAACAAATAAGAAAATAGTTTTATGGACAAATTCTGTGGTCTAACCTGTAATATACTTGTTGTAAGGCATTGGGAAACTACAATTCCTGGGATATTATCTGTGGCACTCTGGCATCATGTCATAAAAGAGAGATTCTTTTTAAGTGTCTCACAAGTTTTTTTTAAAAAAAGTTCATTCAAATTTTCTTCAGAGGAGTTAAAATCCTCCCCCCCCCCCCCCAAAAAAGAAAGGGGAGAATATTCAATAACATTGGAGCTTAAATTTTTTATTATTTGCCAGGGAGGTTAATTGTGTTTACATACACTGATTCACATGAATAGGATATATCCTGTTCAGGTTGAATGTAGTTTCTTTCTTTTCAAATATAGATTGGGCCTATAAATTGATAACAATGAACTGTGGGAAGTCTTGTTATCATTTAAGTTCTTGGCACCATCATATCCTGATAATATTAAATGTTTCTTACCATGGCTATAAATGGTAACTAGACCTAGTTATGGGTTGGAAAGTCTGCCCGGCTCGAAAAAAATGGATATGAGTCCAAAAAAAGAAGTCCAATAAAAACGGGCCTGTTTTAAAGAAGCCTGAATGTAAAACGGGTTGGGTTTGGACTTTTTAAAAGCCGGACTTAGCCCAATCCGGCTCATATTATAATTATTTTTTATATATTATTAGAAAAACTATTTATAACTATAGATATAAGTTAAAAAAAATTATATAACATGATTATTATGTTTTTTTTCTTTTACTTTTACTTGTTGCATAATATATTATTAGAAATAAATTATAATTCAAATAAAATGAATTATTAATCAATAATATTATTGAAACAACTATTATCTTAAAAGGTTTTATTATCTCATATATATTTTAAGTAGTTTAAATTTCATGCAATATTTTTTTGAGCTATTTGGTATTTAAAACAAAAAAAAAGTGATCCTAACAAGTAATAAAATAGATATATTTAGTATTTAAAAATAAAAGATAAAAAAATTTAAAAAAAATATTTTCTTAAAAACTGGCTGGGACAGAGTCTACAAATTTTTTTATGAATCCAGCCTGTGATCAGGTCTAGTCACCATTGTTAATGCAGTTTTTTCAATCTAAGGATTTTTATCAAGATATGGTTGTATTTTGAACAAGAATATGACATGTTGGTTGTTCCTCTGAAGTCTTATTGTCAGGAACATTATTACCAAGTCTTCAGCTGATCTTTGGCCTTTTTCTTCTCTCTGTCTCTGTCTTTGGTGACCTCCCCTGTAAGTGTATAAATGCCATGCCTTTTTTTTTTTTGGGTCTACGAGAAAGTGTTTCTTTAGTCATGGGTTGACCACTGAGCTCTTGTTTAGTGGAAGATTACTTTTTTATGGATTTAAACTTTCCACCATGTCCCATTCTTCCTGAGTCTCCGTTCCTCCCTCCTGTCTAACTATGTGACCAGTCGATATGCTATCTATCTGTTCATTAAGTTGATTGTGGCAGCAGACTCTTTTTCTTCAGAACCTCCGTACTTTGAAAAATTGTCAATGTTTTTGGGTTTTGGAAAAATTAATATTGAGTGGACACTTGACGTCCTTCGGTTGGAAGTGGTTTTCTCTTTTATTTATTATGTTAGTAGTGATGTAGATGGTGGTAACATCTTTTACCATTCCTGATCTCTCTGAGGCTTTCTATTTCCGTTGCATTTTAGGCTACTAGAAGGGTGTATTCTTTTGTAAACTTTAATGCTAATTTTCAGACAACTAAAGCTGCCTGGGCTTCTAAAATAAGGGGGCTCTGAAAACCATTTGTCCGTTCCTGTTCTCATCAAGGAACCAGAGTATCCTCTTCTTATCAGTGTCTCTTTATAGTTCAAACTTCAAACTCAATGTACTTACTGCAAAGCAACATAGCATAATGAAGGCACTAAATCATGTTGCTTTTTTAGTAGATAATTATTTATAAATAATCCTTTAATGTGCATTGAATTTTTTTTTTTTTGGTTTTTTGGGGGAGGGTGTTTGGATACTGAATGATCTACTTTATAATGCAACAGAAACATTTGGTCTTACATGATCCAAATGATATGACGTCATCTAAGCCATTGATGTTATTACAACAACCGAACCACTTCATTAGTTTTGTTTATACCACAAGAAGCAGTATCTGATCTTTGTTTGGATGCAGTTATTTTTAGTTGATTTACATTTCACTGGTTTACTTGCTTATAACTAGGATCATGAAAAAGTTAAGAATAAAAAGATGTTGGCATCTCGGCAAGAGGAGACTGTTCGATTTGATCCTGGTTCGGTTGCTTCCCAACAGAACATGCGGGAGAGATTAGCACCAGAATCTAGTACTCATGCATTTACTTCAGTGACCAAGCCAGTTTCTAATACGACTACCACGGTTGGGGTCCCCAGTCCGCTGGTGAATGGTCCGAAACAGGAGAAAGTGAAGGGAAGTTCAAACAATCTGGAAGATGTTAGGGTTGCAGATGGTGCTTTAACAAAGAAAGTAAAGAGGAAACCAGAATTGGAGTTGGAAGGAACTCAGTTTCGTCCCGAAAAGCTTGCGTCTTCGCAGGGAGAAGAAAGGTCCAAGTCCCTAAAGCAGTCTGCAAGTCTTCCCTCCAAGTCAAATCTTCAGCCAACATCACTTCCAGGTCTTGAACAGTCAAGTTAACATGATATCAACAAGGAAGGTTTACACAAAACAAGCCTGTGTATCTCAAAGTTTCATTTATCATATTTTTGCCCCCAATTGCCCCATCCTAAAATCGAATTCTAGCTACTAATTGTTTCCATTTTTGTAATTAAATGTCCTTGCAAGGCCTTTTGGAATATAAGATTTGTTAGTGACGGCAGCAAACTGTTATCGCCTCGCTCCGCTTTTTTATACGAAACTGAACTACATGGTGTCTTTTTGCTGCTACTGAGACGCAACTTGTAGGATATTCTCACGAACTGTATGCTTGTAAAAGGGAAGAAAGGATGCTCACATTTCAGGATTAAATTAATATTCTAGCGGATGAAAATAAATAATTCATCCTACCAAAGTAAGAAATTAAGAGCCTCAGATGCATCAAGGGACAAAATTGATACTACATGTAAAAAGTTACTTCACAGTGAATGGATGAATTATTTTCTTTTTTTTTTCCTTGTTTGAGAGATATTTAAATTATAGACTCTTTCTTTGTTTTAAAAAATTACACTATATTTTTTTAAAATTAAAATATGTGCTATATTGATTTTTTTTATAACAAAAGATAAGATATAATTGAATCTATTTTGGCATAAATATATTTATATTTATTTTTTATATAATATAATAAGTACTAAATATATATTTGTTTATTATAAAGTAGTTAACTAGTTTTTTTTTAATTTAGAATAAATTTAATTTGTGGTTTTTAATACAAAATGAATAATATTAATTTAAAAAGTTAATATTTTTTTTAAAAAATTAATATTATCTTTAAGGGCATTGGAATCATTTTATTTTTATTTTTATTTTAAAAAAATCTATGTATATTAAACAAGAGAAAACTATATAAGTTCAGTACCGATTCAGAAAAGAAAGAATAATTTATTTTTCATCAATTAATTCTTGGAAAAAGAAGAGAGCTCACAAGTTGATTTTGAATTAATTGTTTGTATATGTCGCATTGGAGGTTTGAATTTAAGACTTATTTTTTTTAAGTATTTAATTCCTATTTCCAATAGACTATATAACTTGGTTTTGAACAGTCTTTAGTGGGGCACATATTATTTGGGTGACATCCGTTTTAAGTATTTTACCCTTTAATATTTGGTTATAGAAAACTTGATTTTAGACAAACTTACGCAACAACCTATTGGACTTTATCTGAATATCATATAAAAAAATTGTTCCAAATGCTGCGCCAGAAAAAGTATTACATTTATGTTATACTCAAGAGTGGCTTGACTTGACTGAGGGCAAGACCTAAAAGAGTTGATATACTGGGCTAGATGAGCTTGTGAGCATGTGAGAAAGATGAAGAAAAGAAAAAAAAAAAAAATCTAATGTTGAAAAGGAGAGTAAAAGAGAGAAATGGCATGTGAATACGTTTGTTAGGAAATGAGAATGATTCGGTCCACAAAGCTGATTGAAGCTAGATTTTTGTTGAGTTTTTTAATTTTTCATATGTTCCTTACTTTTTTTTTCGGTATTATCTTTTAAAAGCAAATTCATGTCTAACAAAATACATATAAATACTAAAAAATATTTTTTTTAGAAAATAAATAGCTTTTGTTCTTCTACAACTAAACTAACCAAATATAACGCCTTTTTGCAAGGATAACTTTTTAAAAAATTTTAAAATAAAAAAAAGAAGCTAAAACCACTGCTGACAAACACTAAACCCCATCACTTTAACATTTTTTTTTTTTTATAATAGATATTTACCTGGTTCTTTCTTCTTACGTTTTGGGACAAAGATAAGATGCCAAGTAGCTTTTGAAAGAAGGGAATTTTGTGATGGCCACTCTTGGCGCGTCAAAGTGGAAAACAAAATCATCCCGATATATATATATATATATATATAAGTGCTTGTTGCCAAGGCAATACTCATCAAGAACTAAAATTATTTGAAAAATATTTATGATATACATAATATATGGATAAATTTGTTGAGGAAAAATTAATTATTTGATCCATATAATTGATTCAGGTTTTTAAATTAGTCCTTATAGATTTTTTTTTCTTAAAGAAGTTCCTTTAATTTCTAATTGTTTACGCTTTGGTCCTTAATTACCCTTATGATTTGTCATAACATGGTGAGTTTTTGTTGATTAAGCTAATAGACACTAACGTGTTAGGCTAAGCTAGATTTGATTTGCTGCATTAGCGCCGCCTATGCATCGCGTGAGATACATGCAAGTCGTCTTTCATTCTCTCATGCAAATAAGGTTCAAGAATAAGGAAGAATGCAAAGGCAATTGCAAGACCGTGTGTAAGGGCAAATGCGATTGAAACCCCATTAATTATGCAATTCCCTAAGGTATATATATTAGTATGGATAGCTCCAACCACGTTTTAATTTCAATATAATAAACTTGTTCCATTCCATTATTTTTCTTCAGACTCTTTCTCAATCTCATTCTCTCAACATTACTTTTTATCTTTATTTCTCTCACACATTCTGACAAACTAGCCTAATCTAGCTTGTCATTTTTTATGTTAATTTCAACTTAAAATTGCCATTTAAAAAAAATAAAAAATAAAAACGATGTCTTGTTCTGATTTAGGTTGAGACATCTTAAGTATAATATTTGGGTGTAATTTTTTTTTTTAACATAACATCTGGTGTAATAGCTTTTTTATATAATATTAAAAAAAACTATATTGTAGCTTGGTAACTTGTGTTGCAATTGTGAATTTCTTTGACAAACGTTATATTATTATGGATAAGTCCTTAGGGTAATAGTCATCTATCTATAGAGTCATGTGAATTCTAAGGAGTTAGGCCTAGTAATTAAAGAGGTATTTTTTTATATTAAATACTTAAATTTAAATAATAAAAAATGATAAAAGTAATAATAATAGTGACAATAATAATAATAATATACTGCAATAGTGATAATAATATGATGATAATAATGGTAGCAGTAACAAGATAAAAATAAATTCTAAAGAGTTAGTCATAGTAATTAAAGAGATATTTTTTATATTAAATACTTGAATTTAAATAATTAAAAAGGATAAAAGTAATGATTGTGGTAACAGTAAGAAAATAGCAATGATAGTGTGGAATAATAATGATGATGATATGGTGGCAATAATAAGATAAAGGTAATAATAATAGTGATAACTTGACAATAACAATACTAACGGCAATAATGACAACAGTAATAGAATGAATCAATAGAAGCAATAATTGTAACAGTATATAATGGTAATTGTAACAAGACAATATTAGTGATGATAATAAAAGTAATAATAACAATAATAGTAATGACTAACCAATGAAATGGGTAATGAAGTAGTTTTAAAATAATAATAATAGTAATAATGATATGATAATAATTTAGTTTTTATTCAAAAAGTTGCAATTTTTTGTTTATGATTTGTTCTTAAGTTGAGATTCTTTATAACAATAGAGAGAATAACTAAGGAGGTAGGAACCACTTTCTCTCCTACTATGTCTCTTTTTTTTCATTAGATAAGATCCTTACTTCTTCTCTTTGAAGTGGATAGTGTTACAGAATGTCAAATAAAAGTATTAATTATATAGATTTATATGATATTTTGCATACATTACAAACTTTTAGAAATAATGTCAAGTGTGTAAATAAAAGTTCTAATTATATCACGGACTGACAAGCGAATTAAATGTATTTTTAGACTCTGTTTGATATAAAGAAAGTTAAATATAAAAAAATAATTTTGTAAATAAAAAATACATATAATATTTTTATTTTTAATAATTGAATAATAATTAAAAATAATATTAAATAATAAATGAATGATGATCATAGAAGTAAAATTGATATTTTATTAAATTTTTATTTATTTATTTTTTTCTATGCTCAACCAAACAAGTTTATCATCAAATTACTGTGCCATAACCTTTTTAAAAATAAAAAAATGGATAATGAAGGGAAAAAAAAAATAGACATCATATCAAGAAGGACGGAGGGTAAGTAACGGGAATGTCAAAACCACGGAAGCGAGAACTGATGGTTCGACCGCCAAATTAATATTGGTGCATATCCAACATCCCCTGCCATTTTCCACCATCCACGGCATTTTCTCAACATAACAGACCCAATAGAAATTCAGCGACGAATAATAATAATTAAAAGAAAAGTGAAAAATATTCGGGATCCTTCGTAAACCCCCATCGTAGCATGTCTCTGCACGTGCCATATGGCATTCTCCGTCGACATGGATCTGCCCACTTCACCGGCGACCCCAGTATTCTCACCTTCGTATCTCTGTTTCTTTAAGCCTTCTCCGTCCTCAGCCGATGGTAGAATCTTCGGTTTTGGGTTGGGGCTCGGGTTCGAGTGGCTGAGGAAGAAGGGAAGGCTAAGGAGACAGCTCAAGTTCGTTGTCAACGCGGAGCTTTCGAAGCCATTTTCCTTGAATTTCGGATTGGACTCTCAGGTCATTTGCTTCACTTCCACTATTTTAGCCAAGTTCATCTCTCTTGAATGGATGATCTGTTAGTTTGAAGTTGCTACTTTGTAATTTCTTTCGAAGACTGCTACTCGAATTCCGTATATGAACTAAATCCAAAACATTTTGTCTAAATAAAAACTGGAGTGTTACTGTTTCAAGTTATAAAAATTTGTGGTATTGTACAGGGATTAAACTAGGATTAAATTAAGTTTTTCATTGCCATTGGTTGATTTGTATGGTCATATTCTAAAATTGTTCTGGAAAATTTCAATTCTTGGGGAATGGCCAATTTATTTAAGATTGGTTCACATGTAATGTAAAGAGTACCTTGTTGATCCCTTAATTGGTTATTGAAATGAATTTGAGCATGCTGAACTGGTTACTTTTAGATTGTGAAATTTCATTAGCTCATGTTGTGTTCTCGTTGCCTTAATCTTTGTCACTTGGGAATTTTGCAATCTGTTTTTTTTCTTATTTAAGCCTGCATAATATTCTTGGCTAGTTTGAAATTAATTATTCTCTAGACTTGCTATTGGTGGACTCTATCCTCATATTTACTTGGCTTCTTAAGCAATCATGCGCATGAACAAATTATTTTACTTGTCCTTCCTTCCAGATACTTCTGAAGTGTAAATCACATATTCCTTCTAAATTATTTTTGAGATCTGTACCTTGACATCTCTGCATATTGATTGTCTCTGTCATTCCTTAAATTCCTCTTACAGAATGTGCCCTTTGTCAACCCTGATGCATTCCATTGTTGAAGCATTTGCTTGCATTTTATTAGTTGATGTCCACACTTTGAGCAAATAACTTGCCTATTGCTGAATAATTCTAAAATTTAGAATATCTAATTCAACTTTGAGTATTCTTTTCTGTATGTGCTTTATCACATTGTTATTGCTCTCTGTATAATTTAAGGATTGACTCCTGGAAAAGATTCAAGCCATAGACTTACATCCTTCTTTAAATTTATTTTTTATACTATTATTTTCAGAACTTGAATTCTTTCCAATCCCATGATCCATCACAGCTGCCTTGGATGGGTCCAATTCCAGGTGATATTGCTGAAATTGAGGCATATTGTAGGATATTTAGGTGTTCTGAAAGGCTTCACTCTGCATTAATGGATGCATTATGCAATCCATTTACTGGTGAATGCAGTGTCTCATACGAGGTCCCATTAGATGAGAAACCTCAACTTGAAGATAAAATAGTCTCTGTCCTGGGATGTATGGTATCCCTTATGAACAAAGGTAGGGAGGATATTCTTTCTGGAAGATCCTCAGTTTTGAATTCTGTTTGCACTGTACAGGTTAGCACAATGGAGGATAATCTCCCTCCACTTGCCATTTTTAGGAGTGAGATGAAAAGGTGTTGTGAGAGCTTGCATGTAGCTCTTGAGAATTATTTGACATTTGATGATGATCGAAGCATAAATGTGTGGAGAAAACTTCAGAGACTGAAGAATGTCTGCTATGATTCTGGTTTTCCTCGTAGAGAGCATTATCCTTGCCATACTTTATTTGCAAATTGGAGTCCGGTTTATTTTTCCACTTCTACAGAGGACACAGGATCCAAAGAGTCTGAGGCAGTTTTTTGGACAGGAGGCCAGGTAACAGAAGAAGGCCTGAATTGGTTACTAGATAAAGGATATAAAACTATTATAGATCTCAGAGCAGAAACTGTAAAAGATAACTTCTATCAAGCAGCCATTCATGATGCTATTGCCTCTGGGAAAATTGAATTGTTCAAAATCCCAGTTGAAGTTAGGACTGCACCTACAATGGAACAGGTTGTGAGGTTTGCATCATATGTTTCTGATGGCAGCAAGAGGCCTATCTATCTTCACAGCAAGGAAGGAGTTTGGAGAACATCTGCCATGGTCTCCAGATGGAGGCAGTACATGACTCGCCCTGCATCACAGTTTGTTTCTAATAAAGTAGTTACTTCCAATGACATGGTATCATGCTATACAAATGGATCCAGGAAACTTCAGGATTCTTTGGTGACTGCAAAGAGATCCTTCCTTGAAAAGGATAATGATTCATTGCAAGAGAATCAAGGTGCAGCACATAGTTCTGTTGGAACATTGGACAAAAGTGCCTCTCCAAAGAAGGATAACAAAAAGATGCAAAGTAATGGGGCATTGAGTGGATCTATTTCCGGAGATAAGACAATATCAGTAACCCTTTCCACTCCTAATAAGGCAGGATCTTTTTCAAGTTTCCCCTGCATGACTAACCCTTTAAAAGCTCAGGTTCCTCCTTGTGATATCTTTTCCAAAAGGGAGATGTCCAACTTTCTTGGAAATAGGAAGATCTCACCACCTTCTTATTTCAGATATCAGATTAGAGGATTGGAAAGCTTACCACATTCAAGAAACATTCATATTGGAAAACTGCAGGGGGAAGTGATTGCCGGCAATGTTGATAATCCTTTACCCAGACTTGTGGACCCAGGAAGTTCCAATGGGTCTGCTGATGTGGATTATCCTTCTGGAGAGGCACAGATTACAATTGGTGGGAACACGAACTTAGTGAATGGAAGTACTTCTAGTTCTGTTAGGACAACAGCAAATGGATCTAGTGATGGGGAAACATATCCCACATTTAAAACCAATGTCTCCACCACTATGAGCAATGATATTGATCATGTCACTAGTAAATCTCAGAAGGTTGGAGACAGCATTGCTGAGGCTAGGTTAGCCCTAGGTGAAGAAGATGTGGGACCCATTGAGGGGAATATGTGTGCGTCTTCAACGGGTGTTGTAAGGGTGCAGTCAAGGAAGAAAGCAGAGATGTTCTTAGTACGGACAGATGGTTACTCTTGCACTAGAGAAAAGGTTACTGAATCTTCTTTGGCTTTCACTCACCCTAGCACCCAACAACAGATGCTTATGTGGAAATCTGCACCAAAGACTGTATTATTGTTGAAAAAACTGGGGGAAGAATTGATGGAAGAAGCAAAAGAGGTAATGATCCTTTTCATAGAATCTAAAAACTAAGAAGCATGCATGCTATGCAAATCAATGGTCCTTTTTGCCTCTTTGGTACTTCAAATCTAAATATCAGAGTTTCTAAACTTGATGTTTTGGAACAAGTTACTTGTGAAGGAGCTATTAGTTAGTATTTGGAAGTGTTGATATTGTTTTCAGTCTAAAATATTTCTAGTTGTATCTTTCACCAAACTTATATACCCAACATCCCATAATTGGGGGCAGGATAATTGTATGAATCATTCTCATTCAAATCAGGCTTAAATTTAGCTCTAAGTGTTTTTTCCCCTTATCTAAAACAAATCTTTGAGCTATTTATGATTTTGACTGATTGATATTTAGTATTTTAACAGCTTAGCTGGAGTATCAAATATTTTTTAAGTTTGTTATTTCATTCCCCTAGTTGGCATGAATGCGTTTGTATGAGTTGTTCAAAATGCAAACCAGTTTTTGCAGATTTTGCCACCAGTCCAAAATTGTAAACAACTCAAGAATTAAAATTTGAATCTTTTTTTTATTAAGAAATGCATTAGTGAGTGCTTGTTTGATTATTATACCTGCAAAAAATTAATTTTATATTTATCAAATGTGTTATAACCCATTCTTAAATTGGTGTGCAATTGATAGTCTGTTATCTTTTTCGTTTACTTACTCTTTTTCCTGATTGCAGAGAGGATTTCTGGCTATATTATTTTGATGAATAAAAATATTAGTCCGAATGAAAAAGGGATTTTTTTTTTCTAACTATTTTTAACTAAATCCATTCTCAGTACAATTTCTGTGTCTAATCTGCAGGTGGCCTCTTTTTTATATCACCAAGAAAAAATGAATGTCGTTGTGGAACCTGATGTGCATGACATATTTGCTAGAATTCCAGGGTTTGGATTTGTCCAGACTTTTTATAGTCAAGATACCAGGTACTGGAGTTTGTGAGCTGGCGTACAATAACTTCACAGTATTTTCTGATATAGCTGTCCATTGAAAAGTTGCTTGCCATGTTAAATGCCTTTGACTCAGTGATCTACATGAGAAAGTAGACTTTGTGGCGTGTTTGGGGGGAGATGGTGTTATACTGCACGCTTCAAATCTATTTAGAGGTGCTGTTCCCCCTGTTGTATCATTCAACCTTGGTTCCCTTGGTTTTCTAACATCTCATAATGTAAGCTTTTGGAAATCCATAATTTCTTTTGCCATAAAAGCAATATAGCTAGCTCTGTGGTCATTTGTTTGATTTACATCCTGTTTTCGTTGTATAGTTTGATGACTACAAGCAGGACTTACGACAAGTCATTCATGGAAATAATACACGAGATGGTGTATATATCACTCTCAGAATGCGTCTCCGATGTGAAATTTTTCGTAAGGGTAAAGCTGTACCAGGGAAAGTATTTGATGTTCTTAATGAGGTTGTCATCGATCGGGGTTCTAATCCATACCTTTCAAAGATTGAATGTTTTGAACATGATCGACTGATAACCAAGTTGAGTTTCACTCATGCGCTAAACTTCTATATAGTATATACTTTCTGTGATGAGATCCATCAGTATTCTATATTTCGCATCTCTAAACACCCATATGAAGCACTGTCAACCCTTCTGAGAGATAACTGTCTTGTCCTTCAGGTACAAGGTGATGGAGTCATTGTGGCCACTCCTACAGGAAGTACTGCCTATTCTACAGCTGCTGGAGGTTCAATGGTAAAGCTTGTGCTTCAGCTTTACTCATAGTTCTATAGATTTTGTACCTATTAAAATTAAGATAACTGGATGAGATTGTTTATTATGTTTTGATGATACCGAAAACAATGATAATGTTTTAATCCTCTATCTTTTTCCAACTACTTTGCAAATTTCAGTTGACAATGCTGAATGCTTTGTTGCTCACCGCACCTGATAATATCCATAGCTTATGCTAAAGTATCAAGATAATAAACAAAGTTAGGAAGGCAGATTTAAAATCTCCAGACGGTCCAAACAATGTACTCCAAAGTTACTATGCTACCTCACAGTGCAAAAAGAGATGGCTATTTATTTCTGAACTTCTATGGCACATAATCAGGGTAAAGGGGCTTACAAGGCCTATGCACCAATAACAAATCATTAGTGTCAGTCCTATTGAGTACTAGAGTCCAAAAAGCTTCCAAAAGAAATTTGTCAAAGCCGTACTTTGAAGAGGAGGACTAGAAACAAGAAATTGTGAAGACTAAATATTTAAATATCTACCGTCCCTTGTCCCTTGCTTGCTTAAATCATCTGAAGCCCATAAATTGGCTGAATTGAGCTAGATTTGCTTAGCTGTATGGCGGTCATTTGCTGTAGATTATTTTACCAAGCTTCCAAGTTCCAAACTTCGAGTGCACTTCTTTTAATATTTTGATTTCTCTGTTTAACAATAACCTGTGCGAATTGAGGTTAATAAATAGTTTACTCATTTTTACAAATATTTTTGCTAATATTTGAAAGCCTTACATTGGTGTTATTCAAATTTGGTTTTGTGAGATTTTTATTTATTTATTCCTGTTTTATTTCCCTCTTTGAGAAATATATGCACATTTAAGAGTCCTCCTTCCCATTAAAGAGGCGTCATATCAACAATAATTTCATTGGCCTTATTCATTAAAGAAAAGATATTTGTCGACTATGCTTCCCATTGTAATTAGATTCTGTTATATGTGAATTGGACTGAACATCTGTAGAAAGAAGCAAGTTCCTGAAAAGAAGTAATCAAGCACATTCTTGTTTTTCCATTTGCGGATGGTTGATACAAGCTGATATCCAAAGAGGCACCATTCAAAGGTTTAAATTTGTACAGAGATTTCTGGATCTCCTTGTATATTTTTTAAAATATAACTTACTCAATTCTATATACAAGCTTCTTCTGGTTTGATGGTAATACCTCACTAGTGTGAAATAGATGATGCTTTGACGTGATCTCATTATTTGTTTTCCTTGATGATTTAATCTAATGACTAAGTAAACTGCAGGTGCATCCAAATGTTCCCTGCATGCTGTTTACCCCAATATGTCCACATTCTCTCTCATTCAGACCAGTTATTCTTCCGGATTCTGCTCGACTTGAATTAAAGGTGAAGTTAATCATTCTCTATTTGGTAAAAATGTCATATTGGATATCTACTTTGCCAAAATTCAATGTTATTTTTTTTAGGGGCTCCTATCGCGTTTTCTATGCTAAAAGAAGTTTCCATTTTTGAGATACACTAGGTTGTTTCAGGCATGCGTTATAAAAGCTATGCAGTGAATGAAGATATAAGATAATTATGAGTACTACATTTAGGGATTCAATTCTTTTGTATGATTTGGAATTAGGGTTTAAGGAGTAATTTGATAATTTATGATTTAGTAATTACTAACTAGGATGTGAGTTAATTGGGGTTTATTATTCACAGATTCCAGAAGATGCAAGAAGCAATGCATGGGTTTCATTTGATGGGAAGAGAAGGCAGCAACTTTCAAGAGGAGATTCTGTCTGTATATCTATGAGTCAGCATCCACTACCAACTGTTAATAAGTTTGACCAAACCGGGGACTGGTTTCATAGCTTGATTCGCTGCTTAAATTGGAATGAAAGGCTTGATCAAAAGGCCCTATAAACTCTGGGAAGGTGAAGAACATGTATGCATTAGCCTCTTGGGAAGGCCCTTGGCTATTGCAATTCCTGTACAGATTGTACATTGAGATTACACAACTTAGTAATAGTGGACATTACGAGTTTCTTACGTTGGCTTCCCTGGTAAATAGAGGGTTTGCCACTGATTTTAAGATGTTATTGTATACCGAAAATTTTAAAAGGCAGTAAAACGTTTATCTTCAGAGCAGAGCATTAGTACATCTGAAAGTTGATAATTATTTGGGAGGGGGGGTGTGGAGTCTTGATAGGCCTGTGAGTGTAAATTCATGCAAAAATGTTTAGATAGGCCGAAGCTGAGTATATTTTTTTTCTCAGCAGGCTGGATTATTATGAAATATGTATTTTCGTGGTCAGGATCTCAAGATTCATTATAGTTTTTGGCTCTTGGAGCTAGCGGTCAACCCGGTAACCAATCTCGGTGGCGCTGAACTATTTACTCGTCTGCTTAAGAAGCAAAAGTAAGCGTTAATGGGACATTTGGACCCATAATAATGCTGACCATGGTACTTTCCCAGAGGAAAAAGAAAATATGTTATGGCATTCTCCGTCGACATGAAAAGTAAATATTATAATAGGCCCATATTTATTAATGTGTATATTCCATTTATAAGTTACTTATATGTGCATGAATTACCAAGAAAATCACCATCGCAACTGTAAACAGGGAAAAAAAAAGGAATTGTAGCCATCAACTTTAAATGGTAGAATTAATATAATTGCACTATTGTACAATGCAGGACGCACATTAGTTTCCACCGTCCTGTCGAAAATACTAAATTACAAGAGGAAAGATAAACATTAATATTATTATCTAGTACGAATGTTTATTCTCCCCCGTACATTCATTCATGAAGGAAATAGCAAGCCCAACTAGTCCTTTTCACCAGGCACGTCTTATATCATGACCCAAGACTCATGAACCCAAACGAGGGGGGAAAAAAAGAAGAAGCAAAAGTATTCAGGTTTTCTAAATATACAGGAGTGATTTTTCTCACATGGCTCCAACGGCTTGAAACCTGGGTTCCTTTGCGAGGAACTTCTGCTGGGCATAGACAGACATGTAATCCCCAAATACGAATTTAGGGTAAGGGTGATTCACTTGTTCGCTTTCTTTCTCCAGCAATTGCGGTGCAGGGCATATGGTGGCTTGCAGCGATGGATTATAGAACGAAGCGATCGATCTTCTGTTCCCATCTGGTGTGGCCAGAACTCTATGCCAGCAACTCTTGTATCGTCCATTGCTCAGCACCTCAATCTGATCACCGGTGTTGATGACTATGGTATTCGACAATGGCTGAACATCAATCCATTGCCCATCTTTCAGCATTTGTAGGCCACCCACCTTATCGTCTTGGAACAGAAGGATGACGCCTCCGGCATCGGTGTGAGCTCGCAGGCCGTTAACGAGCTCAGGATTGGGGCATGGTGGGTAGTGGCTGACCTTGGTTCCGAAGAAGGCGTTGTCTCCATCTCCTCCATTGAATGCCTTCTTGATGTATCCTTCGGGTAATCCCAAGTTCTCGTCCATCACTTCCATCACTCTCTCAGCCAATTTCCTTAGCTCCCTTCGATATTCTGCCATGGTTTCCCTGTCATATATATCCATGTGGACATTGGCCAGTTAAACATGTATTGAAAGCATGCTTATAGTGCTGTGGTTCGATCATAGAAAGGCTTCTGTTCTCAAATTTTATATGATTACTGAAAATGCCTTTTGTAATCATGGAGAATATGATGGATTAATTGAAATCTAATTAACTATACACTTTGCCTGAAGTTATACTAGAATAGTTTTCTTGTAAATAGGAGAATATAAAAGTAGTTTGCATGAAATGATAGATGGGATGAGTATTGCATGCATGTTCATTGAAAGATCATTGATATTTTTCTGGATACACACACACCCACATATACCTGAATCCAGGTGTTCTTTCAGGCCATTCATTATCATCCAGGAGAGTGAAGACATCCTCCCAGTCCACACTCTCTAACTTCTCACCACTCTTCTTTTCAGCCAATTCGTTTAGCAGCTTCACTGTGGTTGAGTTCTTGAAATTTTCCTCTCTTTCCAGTTTATAGCAGTCAGAGCAGACCTTCTTCATCCTCTCCAGAAGTTCCTCTGGAATACCATGGTTGATCAACTGCAAAACAGCGTAATTAATTTTCTGGCACAGTAAAATTGCCACTAATAAAAGGCACAAATATGAAGGGCATGCATCCTCTCTGAATCTAAACTATATAAGTACCTGGAAAAACCCCCATTCTTCACACCCATTTGCGATCTGAGCCATAGTTTTTGCCCTTTCTTCCCCATTGAGCTTTGAGAAATCGATCACAGGGATAGCCATTTCAGTGAAACTGACAAAGATAAAGAGCAGCTATGGAAAGAAATATTATACTTTGGCAACTGCTTGATGAAAGGAAATGTGAGATTTTAAAGTTAGCTAGCCTGATCCGTTGCGGTTGATCAAAGAGGTAACTTTGCCTATTTATAGCAAAAGCTTCCCGCCAATTTGGACGTCAAAGGCATATTATTGGTTTCCTTTTAAAAGAAAGCAGCCGTTAGAGTGAGGCCAGGGACGGTGATGCATTGCATTAAAGAAATAATAATAATAAGAGAGTGAGTCAATGCTCGATCTGTGAGATACTTGCTTGTAGCCTCCAAGACAAGCCCTCCCTTTTCAGGTAATGCATATCATTAATTTTCCGATAATTAATTTATTCACACATTCACGCTAACCGCTTTGATTCTCTATCATGGTTAAATTATTGCTAATGTGGACGGATTCTGAGTTTTAATATTTTACATGGATATTTGTTGAGTTTCGAATTCATATTCTTTAAAAATTAAAAAAGACCAAATTTATTTGTGGCTTGATCAATCAGTTTTATTCATAATTTAAAACCAATCCATCTATGTCGCTACTGCCCTCATTTAATTCTCAATCTCTGTTTAAACTAACTAAATTCAACCACTTGAGCGTTACATAATAATTATAGGCATATAAATTCATTTGTTTCAATTTAAGAGAGTTAGCTTAGTTGATAAAGAATAATAACATATCTTTTTCTCAATCATAAAATCTTGAATGCACCAAAGTGGTATGTGAAATCGTGCCTTTAAAAAGAACTAGTTTGGTTGGATTGAGTGTTTAATACTAAACGTTTGGTATACAAAATATTGAGTAATAAAAATGAAAAAAAAATTGAATAGAATGTAATAGAATAAATTATATTTGATATGAGTAGAAAATGAAAGGAATTATATTTGTATTTGTTTGTTTGGTTTGATAAATAATACAAGGGACAAGACAAAAATGCTTTCATAAAAAAAAGATTTATTCAAAATCTTATCAAGCACAGTGTAATATATGCATAGGTGGTAGCTATTTTTATGACTATTTTTTTATAATAAAATAATTTTAATTCAATAATCTGTAATGAAATAAATTTTTATAAAAAGTAATTGTAATAAAATATTTTTTTTATTTCAATGTCAGAAAATATCTTATAATGATCTTATTATTATTTTTAAAACATAACTACTAATTAGTTTTATAATTGATATTTCTATTATACTTTTTATATTTTTCTTATTATTTCTTTTAAAAGTAGTGTTTTTAGTTTTGCTATTCTTTCTATTCTTGGTATTAAAAAATGAAAAAATTTGTGTTGTCAATATAGAACCTGTTACTCTTTGACCAAGTTAAATTTTTGAATAAATTATAAACAAAATATTTTTATAATTCAATAATGTGTATTATATAACCTTTTTGTAATAAAATAATTTTAATTCAATTTATACATTAATAAAAATTTACTTTTTAAAATTTATTTTGAAAAATAAATTTTTTGGATTAATTAAATTTTATTTTTCAAAAAATTTATAAATTACTATTTTAATTTAATAAAAATAATTATTTATTTTAAAATTATATATAGTACTTTGATATATATCAATTTATTTAAATATAATATATATAAATATAATAAACATAATTTAATTATATGCATATATTATAATATTATTTATATTTATATTATACATATTTATATATAATATAAATAAATATAATATATATATACATTCAATATTAATATACAAATACATAATATATGATTACATACATATACATACATACATACATATATATATATATATATATATATATAGGCAATGCATCATAATGCTTGATGCATTGCCACAATGTAAGTCAGGGAATTCATTTAAATTTACCAACTGAATATCAATAGAAGAAATTGATCTGACTTACATTTGGTGAGATAATTTAGGTTTTCTTAATTTTATATAATTTATTATTTGTATTATTAAATATTATTAATTTTTTAATTAATTAAAAAATTATTAAAATAAATTTTTAACTTTTTAATCAGTTAAAAATAATAAAATAATAATTTTATTTCTTAATTCTAGAATCTCTCTTGTTAAAAAAATATTATATAATAATTAAAAGTAGTATCTAAAAATTATTTGATTTAAAAAAATATATAAATTAACAATTAAAAAATAACAAACGTAATGTATCACATATTTTTTTTATTTGTTAATTCATGCCAACTTTTCTCTACTTCAACTTGTATCAATGGGATATAAAAATATTTCAAAATTTTAATTTTAAAACTATTTTATCTTCTTGTCTTACAATGCAAATTTCAATATGTTTTTGTCACAATTTTTTATTATCAAACATAAAAAACGATTGATTCTCTTTCATTTTCTATTTCCATTGTCATAACAAAGGAGGCTTAAATGCTCAATTATATGTCGTTAACTCATCTTATGCCAAGCACCATGATTTGAGATGGATGCAGTCAATCTTCGATTTGCTAACAATCTCCCCTACCCCTAGCCACAACTTTGGGATTTGACTCGTGACCTCACTTTAATATCAATTTTTAGGATCAAGTACAACTAGGTTATAAGTTATTCTTGAATTTAATGATTATCATCAAATTAAAAGTTACAACTATTAGCTAAAACAACTTTATTCCCTTGTAGAGCAAAGGCCAAGCATCATGGTTCGAACACGAGAAGTTGATAGACATGACTAATTTCTGATTTGCCAACAAGTCTGAGGCAAGTCCTTCAAAATGAAAAACCATATAAATTAAACTTGGGTTTCAGTAATTTATGCTATCCATTCACTAATCTAGAGATTAAGTCAATAATTATATTCACATCAAATGGTGAGGAATTCTATGGTTAGTTTCTCCTTTCTAGACTTTGAATTAATGGTAATTTTGCTTATAGTTCAAATCACTGCCGACTACTCTTATCATGTTAAACTGCCCACATTGCTTTGTGCTACTACTAATTGACTTTCACACATGACATGTTGCATCTTGACAATTGCCATTCAATTATTAAAAAAAAAAAGAAGTTAACACACAGATTTGCAGGCGTAGTTTTAGGGTTAAGGAAGGCATGGTCAAGGCTTTAAAAATATAGTGAATCACAATCGGATTCCTCTAATTTAATACCTTGTCAACTCCTCAAAACTGACATTTTTAATATTTTTGTACAATTTTATTCAATTAAAGGAAATGATTAGAGATCATGTGCAACAATATATCATAATTCATAATGATCTGTAATTCAGAACTAGCACCGAGTTATGCATTTTGATTTGATTCCATTTGTCCGAATGTTAGGATACATTTCTGAGGAGAGAGATGATAGGACGTCAGATCAATAACTCAAGCTTACAATCTTAACTCATCCATGGCTGTACTTGTAGTACTTAAAGACCATCATCAAGATTCAAGATTAATTCATATGGTGTGGTTTGTGATTGCATTACTGGAGCAGTGGGATGCCTCTTAGATACAAATATATAGTTGTTGCCCTTCATATAGTTTGTACCTTTCAGGCCACGTCGTATGGATTATATTTTGTTGCATTATTATATGAAGACACAATTATTGTTCAGTGCCAGCGCTGGAGTTTTGATCACAAACTTCAATCATTCATACTTTTTGTTCGCTGCGTTGAGTCGTTCACTAGGGTTCTTACCTTCTTCCTTTGATTCCTTTAATACGTGGCGTAGGTCCTAGCTGTGTTAAATTTGTTAAGGTTGTGAATTTCTTAATCTTAACTTAGATAGTACAATGAGAAAATTAATTGAAGTCCATGTAAGTTGGTGGATATACTTGAACAAAATATCATTTCTCAATGGAATATATATATATATATATATATGTAAATGTAGTGTAGGTAAAGTTATATATACAGAGAATATATTTTGTGAAAATTCAAATAAAAAAATCATAATTGTTTTAATGTATTTATAATGAATATTGTTAGATGCACAAATTTTTTCTTACAATTTAAATGTGGACGTATTTTAAATTCATGCAAAAAATTTTAATTACTTATAAAAATTTACAGAGTTTTAAAAAGAAAAAATTTGGTACAAGATTTGTAAAAATTTTTAATTCTGTGAATAACTTTTTCTATTACATAGTTAGTTAAATAACGAAATGGGTCTAATATTTCCTCCTAAATTTCACCGTTGGTAGCTAAAAAGTTGGCAAGATTTTTTAGGCTTGAGATAAAGACTTAAAAATAAAGTAGTTTGTTACGTTTACGTAATAAATACAAATAATATCCGCTTTTTGGCTTCATCTTCTAGTGTGACATTATTTGGAAGGTACTGCTCTTATGCACAGGCGTCCATTATAGGTAGGTCCCTTCTTATGTGTTTAAATGAATCAGAATCGCAAACAAATCTTCATATCCTCTTCCATGCATCTAAAAAAGTTTCACAATTTTATTTCAGTTTATCTTTTATTTTTTGAATAAAAAATAGTAATGAGGATGAACTATTTTAATATTGTCACTCAAATTTTCATTTAATCTCAGACGCACATTTATTAATTCCGTAATATCTATACATTTAATGCTTTAGTATAGAAATCAGTGCAAGAATTATTCTTACTGAAAAATATATGAGCAAAAATCCACCCAAAAGCTAAGCATTAAAGAATCTTCTTAGCAAGCATTAACCATCCTTATAAACCCTTAATATTTGAGGGGATTCGTATACACAATATGAATGATTATAAATTTCTTGTTGATCGAATTCTCTTACCCCATCTTTTTAACAATTTAAAAAGATATATTTATGGAGATATCTAAAAAAAATTACTGATCAACAAATGGCCTGATTTAATAAGCTCCCCAAAGTGCTATCGTTAGGCTTAATTTGTCTTCCAATTGAATACAAAGTGCACATGTTGTGACCTAGGAGCACCGAACTTGGATTTATGTATAATTTAAATAAATAAAAAGAAAACCATTACGAGCTTTTATAATTTTGTTCGCTCAAAGGCGAACTTGTCGAGACACATGCCACAACCAATAATAGAATATGGAGCTGTTTGGAAATTGACAACTTAATAACTTTTTGTTGCAGACATGAAATACTAAAATTCCAACTAGACCAAAGTAATTAATAAAAACATTTCTTAGATAATAACATGTATGTTATATGTATTATCTTAAATATTTACAACCCCCAAGAGGAAAATTATTTACTTATGATTATTAACATACGATTTAGGCAAACTTCACTAAAATCAGCTGATGTGTGCTTTAAATAATGTTTGTGAAGTTCAATTAGTTTAAATCTTCATATGATATGAAAAAGCAAATTAAAGTTAAATTTCAATCTACCCACTTATAATTTTAAAGGAATGTTTGATACATGAGTATCCTTAATTTCAAATTATCCAAAGATTTTTATAAAAATTTAAACTTGATCTAAGATATATACATAATTTTTAAATTATTTATATTTATTATATCTAAATATCTTATAAATAAATTTTCAATTGCTCAAAAAACAATAATTTTCCTATACCCAATAACACTTAAAAAATTTCAACTTAATTATTTGCATTTTTAGATATATATGTACATTTTAATTTCTTCTAAAAAAAATTAATTTAATTTAGAGCCTCCATAATGCTTCACAGAGAAGAGAGCAGCTGTGATTACTAATTATTGGAACACCGCAATTTGCACCCGACAATGAATTAGAAGCAAATTTAGTAAACAAATCTTCCATGGAGAGAACACATAGAAGGATGCAATCCTATGGTTTGGGTGTATAATTAAACACTCCGCTTGAAGTTATTAAGCATAGTTTAATACTGAAGAATTTTAGTGTCCTTGGATTAATTGAAGCAACATTAATATGATAGTTACACACACATGTATATGTGTGTGTAGAGAGAGAGAGAGAGAGAGAGAGAGAGAGAGATATATATATATATATATATATAAATAGATAGATAGAGAGAGAGATGGTTATTTTTCATACTATTTGTTCAAAACACTCCTGTTTTATAAGTTTGTTATTGGAGCACTATAATTTGTTTAGATTTACTTAACTAAAATACTTTATATATCTTTTAAGTTTTATATTATTTTATTTGAAAATTTTAATTATTGTTACTCCTAAAAGCACTTTGTATAGTATTATCTCAATTTTGGATACACATATATAACACATCAAAGTGTAAGATGTCATAATATTGAATGATGTCTATATTTGGTATGACAATATTAAAAAATTGACATCGATAAACAATGCAAATAATATTTTATGAAAGAGTTAAAAGAAAAAAAAATTCAGTGTGAAATATTCATTACTTTTGAATAATATAAAATATCATTTGAAATTATGTCATTGTATAATATTTTAATATCCAAAATGAATATATTGAATACAAATATTTTGAATATTACTTCTTCCGGTCTTATTTGTAAGACCCTTTTTAAAAATTTTTTATGGTCCTTAAAATAAAAACTTTAATAAAGTTTTAGAAATATTTATTATTCTTTTTCATATTTGCCATTCATAATTATTGTTATAATGGTAGATGTTAACTTCAATTAGGGATAAACTTAAAATTTTGTGATAATTTTTTTAAAAATTAATACATCAACTAATTTTAACATATTTTCTTAATCTATGATTTAATTAAAAAGACTTTATAAATAAGACCGGAGAGAGTAACTATCATCTAATATATCAAAATCAAAATTACAATATATACCGAACTTCTCCATTATTTTATTCTAATAACTGCAATGCAATAATACATTCCCCCAGGACTAGGGACTAGTGAATTTAAGGCATATTCATGCATGAGAATGCTTATAGTAGCTTTACCTAAATAGTCATTGGTTCCCTTCAATGCCTTCTATTTTAAGAATTCTGTGTGATTATAATTTGTGATCAATATAGAAGAGTAGGAACACATGGTGCTGAGTAATGGTGTTCTCTCATAAGCCTAACCGCGACAACTGCAGAACTGGTCTAGGGTGCCTGTACACAGATTTGGTTTCTTCTATTTTTTTACGTAATCTTCCCTCTTCTATTCATTATCTCATCATCATCATCATGATCATGGCTAACTCTCAGGGCTCGTTT
Source organism: Erythrophleum ivorense (assembly GCA_026724425.1). Lineage (NCBI taxonomy): Eukaryota > Viridiplantae > Streptophyta > Magnoliopsida > Fabales > Fabaceae > Erythrophleum > Erythrophleum ivorense. Next base: position 56,870,795 of record JAIUCV010000004.1, on the reverse strand, counting down.
GGTATGAGGGGTTAGGTTTTGATGGAATGGGAATGGAAAGGAATCTTGTACCCCATAGTTATGTTTGGTATGATGGAAAAAGAAATAGTAATATTTTTATTTTTTATTTTTATATTTAGTTAGATAAAAATGACATAAAAATAAAATAAGAAGAGAATTAAAAAATTAAAATATTTTTAATAATTATAAAATATAATAAAATATTTTATTTTTAATTATCAATAATAATAAAAAATAATAAAATAACATGTTAATTTAAAATTTTATTTTTAATTTACTTTTAATAGAAAAAAAAATATTTGGAGAAGAATAAAATAATTTTAACTTTTTTTCTCCTACTCAGTAAAGCTTTTCCCTACTCAGTAAAGTTCTCTCCCACCGAAAAACAAAGGAATGAACTCTCCCATGTTAGTGGGAATGTTGTCTCCCAGGAAAGAGGTCTCCCGCCTACCAAACAAGCATTTTCTTCATTCCCACTCCCTTTCCCTTTCCATTACTCAACTCTCCCGCAAACCAAACGAGCCCTCATTGAAGAAATATTTTTAACTTCAATTAAATATTTCACATCAAGCTAGCAAAGTCTTTTCGTGGTCGGCGTTGCCCACCTTTTCAGCTGTTCCTGTTTCAATTTTTCTTTGAGACAGATCAACAGTTTTGTGCTAACTTGTCATCTCATTAATTAATTGCTTCTTGCTTCGTAACTCAACAACTTTAAAGCTATATTCTCGTTGGTGGTCAATGTAGATTTCACTTTCACGAAGTCTAGAATAAATAGATGCAGGCTCTGTTAACGAAGTCAACTCATCAAAAGGATGACATTTTATGAAAAGTATAATGAGATTTTCTTTATATTATTTGTTTTTAATATCTATAATATAAAATCAATATTTTAATCTCTTCATTTTATTTAAAATGTGAAAATAATCTCTTAAATTTAAAACGTTAAAATAATTGATATCACTTGACATTATTAAATTGAGTGATGTTACTGAAACTTGACCACAAATATATTTACAATCTTTGTATAATTTAGGGAAAAATAATCATACAAAGATGAATAAATTTCATCAATGTTTTCTGAAATTTGGTTAAATTGTATGTAATATTTCTATTATTTTAAAAACTATATTTCAACCTCTTTTAATTTATTTTTTTATGAATTAAGTTAATTACTAGTTTACAGCGCCATATATATCACTTTTCACATGCAATATCCTTGCTTAGTTGCATAACTACCTGTACCTGATAATAACAGTATATAAGGTTTCGCGAATGTCCCACTTGTGGGGCACCATAATCTTATTTGATATACAAAATTTTTTTTCTTAAAGAAAATAAAAAGTAAATACTGAATGAAATGCTTTGAAATTAATTGCATCTGATACAACGTTAAAAAAAAAATCTTTTTATTAATATATTTGGTAAAATGAAAAAAAAAATTAAAGAATCAAAAGTAGATTATAGCAAAGGACCAGAAAGCCCTTATTAAAATAAGAATATTTTGCTTAGCTCTTTCACTGATACATGTTAACTTTACTCAAGCTTCCTGCATAGAAGTCGCAATCATCAAAGTCTAAGCCCAACCTAATGGTTTTGTGCTTTATTCTCGAATTTAGTTTCAAATCAACATCTCTCTTGCTGTTGACGATTTCTGACAACAAAAAAATGTTGCTGATGCTGCAACATCCTAATGGTGCCATTCTGAAATTGGTCATCAATGTGGTGACTAGAACCTCGAACTCGGAAATCTTCATCCACCATGCACCGATTGACAGAACTCAAGATGATGTCGTTTCATCTTTGTCTTCTTCAAGCTTCGACAACAAAGAAGATGGTGACAAGTAGGTTTTTTCGTTGTCATTATCATCGGAGCTATTGTAATCATTGTTGTCGAGCTAGCCGAGAAGAGGGATGGAAGGTAGAGGAGAGCCATGGTGACAGAATCTGATGATGAAAACAAATTTCCTCTCAAAACTTTATTTACTGTTAACCATGAACTGGTTTTTTTCTTTAATTTTTCAATTCTAAATACTAATCATACATTTTTCTTGTCCTTAATATTGTAAAACTGATTGAGAAACTAATATCTAAAATCTTCATATTAAATCAAAGTGCCAACTAATTTTACATACACAAATTTATAACCCTAGAACATTGCTTCCAAAATAGCATTGAGAGATGATATCATAGCTTGTACAATATGGAGGGGCAAAAGGGACATTTCACTTAATTGGCTCTAAAATCTGGCTCAATATCCTGCTTTCCAGGGCGAAAAGTGTGCATTTGCAAAAGTTTCCCCTTCTTGTGAAGATTCTACCAACCCAAACGCTTACAAGCATGAAATCCATTTCCCTTCTCATTTCCAAACACCTACCAAACAGGGCGTATGTGTATCTCTTTCTTAATGGTTGAGCAATACACCTTTTTCACGGCACACAAATAATTAACCATATTTTATTCTTATTCCATGTGAGGTCACAATGGCTCTGAACGAGGTATTAGCATTAGGTATTGATGGTATAAGAAGCTTGACTTTTAAAGAGACTGGATTTTTTAATTTTTAAATTTAACTTTTTCTCTGAAATATGTGTCAAATTTTCTCTTAAATATGTCAATTTTTTTATAAAATAAAAATAATAAAATTTTGAGAATGAAAGTTGACTTCAATGGAATTTTTTATAACACAATTAGTTTTTATAAAAAGTGGAAAACATGATTTTATATGTTTCAAATTCAACCCTCCACATATATTCTCTTAAAATATAAAATAAAACTTGTTGAATCCGTCTGAGGATAGTAGAAAACATTAATACATACTTAAACAAAAAAAAACAAGAAGAATTATGGGAACTTATCTCCTTTTGTTTTTCTTATAGTGCACATATATATCTGTCAAGTTTGGATTCATGTATCTCTCTTTCTACTAGTATTGTGACTCTAACTACTACTATATTTGTTTTCATGTAATTCCTAAGTACAGAAAAGTCTAAAGCAACTTTATTATTTCTTCTTTTCCTGCCAGCGAAAAACACACACATACACACACAAGGGAATAAAGTTCCGTTATAATGAGGTAGCCTTACAATACACAACTACAGCCGGCGCCATGAGGTAAGCACTAGTTCGAGTCAACCATTCCTGCCTCTCACAATTTCTCACTTGTCAATTCTTAGATTTTTTTCTTCTTCTAATTTTTACAAGCAAGCGATGGTGACGACATGGAGCTAAAACCATTCTTTTAATGATGCAACATTGTCATGTTGAGATAAGATTATGCAGATTAGATAAAGATGACATTGACTTACTGATAAAAGATGGAAAAAATACGTCATGAAAGCTTCTTTAATTAATAGTGATATTAACGTTCATAATAAAAAATCAAACTGATCAAAATAAAAATTTAGTTACCATTTCAAGTTTATAGTCATTAAGAGAAATGTATGTTGGGTTCTAGTCTTCTATTATATTGGCCCTAAATCTGCTTAAAACCCAAGTCTGTGATGACTTATATTTGATGAGCAGTGTTGGCCAGGAAACCAAATTAAATGGTGCACTCTCACCAATTTTTGTTCTTCAGAGTTACTATGATCAAGGCAGCCTTATAGTCCGTTTGATAGGTAGGAAAAGAGAAGTGAAAACAGGGAAAGGGAGAGGAAGAAGGAAACAAGAATATGCACGTTTGATAGATAGGAAAAAAATTTTATAGGAAAAGGCTATTTCAGCAACTTGCATGAATAGTGATTCCTTCACTGGGCCGATAAAAAGAGCAACAAAGCAACGAAATGGTATACCGAAAGTCTAAATTACCCTCAACATGAATGCTTCGCGTTTTGTTTTTCTGCTTAATATATTTCAATTTTCTTTATATTTCAATTAACAAAAATTAATATTTTAAGCATAATTCTTTTACATTTTATTAATCAAAATTTTTAATAAATATATATAATATTTTAAAAAATTAAATTATATAAAGTTAAATTGTAAAAAAATACTTATTATACTTTATTAAATAATTTAATAATAAAGATATAAAATTTTTATTTTTTTAATCCTATATTTACGTACATAAAACACTAAGTTTTTGAATATTTTTCAAATCATTAGTGTTTTAATTATTTATTCAACTTTACTTTTCATTTTTATATTATTTTTATTTTACTAAACATATAAATAAAAATATTTTTTTCATTTCTTTTCATGTCATACCGGTTATGATTTTAACTCACTAAATTTTATTCTATTCTTATTTCAAATCTCACTTACATCCATTTAAAAATCCTTCAACTCTTCCAACCGTGACCCTAGTCTTTGCTTAGGTCAAATTCTCTCTTGGTACAATCTTAAGAATGTACTCCCCTACCATTTTACAACTGCACAAGTTCTTATGCATGTTAATACCCTAATAAGGCCAAGAAATAATTTTACATTTTATTTTATACAATATCTATTATACTTTATAATTTATATAATATTTATTATATTTTTATAATTATTACTCAATAATTTTCATCCCTTTTTCTTATTTTTTTAAATATTAGTATGAAGTCATTTCTCATAAACAAAATCATTTATTATTATTATTTTTAATATTCCTTTTCACTCTATATACCAAATGAGCCATTTAATTAATGTTACCAATTTAAAAAATGAATACCTAACTCCATAGGTCACGAAGCGTTTATACATCTGCTGGTCTTAAGTTCAAATGATTGATAAGGGAATTTTTTTGGCAATCTACACAAGTAATTTATGATCTGCTAACCTTTCGCGCTGTAATCTTTATATAGCTCCGTCTAGGAGCTCTGATCCTTACCAATAAAAAAGTTTATCCGTTGTCTGCTGCATAGGTATAAATTAGGTATAGATCTTTGCAGGGAGGAGGAAAGTGTGGGTAAAGGTGTATCTAAATTCCCTTCCCCACCCCCCCCCCCCCCCCCCGCCCCAAAAAATAAAAAAGGTATACTCCTAGTGCCAAAGCAGCAGGTACCCTCACGTCCTCCTGTAAAATAGGGATCCAGGGTAAGCATTTTATTGATATAAAGGATCAAGCGTAAACCTGGTTAGTTATGCACCGTTTTTCTGTGACCTCTCCTCAACTCCACGGATAAAACACCCTCTGCATCCAGTTTGACAACTTTGAAGTTCTCTCTCCCCTTCTTCCATTTCTAGATTTCTTGCCTGTTTTGACTTTTGACAACTTAACCAAATGTTCAACTTACCGTTCTTCCAAACTTAACTATACCTTCTCCACACCATTATGGAATATGCTAAGTAGATCAAAGTGTCATCAGCAATAACCTGCACATGCAATGTTATGCGTCTATCATCAACACATTTGAAAGTTACTAATGATGTAGCAGTATGTGGCAGTTCCATGTGGATTATAATCGGAAGCCGACAGGCTTTAGTGTAAGAGGCAAATGTTAATGAAAGAAGATGCACAAATATGCATGTAACTGTAGCTAGCACGAGTTAAGGGGAAAAGTTGACCTCTTAAAAGCTAATATCCAGGCTAATTGATAGGTGTTCCCAGGCATTAAAATCCAACAGTCTTGACTGCAAAAATAATGGTCTCACCCACATGTATAATATGTTACTAGTTTCCGGTTGTCTGCAATGCTTTTTAATCATATAAAGGCTCCTTGACAAGAAGATTCATCTTCTCCTGAAGAAATTTGAGCACATCCTCTCTGCCTTCCTTAATAAGCAACTGTCTTAGCTTCCCAAATGTAACACCTGAAGGCCGAATTCCCTTCTCTATCATATCCTCCAACAAAACACAAGCTTTTGTAACATTGCCCTTCATACAAAGCCCATTTATAAGGACTGAAAAAGTGTGCATGCTTGGGACAAACCTTTTTAACCTCATATACTGCCATATTTTCAGAGCCCTTTCCAGTTCATTTCTCTCACAAAACATTTTTATCATCATTGTGTAAGTGTCGGCATCTGGTTCGCAAGACTTGATCATTCTGCGAAAGACACTATAAGCCTCATCACTCTGCTCATGGCCAATCAAGCTGCTTATGATTATGTTATAGGTCCTTGAATTAGGAGTGACACCCTTGCATTCCATCTCATTTAAGACTCTATACACGTTCTTAAATTTGTTTACTTTACAAAAAGCACTAACCAAGGCATTATAAACCACAACATCTGCCTTAACTCCATTCCTTTCCATCTCTAGGAATGTATCAATAGCATCTTCAATCCGGTGTTCTACTCCATATGTATGAACCAGGACACTATAAATGAAAGATGTTGGCCTGCAATTGTTAGCATCCATATCCTTAACAACCTCAACAGCTTCATCAACTCTTCCTGCTTTACAGAGAATGTCAACCATTATGCAATAGGTGACTATATCGGGGTTGCATCCCATGTCAACCATTTCTCTGAAAATCTCTCTTGCTTTCGGCAGATTTGGAGCCTTTCCCCATCCCTCAAGCAATACGCTGTAAGTTTTTGAGTCTGGGACAAATTGATCCTTTGTACGGTCAAAGATCTCTTGGGCCTTCCTTACATTCTTGGACTTGCATAAAGCACTCAGCAAACCATTGAATGCTGCAAGATTACGAGATATGTCATATTTTTCCATGACATTAAAGGTGTAAACTGCCTCATCTACCTTCTGAGCCCTAGCATACTTTCTCATAATAATACAAAAGGTTTCAACATTTAACATCCCCTTTTTCTTCATAACATTTACCAGGTCCCACATGATCTGATACTGCCTTATCTTTGCCAAAGATTCGATCATTGTGTGGTATGCCCTGATACTGTGTGAGTAATTTCGCTGTTTCCCAGCCCATTCAAAAAACCGATAAGCCACCATACCAGCATTCTCAAATCTCTTAAGGACATTCTCAACTATATCTGGTGAAACTCTAATTCCAGTTTGATTAAGAGCAGTATCAAGTGCTAATGTGGGACAGGACATCATAACCTTGCATAATTTTCTAGTTAAATCTGAAATATCCTGCTCTGGTTCACTTGCACTGTACATTTTGGCAAAAATCCTCCAATTAAAGTATAATTTTCTTCTGGGGTCACAAAGTTTAATCATTGCTTTACCAAAACAAGAGTCACAGTTCACCTGACTCACTGAAAAAATATGAGGAGCATCAGATGCAATAACAAAGTTTGATATCCTGTAATAAATATGAGTTTGTCTTCTTTGAGGGCATTTCTTTGTGAAATATGACATGAAAGAGACAGAAAATTGATCGAACAAATTCCATTATTGATCTGAACAATTATAAACTAGGCATTAGCAGCCAAAATGAAAACAAGCATGATTGAAGCACTAATACTTTATTCTGGCAGAAATATCAGTGTAAATATGTATCTGACATGGATACGTATGTAATATGGTGATATATGTACCCAGCATGTATCATGCATTTATAATTTTTAAAATTCTACTATTCTTGAGAGGGGAAACCTAGAGAGCACGGGAATAAAGCTATATATCCTGAAAATTCATATACAATATGTATATTTGAACTAAAGAAATGAATGGGAAGGAATCAGAGATCATGCAACTCTACAATTTCCGTTGGTACAAAGAGCAAATAAGAGCATCAATCATTTTGAAAAGAGAGAAAAGGGAAAAATTTAAAATTTGGACAAGCAAAATTATCAAGATTACCAATATGGGGTTGATTTCACAGTCCTCTCGGGGAACTCAAGAAGAGTTGAGAGCAATCGCAGCAGCTAAATGCTCTTCGCTGAATAGCTGAACAGGTGGAATTACAGATGACATGTACTTGGCAATGAACCCGTTCACAGCATTCGCTGCATATATTCATTGTCTTTACCCCATCAACCCATTAGAGGATTTCAGGATGGATAAACCTAGGTCAGATGTTGCAGGAGCATACTAAGTTGCAAAATTAGGCTAATCTTTGAGATCTTGAGGTAATATGGTCTGTGATTGATTACTGTAGTAGAGATGGATATGAGGTTTTCTATATGAAGGGTATATAGATCGTTTTGATGTTTTTAATATCTTCCGTCCAGAACAAGAGTAGAAGAGAAGGAAATTGTACCGAGTGTTCCTTTGTATTGATATTTTGGTTGTGATAGGTTTAAAGAACAAAGCATTCATGCTATGGAATTTGTTTGAATATAGGGAATGAGTATTTTAACTTTAAGTTGTGTGCTCTGCATCAGTTTGTGCACAAAATCACTTGACTTATGGAAAATCATAGGCCTTAACAAAACTAATTAAGAAAGTTATACAGATTTTTTTTAATTTTGCTAAAATTATATGGATTTTTCCTCTATTTTTAAAATATATGCTTTTCTCCATTGAAACCAAATGTTGCATTGCACCTTAATATAATTTTAATTTTTTTCTTTAAACTAAAATAGCCTCTAATAACTTAAATACATTTTTTAAAAAACTAAAATATCCTAATTTAGATCTAGCAATTCAGGAAAATAGATCTAGTGATAAGAAAATCTACTCCTTGGAGCCAAAATTATACTTAAAACTAACTTTAAGGAATTGGTTCACTAATAAATCAAGCCTGAACAAGCATATCAACAAGTTATGTAGAGTTAAAAATTCTAATTTGCATCAATTAACCATAACTCGTCAAATTGCATAAAAGTAACAAAAACAGAACTTTAAAACTATCATCTTTTCACATGAAATATGCCACACTAACTGTTGGAGGATAGATGATAATCAGTTTAAAGTTTAGCTAAATTTAATAAAAACAAAATCTACTCTTCTTATTTTTATTTGTGCATGTTTGGTATTTAGGTTATTAAACAACATGCCTCTACTTTTTGCCCCAAAAAAATTAATATGTATTTAAGTTAATGTATGAAATTTTAGTTTAAAAATTTAAAATTAGACTAAAGTATATATTTTGAAAATATTAAAGAAGTCTGCATAATTTTAACAAAAGTCAAAAGAGACATATGTAATTTACTCAAACTGATTCGATTTCAGATTTTGTCGCAAACAATCACCACCATATATTCACTACACTTACGTTTTATCTATACAAGGTTTTGACATGGTTATAGTATTATTTACATCTTTACTCATGTTTGAATTTCCTATTCATATCTCCCACCTAGATCTCTTTCCAAATTATGCCCATTTCACTGCCTTTGCCATATCTAAACTCCACTGATTGTTTTTGTTCTTGTTAGGGAAGCAATCTTAGTCATAATGTCCTTGCTAACTCAGATCTATCTTTAATTGTCATTGAACCTGCAAATTATGTATTGTTCTGCAGTGAATGGAACTTGTACATCCCCTAATCATCTCTGGCTAACTGGGTGCAACGGAGAATTGGAGAAGCAATTAAAAAGGCTTCCAGGGTTTGATAAGTGGATTATTGAGACGAAAAATAAATCCTATATCAAAACTTTACAAGATTGTACAGAATTTGCTATATCTCACAGTAGACAGGGACAATGTTTTTGATAAGCTTAATTTGAAGAAAAGATTTATCATTGGTGGTTTAATATATCAAAATGGGTGGAAAATGTGGCGGAGCAGGATCCTTGGCTAGTGGGAGCAATATAATTTAAAAAAAACAAAACTGCATCTTTTTCTATATTATACTCCAACTAGTTGCTAAATTCTTAAAACCAAGAGGGACAAAATCTTATAAAATTTCCAATTTTTCCTTTAGCAAAATATAGATGCTTAGTAGGTTGACATGCTCCCTTTTAAAATATGCTCTTGGTATTTTATTTTGATCATTAGGGCTGAATTTTAATGCATTTTTTTAAGATTCTAAATTAATTATAATTTTTTATTTCCAGAAATTAGATTTATAAGGTTTAGATAAAGATCGTTGTTCTAATATCAATTTTCTATTCAGAAATTCTTCCATATCTTATTAGAAAAGGTTATACTTTTACAGTATATTAGTCAAATAAAATATGAGAAATTGAAACTACAAATTTACTTCTTTCATTCAAAACTAAAGTAAAACCTAGCTTATTCAAGAAATGAATCTATTCAAATAAACCTATTATTTAACAATATGCAAATTCCTGTAATGGTAAAAGATAAGGTAATCTATAGCCTGTTCTAATCCACACTATTCATCACTACTTGCGGCTACTGCCTACGGCCAGAATGAAGGGAAAATTAGACCCAAGTCACCACACTAAGTACAAACTACAGAGAATCAGTCAATTAATCAGACCCAGAAGGCCAGAATGAATGGATTAAGGGAAAATCTTTTTCTTACCTTGGTGGAATCGCGCAGGTCGCAAGTCGCACTTTAGATCAATTGCCTCCCTCTGGTTTGATTAAGGGAAAATCAGGCTAACTTAAGTCGTGAGTCACAAATCACACTCTGGTTTGATTAAGGGAAAATCTTATTCCTCCCTCTGGTTTGATAGCCTCAGCTCCGTTGCCTCACCTTCCTCCCTCTAGTTCAACATCGATTGCCTCAGTTCCGCGCATCCGCCATTATGCCTCCCTCTCACTGGTTCCGTGGTTCATCCCGTCTCGTCTCTCTATTAGTCCGCTCTCAACCCTCCCCTTGCCTCTTATGCTGGAAACTTACGAAGACGTTTGGAACGCTTGCGCTGAATCTAACCGATTCGGCAAGTAACTCACAAATATTAAAAAAAACTAATTAAAAATAATTTAATTAATTAAATTTATATCAAAATATACTTTTTTAAATATTTATTCTTAATTAAAAAATTTACTTTTATCTTTAATAAATTATATTAATTTTAATAATTTTTTTATTTAATTAAAAATATTTTTAAAAAATTATTTAATAATTAAAATAATTTAAAAAAATAACTTATATTTTGAACCAAATCAATCCTTTAATAAGTGACTTATATTAGAAATTAAAAAAAATATTTTAGTAAGTTAGTCAACAAAAAAAAATTTAATAAAAATTATATACATAATATGTATATATGAATTGAATGGGTTTAAGTTAAAATTTTAAATATTAAAAAAATAATATAACTAAATCATGTAAAAGTTATATATATATATATATATATATATATATAATTTAAAAAAAATAAAAATAAAATATCAAATTAATACTATATACATATAAATTTCAAAGCATCATATGCGCGTTCGAATGAAGGTGGCTTTGCCAGAAGGATTACTATTATTAAAAAAGCAGAAAAGCAAGGAATCTAGAAAGCTAAACTGCCCATAGGAAATTTCATAAAGATGTCTAGTTTTTAAGCATATGTTATCTAAAACAATTCATTTTCACCCCTTTTTAATTTTACAAAAATTGACTTGACATTCAAAATCTTTATTTTTGTCCGCACATATGGCAAATAGGGAGAATTTGCAAGAGTATAACATGTCTTTTGTCTTGAATTGGTGGGCATTATATCATTGCACCCTTTTTTCCATTTCTGATTTTTTCTTTCTTTCTGGTCTTGAATTGCTTCTGTTGTCCCCCAGTAAAAACTTCGCGTGCATTACATTGCACATAGTAGTCATTTCTTGTTGGACCAGTTGCAACAAAATGTGTACACCAATAGGTGGTGTTCTAAGTTCTCAACCTATGATGTTGCCATGTTAACAGTGATTTGCTCTTTCAAACAAAGGAAATATCCTCTTTGATTTATTTAAAATGGAAATGAGGGAACTTCCTTTTTTTAGGGTGGTTTTGATCAGAAACCTTTCTGAGCTGATGAACGTGCTTAGCTTGTTAGTGGATGAGTTTGATATTTTAATTATAAAGATAATATCAAAAAAATAATTAATAAGTTATTTTATTTTATTTATTTTTATTATAACTTTCAAATAATGGTAAAAAAATTTCTTCTTCTTTTTTTCATTAAACTTCTATACAACAAAATGACATGGCACATGATAGTGGCAGGGTCAAGACCGTGGCTTAGGAAGACGAAAAAAGAAATTCTATAAAAAAGTTTTATATCCTATTTGAAACAATTTATAGTTTTATAGTATATTATTTAAATAAAATGCTTTCCTTAGACTCTTGAATTAAACCAAATAAGATTAACTTATAAACAATATTCTAACTTTCTCCCTCCTAAATCTATAAATAATTTTGAATTTTCATGAGTAATATACTAAGAATTACTCTTCATATTAATATTAATAATTTTGCTACCTACACATAAGGATATAATTCTATATATACTCAGTATTTATGTAATACATAATAAAATATATTAAAAAATACATTATCTCTAAAATATCATAATAATTCTATGAACAGCTCATAATAACATTTTGAAAGAAGAAAAATATCTAATAAAGCATACAAATTTATGACTTTCAATTTACAAAAACATATATATTTGCAAAACTTAACAAAAATGATTTTATCTAACAATATTTTAAAAAGTTTTACACTATTTTTATAGACAATTATTGATGCAACTGAAAATAATATATTGACATTTAAATTTAATTATGTTTTACTCAATTATTGTAGAACTACTAATTATAAAAATGTATCAAAGACAGACATTGATTAAAGATAACTTCAAAAATAGAAGAAATATTAGGCAAGAAACAATAGGAGAATTAAAAATGAAAAACTAAATCCAAAAGCAAGAAAATGTATTTTTCGTGGGCTATCATTTGAATAAAAAGGGACGTAAGAGTTTTGGTTTACTCTCAAAAAAACCATTTGCATCTATGAATGTAACTTTTCTTTTAAGATAAAAATTATTACATGAGTTCTCATCTTCAAAGGGAGAATAGTGGTGAATATTTGAATTTAATTGGTTTAAATTTCACTTATAATACAGATTTAACCACTAATATGTTTCACCCTATGAATGTTTCTAGGCTTACACCTAAAACAAACAAAGACACATAAGATATAGGTACAATTTTTAATGAAACCATGGATGAAGCAAATAGACTAAATATTGAAAATAATGGACAGACCCCTTGAGGCAATTACATGATCATGAAAACACAAATATGTGTGCAAAATAATACAAAGGACTTGTTTTCCCAAAAGAGAAGCGTGTACGAGAAATAGAGAGTTCCAACTTGCAACATTGATAAGAGTCCAACCAAGAATTTGATCCTAAATTGGATGAAATACTAGGTAATTTTGAATTAAATCCTTTGTATTTTTTGACAATCTAAATATTCCTATTGTTCTTAGAAAAGGCATTAGATCTTGCACTAAATATCCATTGTCCAATTATGTATCTTAAGAAAAGATAGATCCATCATGTGGGAAAGTAATTGTTGGCCATAAGTGGAGTATTCACTGTAAAGTTTAATTTAGATGGCTCATTAGAAAAATACAAGGCTCACTTAGTGGCAAAGGTTTTACCCAAACTTGCAATATTAATTACTTAAAAACTTATTCTATAGTGGCAAAACTAAATATTGTAAGAGTACTCTTAGCTATTGTTGTGAATCTTAGTTGGTCTCTATATCAGTTAGATGTAAAAAATACTTTTTTTTTTAATGGAGATTTAGTAGAGAAAGTATATATGAATGCTTCACCTAGTTTCACTGAAAATTGTGGATCCAAGGTTTGTACATTAAAGAAGTCCTTATATGAGGTCAAACAATCATCCAAGGCCTAGTTTAAAAGATTTGCAAATTATGTAAAAGGTCAAGGCTATATTCAAGGACAAATATACCATACGTTGTTCTTAAAGGCTTCCACCAAAGAGAGGATTATTGTATTAAGAGTTTACATGGATGATATTATCCCCACAAAGACTTGGCAAGATAAATAGATTAAAATAGTGCTTAGCATCTGAATTTGAGATTAAAAACCTGGAACTGCTACTATTTTTTCTTAGTATGAAAGTTGTTCGATCCAAGAAAGGTATTATTATCTCACAATGCAAAATATATACTTGATCCATTAGAAGAAATAGAGATGAGTGAATATAAGCCATCTAATACACCTAGAAAATTCAATTCAAGACTTAGGGAAGTAAAAGATAGGGTTCATGTTGATACAAATAGATACCAAAGATTAGTTAGCAAGTTGATCCATTTATTTCATATAAGACTTGACATATGCATTCCTTATTTAAAGAACACCTTGAAGCCTTTTACCAGATTTTAAGGTATCTAAAGGATACTTTAGGAAAAATCGTGCTAAAAAAAAAGTATTAGAGTATACTCTAATGCAAACTGGGCAGGATCAATTATGGATAGAAGATCTACTTCTGGATAATGCACCTTCTTATGAGGTAATTTAGTCATATGAAAAAGTAAAAAATGGAGTGTAATGGCTAAAAGCAGTATTAAAGCTAAGTGTCATTCAATGGCATCAGGGATATATGAAGTGTTATGGCTAAAAGGAGTTCTAAAAGAACCTAAAAGGCCAACTAATCATTCTATAAAATTGTATTGTGACAACAAGGCTATAATTAACATTGCACCCAATCCTGTTCAATATAATAAGAAATTGAACAGGACAAAATACATTGAAATTGGTAGGCACTTTATAAACAATAAACTCAAAGAAGGTTTCATTTGGACACCATTTGGTCTAACATAGCAAGTTGTGAATATCCTAATTAAAAGATTCCTATGATGGAAATTTGAATTTCTAGTTTGTAAGTTAGACATGATAGATATCTATATATTAACTTGAAGGAGAGTGTCAATAAGATAAGAATTATCAATTAGGATTTATTTTAAATAAATGTTTGAATAAATAGGGTCTTTTAAATTTATTATGATTTTATTTTCTATTTAGATAGATGTTATCTTATAGAAATATAATTCTGTTTCATTGTTTATTAGTTCCTATTTTACAAGAAGGTTAAGATTTTTATTCTCAGCCTATTTAATTTATAATTCCTGAAGCAATAAAGTAAGAACAATTTTTTCTCTTAATAAAATCATCACTCTTATTATTTAATTGATTAAAATACTTTCTTTTTATTTATGAAGTCAACTATCCCTCATATGGGAAGATTATTTAAACATTAAACACATTAAAAAAACCAAACCATAGTTGATCATGGAGTAGTAGATGTTGACTTCTTTTAAGAAATATTGATACGGAAATAAATCAAGCCAAGATCATGCAAAAATTGATTCAAAGGTTTAAATGATCAAGCTTTTTTTTTAGCAGTTGTCTATTCTGACCAGTTTTCATCAAATGAATGATCGGATGGTGATTTCTTTTTTTGATTTAGTTAAAATTTTAACTAGAGATTCTCATTCATTACTCTTTGATTTAGATAGTAAAAGTTGTATTTCAAGCCTTATAGTGCACCCAAAATATTAGTGAAGAATAGCTAATTTCCAACAAGTTGTTAACGAAAGGCAATAGGTTTTAATGAAGCAAAATGGCAATGACTCTTAAATAACTATCACTAACAATTACTTTCAATCAAAGCATAAAAGAGAAGTTGAAATCATGCTTTAAAATTCAAAAGCTTTGGCTACATAAATAAAAAGGAAAATAGAAAATTGATCAACAATTAAAAGGAATTAAGAAGGAAAGAAATATGCAAGCAATAATTAAATGTGCAATATCTAAGATCATATGCTTATAATGACTAGTTCACTATTACTACTCTATAAAAGGTTCATTATAGCAAAGACGTGGAAGAATGAAGGTATGAAATTTAGTGTGTGCATAACTTCTTTGTCCTAACTTGTTGAAAAACCTGTTATGCTTAGTTTCTGGGTCTATTCGCATTATTGAAAGTGTTTAAGAGTGAATATCTTTGTAATCCCTTTGTAATAAAAAGGTCTACCATTTTATTCATTCTTTGTAACACTTTCCTAACTTAAAAGGCACAGGAAGAGCTAGTTATGAGTTAGCTAAAGAGAAAACATTCACTTGGTAATTGTTGTTAATAAGCGAGTAAAAACCAACTTGTCAACTATTTCAGGCAAGTAAGAAAAAACTTTAGCATTATAGGTGAATATTGAAATCTTTTTTGTGATTGTTGCCTGTGAGTGTAAAACAAACTTGTTAATTGAGTAAAAATCCCTTATGAAGCAAAGGAATTGAATGTAGGTCACATTGATTAAATTAGGATAACCTTTTGGTGTTTGTTTACCTTTTCCCTTTAACTTTTTAAGTTAATTGCACTACTCATTGCTCATAATTTTTTCTTATGGTTTGAATATCTATTAAGAATCAATTGTAATTAATTGATTATGTGTTCCTACTTTAGATAGCTAAGCATACTTAATAAGTTAGGTCTTGTGAAATTTTTATTTTTTTAATCAATTTTAATTGCTATATAATTGTTCTTCGATTAAAGCAATGTTCATTATTAGGTTTAGCTATTGTATTCAACTATTAAGTATAGTTGAATTTTTGTCAAAATAATTGCCATGGTATGTATATTGGTTTTTTAGCTCTAATTTTGGTAAACTACTTGTAGCCATTATATTAAGTCACTTGTTGTCATTAAAATTAGTTTTATGACTCATGTAACAAGATGCTACAGTGCCAAAAAAACAAATAATTGTTCAAATGTTATAATGCCAAAAGTATTGCAGATGTTATTATTGCTTCAACTTGTGATAATGTCAATGAATTTACACTTTTTTTGTAAGAATCCAATGGATTGTCACTAAGTTCATCTTATTTTGCTTAAATTTGACAACATTGCCACCGAGTTGTTTTATATTTTCCTATTGCTTATTTTGTTCAAACTCATTGACATTGCTACCAAGCTCATGTTCAGATAATAAGTCACTATTATACTTACAAATACTATTTGTTTCACAGGCTGTCTATGCATGAATGGGTAAAATAATTTAATAAAATTGTTATTTGTTTATTTTTGTCACGCATACTTAGTCTGAATGATATAATTATTTTTACTTTTTATCATATGTCATCTTACTTATTGTAACTAATATTGAATTTTAATTTCAATAAGATAATTTTATAAATAAAACACTAGTGTCATAGAAAAATTAATATGAGGAAATAGCAACTCAGTGGCATTAAAAGATTGAAAATCTAGAATTTGTTTTGATCATTTAAGTTATAAGGTAGCTGAATATTTTATTATCTACCCAAGTTTGATTGAATAGGAAATGAATTATTTCCATTTTGAATGCCAATCGCTTCTCATTTCCAACAATTTTGAGCCATTTGATCCATCCATCAAAATTTGGGCTGCCTGACCTCGTTTGGGTGACATTTGGTGAAAACAAAATTATTTGTAGAGAGATAAAAAAATTTTAATTGTGAAAATAAAAATATTAACTATGAGTCAAAATTCTAATTGTGAGGACCAAAAAACATAACTATATAGATAAAATTTTAGCCCATTAAACTTTTAAAATAATTGTGAGATTTAGAATCTTTTATAATAAATATTTTCTTTCATAATTAAAATTTTTGTCTTCATTATTAAAATATTTGAAATGTAAATTTTTTTCATAGTTAAAATTGTTTGTTCTCATACCTAAAATGTTTATTCTTGCAATTAAATATTTTTATCTGTTTACAAAAAAATTATTAATAAATGCACCCAAACACAATTAAACAGCCTAAAGTTTACTGTATAGATCAAATGATTCAAAATTATAAAAAATGAGATGCAATTGATGCTCAAAATGGAGTGGATGTGTTTCGGTTGAAGAGCGTCCATGATATCACTACAAATTATGATAATCTCATCCGCGCTTGGAATTCATTTTTTCCCTTTTATAGTGTTATTCATTGGTACACTACAATTTTTTTTAAGGAAAATGTGTAATATCAAGATTGCACCAAATTTATCTTTTAAACAAATATCAATGTAAAATACTTTTTTAATTTTTATTCTTTAATTAGCTGCAACCGTGCAGCTCCTGGATTCGGCCTCTATGTCATTAATATCCAAAGCAATGGGGGAAGGAAAATTGAGATGCCCATTATAAATCACCCAAGAAAATCCAACCCAAATTGCTCCAAGAATGGACAGGATAAAAATTGACATGAACAAAAAAAGACAACTTCAAGTTGGTCCGCCGGTCCAACCTAAACTCGATTATCTACCCCATCCCTCACATATCGATGACACGTAGCACATCGCATACAAGTAGGACCCATTTCTATCTTCTTTTAATGCCTCCATTCTCCCACTTCAATTCACCCCACAAAGCCCACTTTTTGGGACTAAACCACACATACCTGAAGAAAGGTCTGGGGAATCATTGAAACCATGAAAGCTCCCAACTTATCTTCTCTGTGCTTTTTACTTCTTTTCCCAATATTTCTATCCTGTGCAACTGCGGACCACGATCCTTCTAGTGGCACCAGCATCATCTTCACTACACTCGGCAGATCTTACTACGCCTTCGACGTCTATTCCCTTCCAATTCTAGGTCTACCCAAACCTAACCATGAAATTCGAATCACTGATGGCCACTCCGTCAATTTCAACGGCCACTTCCCTTCTCCGTCTTCTTCCTCGGTTCTCCTTTCCCTCTTACCCAATCACACCGCCATCCGGGTCCGAACCGACCCGCCTCCTCTGCAACTAATTTACGTTACCGAAAGAGTTGATGGCATCTCAAACATATACTACGATGCCGTTTATTACGAGGATACTGGAAATACAAGAAGGAGATCGGCCCTTGAATCCGTCGCAGATAGAATTCAAGTCCCTCTATTGGCCAATCACCTGAGCGAGAATCGAGTTTCCATGAAAGATAAGCCCACTTTGACCGGAGAGTATTTGGTGTATGTGTCGACCCATGAGAATCCGGGCGTGCCGCGGGCCAGTTGGGCGGCGGTTTATTCGACCCACTTGAAATCGAGTTCGACTCGGAGACTCACTCCTTACGGGGTTGCAGATTTCAGCCCCGCAGTTTCACCGTCTGG
Source organism: Erythrophleum ivorense (assembly GCA_026724425.1). NCBI lineage: Eukaryota > Viridiplantae > Streptophyta > Magnoliopsida > Fabales > Fabaceae > Erythrophleum > Erythrophleum ivorense. The sequence goes on along the minus strand of JAIUCV010000004.1, from coordinate 56,852,013 downwards.
GATTTTAACCGCCGTAGCTTCGTACGGTGAGAAAGGTTGGGCAGGTGAGGTGGAGGATCTTACTACGGATATCTACGTTTTCTTGACTCGGGATGGAACTCAACGAATCAAGTTAGTTGAACACGGAGGTTGGCCGAGTTGGGTGGACGACCGCACTCTTTACTTTCATCGGAGAGGCGATGATCAGTGGTGGAGTGTGTACCGAGCAATTTTACCTTCTGAAGGTTCGATTTCCACTGATTCGGTGAAGATTGAACGGGTCACTCCACTGGGTCTCCACGCGTTCACACCCGCAACCTCACCCGGAAACAAGAATTTCATAGCTGTAGCAACGAGAAGACCAGGCTCGAGTTTTCGTCACATCGAGTTGTTTGACCTGGTTAAGAACGAGTTCAAGGAACTGACTCGTTTGGTCTCGCCCCATACTCATCACCTTAACCCGTTTATCTCGCCCGATTCTTCCCGGGTCGGGTACCATAAGTGCAGAGGAGAACCCAATAGAGAGGAGACTCCCCAGTTGATGCTGGAAAATGTTCGAAGTCCGATACCCGGTCTCACTCTTTTCCGGTTCACCGGTTCGTTCCCGGCCTTCTCGCCGTCAGGTGATCGAATCGTTTACGTTGACATGCCTGGGGTTTATGTTGTGAACCGGGACGGCTCGAACCGGCGTAAGGTTTCCAATACAATGGCCTTCTCGACCTCGTGGGACCCGGTTCGATCCGGGATTATCTACACTGCTGCTGGACCCGTATTTGCCTCGGAGAGCTCGCAAGTTGACGTTATCTCCATCAACGTTGATGATGTTGACCCGTATAGTCACAAGAGATTGACCCTAGACGGGAAAAACAACGCTTTCCCCTCACCCTCACCCGACGGTAAATGGATCGTGTTCAGGTCCGGTCGGTCGGGCCATAAGAATCTATACATAATGGACGCCATTGATGGAGAGAGGAGGCGACTTCAGAGGTTAACAGAAGGTGCATGGACGGACACGATGTGCAGTTGGTCACCGGATGGTGATTGGATCGCTTTTGCATCGGACCGAGACAACCCAGGAAGCGGGAGCTTCGAATTGTATCTGATCCACCCGAACGGAACCGGGTTGAGGAAGCTGATTCAAAGCGGGTCGGGAGGGAGGACCAACCATCCGTATTTCAGCCCCGACGGGAAGAGAATAGTGTTCACCTCAGATTATTCGGGTATATCAGCTGAGCCAATCTCAAACCCACATCATTACCAGCCATACGGTGAGATCCATACCGTTAAATTGGACGGTTCGGATATTAAGAGATTGACCCATAATTCATATGAGGATGGTACACCTGCTTGGTCACCCCAGTATATTCCGCCTGTTAATGTGGAGGAGCCAAAGCTTGGACCCTATTGCTCATTTGAAGATTGCCATTGGCTCAATAACATTCCTAACACAAGCATTGTGGGTGTGGCTTCCACTGCTATGCTTTTAACTAAAGTTCAGTGTGGTGTGTAATCGATGGCGTTTTATGCTGTAAATTTTGTACATGCGACTACCAGGACCAGCTTGTGATGAATAGTTTGGTACTGTAAGTTTTCAAGTTGTTGGCTATGTATACTTCTCTATTAGGTTTTAGATGGGGTTAAACTGGCTTTGTAAACATAGTGGGTATCATCATAAGTAAAACGTACAGTTTCAAAAGATGTTGATGTTCTTTTTCCCTCATCTTTTTAATCGCCTTCGGCAATTATGCATCTTTATGAGTGTTGCATCAACGATTTTCTTATAACAGCACAAACGAAGGGATTTATTTATAGGTGGTGTTACTTAATGATGATGCGTAGGCGGCTCATAATAATACAAGGTTAAATGTTTATTTTTTATTTTTTTCCGTGAATTACGGGGAATCAACAGAATCCCCAGCACAATGCACATTAACATTAGCTGCTACAAGAGACTGAGACCAGAGGGAGAAAGGTAAAAAACTACATGATACAGTGTGGATGGAAGAAAGGAGAAAGAATCCTACACTTACGCTCAGTCATGTCAAGCTACTAAGCCTATCCAAGTCCAACCGAGAATTGGACAATTAACGTGGATTTCTCTGTGCTCAATTCTGGAAAAATTCTGGAGGTATTGATGGAGGAAAGTACTTCTTAGCCACATATTTGTACTGAAACATAAATGAAGTACGAGGAAGACATCAAACAAACAGATTATAAATGGACTAAAAACATGTCAGCAAGGATGTCTGTGTTATGTGTGTTTTTGGTTACCTTGTGCTGACTGTATTTCTCTCGGATTGCAGGTAAATTAGAACAATGGGTGTTACAACACAGACGATGGAGGCCCTTTACGCAGTCACACAAATCAGAAGGCTGGTAAAGCGTGTAATGTTCCAATGTGGAACTCTGTTGCAAAAAGAAGTTGTAGACAAAAGTCCTTATGTTATATATAATACAAGAACATTCCCTTTGTTATGATGGTAGACAAAGTCTTTGTTGTTAGAAGGCATACCCATGGTTTCTTTGAAGGGAAGAGTAGATATTTGGCCAGGAAAATTGCAGAAGCAGCTATGAGTGATGGGGCATAACAAAGCATGTTGTACTCCAGGAGAGACAGTTCGGCAATATAGTTGGCCAAGCACTCTAATTGCAATGATGGGACCTGAGAAATCGGAACATAAATCCATCATCATGGGCCAATACTTAAATAGTAAGTCATATGAAAAATAATATTGTTCAAGATTGTGCAAATCATTAGTGAAAAGGAGATATTTTCAGATAGATCCAGCAATGGTTCCTACAAATTTAATCGTAAATAGGTATGAAAATATGAAAAATTAAAATGTATATTTAATATCCTTATATGTCTATTCATAATTAATTTAATCAATTCAAAAATTTGCATAATAAAATGGTACACAGACAAAGGGATGCAGCTATCATGAACGGTGTTATCCTCATAAATAGCACTAATAATAGAATTGCCGTCACTTCCGAGCAAATTATGTTTCTTTTGAAAACTGCCTCCACGACAAGGGTATATAATTGGGTATCTATCGAGAAGTAGGGATGATGTGGATAGGATATTAGTGTCTCAATTTTTGGACCTGGAGAAAAATATTTTTTCCATTTTTGTATTTACACCTTAATCCATCTCATTTTTCATAAATTTTTCAAATCTATAAACTAGGACCCATTTACGAAAGAAGTCTTTTTAAATGAGCATCCCAAGTTAATACTCTATTTACATGAAATTTATTCATAGGAAATTACAAAAAAAAAAAAATCCCCCTTTATTATCCAAACACACATCAATATAACATGAAGAAGTCTAGCATCAACAAACACATCTTAAATATATAGGGATTATCAAAATATTCAATCTCGATGAGTATTTGCAAAATTTATCCATTTAAGTTCAGATATGCGGATAGAAAAATAGTTGTGAGATTGAAGATGGTAATTATGGTTTCCACCTCGCCCTGGACATATATATTTTTATATATTTACTTATGTTATGGAATGATAACTTCTATTTAACCACATGTTGGCTAATGCAGTCATTGCAACAGCAACTATTCAGAAAACCTGAAGGGAACGAAACATTTTTAGCATATCAAGCAGGGCTTTAAGGGGTATATAGGAGTTACAATTTCTTCCTCCCAGCCCAATGCAACTGCCACAGCAGTCACGAAATTCATTGATTTAGCTTAGCCAGAAGGTCCAGATCAGGGGTCAAGGTGTGGAGCAACAAATGCTAAATCCTGTTCATCAACTTATTCAATATGCCCCGCAGGCTGCCCGCAAAAAGTCTTCCTTGGCAATGCAGTCACAGCAGCAAACTAAAATGGGAATGTTTGGCTCTTGGACTGGGAAGGTTCAGGAAATGCGCATGGGAAATTTGAAAATGCAGGAACTAATTTATTTTAACTTTTTTTTAATAAATAAATCTCATGTAGACCGTATCAACTTAAAAAACAAAAATTGCTCATTTTAAAATTTCTCCAGATAAATAGACTCAGGTTCCAGAATTTGGGTATTTCCCAGGGAAGATTGTGTTTTGATACCATACAGGGGAATAGGGATTATAGTACCATACTTTACCCATAATCATTCCTACAAACACAAACACAACTAACACACACACACACACGCATTATGTATTGCAGGCGCGGCGCGGAGAAGAAACGTACCTCATTGACTCCTTGAGCTGCCCGAACAAATCGTCTGAAGTCATATCAACAAACAAAAGGTATTAGTGCATTGTCAAAGACCATTAAAAGCACTAAGTGATGGTCATTGGCAAGCTGTTACCTCAAGAAACATTTAATTGTTGGGGCCGTCATTTCGAACTTGAGATAATTCAAGACCGCAGATTCCATTTGCAAAACCTGTATCAAACGATTTGTTTCAGAGTTCTGTACGCTTCAAATATTACAAAGAGGTAACTCGAAATATGCAAACAACGAACCTCTTCTTTGAAGTACGTGTTATCAGTTATATAACAAAATTCTTCTACCTGAGGCGCACAAATCTCCTCATATTTACTGTCAAAAAAATAATAATCTTGTTACTACATGTCTATTCCCATACTAAAGGAAGAAAACTAGAAACCCATCAAAAAGAGAACACATAAGAGAGGGAGTATTATTTTGATTCCTTACGAGGCAATCATCATGCAGGCAACTCCAAGTAATTGTAATTTTTGCCTATTCATAGCATTCCCTGAGAGATACCTATCTATGTAGTTCACTGTCAAATACAATGTATCAGGCACAAGCCGATACTCTTCAGCCACCTGCAGTTCAAAATACCAGTTCAACATTTACGAGGGGGTGTGAATTGCGAGCTCTAACATGATTTACTAACTATATATCAGGACAAAACATGAGCTCTAATATCATGTCAAGGAGCACTTTACTTCAGTAGTTTAAGTTGCTGAATAAAGGTTAGTGAATAATTTTATGTTACCATCAGTTAGACATATTAATCTCTCACAAAATACACATCACTTTTAACAAATACTACCTCCACAAGCCAGTCAATCAATATAGCACGCATGCTGGGATTTATGTCCTTTTGAATTCTCTCCATGAAATCTGTAGAAGGCCTTTTCTTTGCCTAATTTAAGAAATTGAAAAAAAAATCAGATTAGAATACTAGAAACCGAATAAATGATCGTTATTCTGGTGATAAATCAAGAAATGTAGAATTTCGCTAATTCTTGATGGTGACAACTACACTGAGTAATTATATTCCATGTAGGAAGTTAAAACAGAACAGAAATCATTGCTTAATTAGGGAAAAAGATATTTAACCTCAGATGCACGCAAATGCTTGTAGATGTCACAAGCAAAGGTCGCACAGAGCTGTGGATCCATGTAATTATGATCGACATTGACAATTTTGTCTCCTCCTTCCAACTCAACAAGTATGTCTCTGTTACAAATGTTGCCTGCAAATGAAAAAATAAAAATACATTAGAAGGAACCAAAAAAATAAATCATTGTACAAAAGTTAAGCCAATGCGACTAAGTGACATGGAGAAGTAAAGAAAAAGCAAAATTGCATTAACATGAAACCTGCTGTATCGGTATTATCGGAGATGTTCAGACTGTTGAATGTCTTTCTATCAATAGACTCAACAGCTGAAATATCGTTATTGTCCATATATTCAACTTCAGGACTCTTGAATGAATCGCAAGTAGACATAGTCTCATCCATAGAGACAGACATCCCATCGGATTTACTTGGAGAAACATCCATGCTGCTTGAAAGAGGGACAGTGGAAGTGGAAACTGAAGGAGCAGCTTCATCCTTTTGTGAGAAAGAAGCAACCTTAGGGAAAACAATTGCACTTGATTTTGCATCCATGTTGGTAGAAACTGGAACAGTGAAAGCTGCAACTGTAGGAGCAGCTTCATCCCTTTGTGTAAATGAACTAACCTTCGGGAAAACAACTGCACTTGATTTAACATTCGACAAGGTGGGTTCCTTGTTTGTCTTAGCAATTTTAGTTGCACATGGTACCTTGCAGTACAAAACCCAGCTTTTTTACCACCGAAGATAAAACATAAGAAAGTAACAATCATACTTATGCAGCAACTTCAAAGTTCAAACAGCTTTAAATACAAAAGCAGGAATCTTAGCACCAAGAACTAATTAAGACTGTATTTTGAATTCAAATTTCAAGCGAGAGTGAAGCAGCTGAAACAAAATGAAAAATGCTCCTTTGTCCTCTAAAGTTATACTCAATTTTAAGTCCTTATAATTTAAATGTTTATAATTAAATTTCTGTAATTTATAAAAGTTTTGATTTGATGGTATAATTAAACTATTATATTGGTGTAGTAGCCAATGTGTGTATTTTGACACTTAATTGACCAGCAGAATTTAATAGCATATTAACGGAAATTTAATCATACAAAATAAATTGTTATTTTTTAAAATTATAAAAATTTAATTACAACTTTTTAAATTATAAAAATTAAATGAAAAATTGAGTAAAATTTTAAAGGTTAACAGAAGAATTTAAGCTTTTTTTTTCTCTTTTTGTAGACACACTCCGGCTGCAAGCAAACATTCAACTCAAATATTTCTTAATATTAGGTTGAGATCAGCTTAGGATTAATTATTGGAGATAAATTGATTCACTTCTACTCCGCCCGGATTTCTTGGCACCGAAAGTTCCTAAACTAGGTTCTTTTTCATTGCAAGAAGAAAACGAATCACTCAATTTCATCCAAAAGCCAGCTGATCTGGGCTGAAAAAAGTTGTTGACAATTATAATATTTGATACGAAACGATGAAAGACCCAAGAAAAAAGAAATGTTCTGTTTCTTTCTTTCTCGGGCATTTTTTAAAGCAATCAAAGAAGTAAAAACAATGAAAACAACTCAATACCAGAGTAGATGATGGAAGAGAGTTTCGGGAAGCAGTGTGAGACACATTCTTTAGATTGGTCAAGTTAGCGAGAGGAGCTCGCTTCTTAGCCATGTGTGGAGGGACGGCCATAGCCTTTCCCACGTTCTCCGACGACGACGACGCATGCCGTTTCGCCAACGACGATGTCGTGGAGGAAGAAAACGACGAACGAAGATTCTGGCTTGACATTTCACTTTTAAAACCAAACCCAAGTAGCAATTTTGGAATACGAATTTAAAATGAAGCTTTCTTTGCGTTTCTCTCTGCTTTCTTGTAGACTTCTTTCTTAGCTCTACAAGAAAGCAATCTCAGCCCCAGGTACAGTTCACAGAGTAGGAAGAAAAGTGAAAATGGGGAGAGAATGAGAGAAAAGAAAAGAGAGTTTCAGAGAGATATAGACAAAGCCATAAAGATAGAGTCTTTATGCTTTGTAAGCTTGTTTGAAAACTTTTGCAGAGAATGAGAAAGACACAGTTGGAGGGGCGTTTTCCTGGGAGTGAGTGTGCGAATTTAATAATAAATTAAATGATTTATTTTAATATTACATTTTGAGGCGGGGAAAAGGGGTTAGTTTGAAATGGGAAGAGATCTGGGCCGTTGATTGGGCCCGGTAATCGTTAGGAGCGGGATCTGAGGTGGGGCCCAGTTGCCATGGTTTCAAACTGGGTCCCCACAGCATTCTAACGCCATTCAACGTGATGCCACCAAAGCATCAAAACAACCTAATTGGTCTGCTTATTACACGGTTTTAGGGAATCTGATTGGTCTGTTACGTGGTCCAAAGTGACAGGAATGGGACTGAATGTGGAGTCGTGTGTTTTTGAGTTTGAATTCGAATTTAAACGGTCACTGGATTTGTCGTTGTGCACAGTGCACACTATCCCAACCGGTGAGTCATGTACATCACACATTGTGTCGGATTGGTAGGTTTTTAATTGTTTAAAAACATATATCAAAATATTATATTATTTATTTTGAGGTGCATAAATTTAATTAGTTGAGAGATAACAAATATAAAAAACTTCAGTTATCCAAAATTTTAAATTGATGCATAAAAAATGAATATTAAAAATCAATAATTTTCTTAGGATCATAAAGGATTTGTTAGAGAAAGGAAAAAAAGAAAGAAAGGCAAACGTGATTCTCTCTAGAATAAGAAAGAATCTGAATTCACATTAAAGTGGGTATTGGTATTTAAAGGAAGAAAAATCTTCTAATTGGGGATGATTAAATTCAAATTGAAAGGGTGGGAGTATTTTTGGACATGCAAGATGTAGTGTCACAGACAGCCAACAAGGCTCCGTGAATTAATGAATAAAATGATGATGTAATTGCTCACTTACCAAAAACCGGTATACAAGTGTTCGTGATTTTATGGATTGTGTTTCAAATTGGTTCTAGACGATACTAAATATAGAGAATACTTATGCAAATGTAATTAAGAATATACAACCCACGTTATCCTTTTTATTTAAACCTCATTGCTCTATTATAACATTGAAATTAAGTAAACAAAGCTCTCTATTTTGTGGCCATTTGTGAGATTAACGGAATTTAAGTGTACATATTTATAAAAGGACAAGAGTAAAGGTTGCTGCTAACACAGGCTTTTTCAGATGTACCATCATGCCATGTCTGTGACCGAGAACATGTCCTTCTTCATTTTGAATCACCTTCATAAATAACCAAAATTTGAACAAAGTTCATGAGTCATATACCTCAAATTATATTAGATTGTATATGATAGTTTTTCTAAAAAATTACATTTGATTTCATCAATGTTTAATATATATCATAAAAATATCCATTTTAATTTATTTTTTGTTAATAAAATTAATTTTTTGTACAACAAGAGATTGTATAATAATAATAATAATAATAATAATAATAATAATAATAATAATTGTATAGTTGAAATAAACACATAATGTGTAATTGGCCAAAAAAAATGCATATTGTATAAAAAATTAATTTTATTAACAAACAATAAATAAATAAAATCAATGTAGAACAAATATTAAAAGAATTGAATATAATATTTTAAGAAAAAATATGTTAAATATAATTTAGTCAAATCTCAATAACAATTAACATAATTTACTCAATTATATGATCTGGCTTTCTTATTTATCAGTGACAATCTATTCACTCTCACCGCAAGAAATATTCTCAGCTACAATATGAATTAGCATGTCAATATATTAGTTTAGTCCAATATAGAATTTAATTTAACTTTTAAAGGCATTCTATATTATCGCTGGTACACTCACGAGTATTAAGTTTAGTTCCCCACGCTCAATGCTCATAATTTCAAGTTGCTAACATATTCATTTGCATTCTTATTTATTATACAGGCGATTTTAATTTATATAAAATTTTTAAGTATTTATTATTTTTAATAAAAATATAATAAAAATTTTAAAATAATCAATCATATAGTATCAATATTTCAAACAATATCTATCTACATATTATATTTTTATTAAAACAAAGATCTAAAAACTAAGTCATGTTTGATTTAAAAATGAATCTCCTTTAAATTTTATTGAAATTATACAAATCTCTTATTTATTTTTAAAATATACATAATTTTTTTAAAATTAAAAGTAAATTATGTAAGTTTTCTTAAATTTTATAAAAATTACATAAACTTATCGGTTCTTTTCAAAATATACATAATTTTTTTAAAAAAATAATAAATTACATAAATATTTTTTTTAATTTTATTAAAATTATATAAACATTCTTTCTATTTTCAAAAAAGATTTGTATATATTTTAAAAATAAAAAAGATGGTTGTAAAACGTTATAAGAATTCAAGAAAGATTTGTATAATTTATTTTTTATTTTAAGAAAAATTTGTATATATTTTATAAATAGATAAAAATTTTATATGATTTCAGAAAAATTTTAAAAAATATGTATATGTTTTAAAAATAAATGAAAGCTTATATAATTTTAACAAAATTGTGTAATTTATTCTTAAAAAACACATGACAAACACACAAAAACATCCATAATTTAAGGGACAATGGATAGACAAATTGATTAGTGGGTCCTTGCTGTCTTGACGTGGCACTCTCCCAAGAATCAAGGAAGAGAAATTGCAGTAAAAAAAAAAAATGATCCCTTTCATATATTGGGATCAAGTAGCCCATTTAGATATTTTTTAATATTTTTTTTGGGTGAATAAAGGGGGCACTAAGATCTAAAACACATTTTAAAAAAATTAGCTACTACAGGATAAGGAAATCCCCATAAAATCAAACAAAAAATAAGTACTTAAAAAAAAAAAGTCATGCTGCTCCAATGGTTAGTCTTGGCATCATATTCAGGCTGTGATTTGCAAAAACATCAGCAGATTTGTTTGTTTCCTTCTCCGAGCACATGAAGTACTTTAATATCCCATTCTCTCCGCAGTAACTTCCTGATTTCCAGAATCAGATGACTTTGGACGTCAGAACCATAAGCATCAGATTTTGTTGTAAGTAAGTATAAACCCATATTCAGAGAAAGAAAACCATTAACAAGACATCCTTTCCGTTAACTTCATCCACTTCTTCCTTAAATTTTACGCACTCGGATTTTATTTTATGTAAGGAAAGCTAACCTAAAATCCACTTCAGCAAACAACAAATTTTCTTTCCCTCTTTCTTCGGAACATATATACTTTACTACAATGCAAAATGCAATCCCTTAAATTATAATATGGCTCATGTGCAAAATAAATGCTTACTGTGATAATTGTAGCTTAACATGGCTAATGCAATTACCATTGTATCCCATCTTTTAGATGGGATATGTTTTTATTAGAGTACTTGGATTGACTATATTTATCCTTCGAATTTAATAATTTCTCTTACAGAAAAGCGACGTGTTGATGTTAGTTACTTATTACGAGTTTCACATCGAATAGATTTAGAATTGGTTTTGAATATATAAATGAGTGTATTGCACACCTCATTAGATTGATTTTTTGGAGATAGTAATAATCTTATAAAATAAAATAATATTAGAATAGGCCTCACAGTCATTGTCAATATGAATGGCGTCTGACTCCATTATAAATAGAATGGTAAATCATTTGTGATGTAGGTGTCATAGATTTAGTGAGTGAGTTTGTCATAAGTCTCACATCGAATAAATTCAAGGTTAGTTTTAGACAAATAAATAGGTATATTGCACATTTCACTAAATTGACCTTTTGGGGAGGAGATAATAACCTGTGACATACCGTTTCAAACGCAACAAAATAGCTAGTGCTATGAATTGGAAACAAATGTGAAATACTATTGAGCATATAATGTACAAAATTAAAAAAAAGGCAACAATTCCACTTCGCATACGATGGCAAAATTGAAGCTGTTATAGAAAGCAAAGGTAGAAGAATATATTTGACATTTGTAGATTTGACAACTAAAGTGAGAATTAGTTTTAGGATTAGAGAGATCTTTTCTAGTTACATGTCAAATTACTAAATTACTATAAGAGGACCACTTTTTGAAGTTTTTATCCCCTCCTATAGCAGCCTATCTTTCCCGTTGTGTAACATATTCAGAACAAAAGAATTTCTAGTACCATGATTAAATAGAGAAGCAATTTCCACATTAGTTCATTAACAACACTCACAGTTCCAATGACATAGAATTGTATATTTTGGGGTAATTACATTAATACAAAACGGGTAATACCAAGCTATAGATAACACATATATGCATAGGCTAACTCCTAAGGACACAAACCTATTAAACATTACTGTCTAAACCCAATTACAACCAAAAAACTACTATAATAATAACCAACACACAATAGCCACTTCATTCCGCTTTTTGTATTGTCTATTACCTATACAAACTTGTATGTCAGCCCCCCCTTTGAGTGGGTTCTCACGGGTATCCCTAATGCCCATTGAAGCTCTTTTTCCACAATAACAAAACTCTCCCCTCCTTCTACTGCTAGTCATCGAAGCTGCGACGAGAACACATATGGTATTGACTTTCATATGTTTTCCGATCCAAGAAAGCTTCATGCAATAACTGGTGATTATGAAAAACGTTTTTTTTTGTGTAACTAGTAAATAACCTGTGCATTGCATGAATTTTTATTTTTTTCAAGTATATGAATATAAGAGTATTACTTTATCTGCTTAAATAAATGAGAATTTTATGATTTTTTTTATGTAAGAAAATTAATATACATAAAAAAAATTAAACTAAATTTTCTTTGACATTTAAAATGACATTTTTACAAAACTAAAAAAGCAAATATTTAACTATGACATATATAGAGAATGATCAACTAAACTGGCAATGTATATAATATAAACATTTCTCTTTTCTTTAAACTTCAAAAAAAAAAAAAAAACATAACTACAAAGTGGAACATTAATTCCATGGTAAGAGATTGGAGTTCCCCCCTTCGAACTTGAGCTACCAATCCATGTTTAAAGGCTTCCTGAACCCTATTCCTTTCTCTCCTCCGTGAATGTACCCTTGCCTCTTTCCCTCATTCGTTTCTGCCAACAGTTCGAGAGAGTTACAATTAGAGAGAGTTACAACAGACACAAAAGATAGAAATTAATTTCTATACTTTAAAAAAATATTAAAAATTTTTAAAAAATAAACTATAAAAACCAAATCATTAAGTTTTTTTTTTTAAATATAACTATTTTTTTGTAAGAGATTTCCGTCGCCAAGTCTACCCAATAAAATAAGAAATACATAAATATGAAAAAAAAAAGAGCCTCGGAGAAGCAAAACGCCGAGCGGAAAAACCCAGAGACAAGAAGCAGAGAGCGAAGAAAGCGTAAAGGCAAGAGATGGCGCCAACCCTGCAAAGCTCTCAGCCATGGGTGGAGAAATAGTACGATTTCCTTTCCCAATCCCTTTATTTTCCAAACATTCTTTTCTGTTTTACTTCAACTTCTCCCTCCATTTAATCTCAGTCGACCAAAGCAAGTGAAAGACGTAGCTCACCAGGACGAAGTGGTTCGAGTACTCACAAACACCCTCGAAACCGGAAGTGTAAATTGTCCTTTAAAATAACCTATTTCCTGACACTCTTCTTACCTCATTTTACCTGCATCAAAAAAAATTTTTTTTTTTTTGGCTGAAGAGCTGCTTTAATTCTTCAATCTCGAATTACAGTGCCCGCACATGCTCTTCTATGGTCCGCCCGGTACCGGGAAAACCACAACTGCACTTGCAATTGCTCATCAGCTTTTCGGGTTACGTCGCTAACTTTGCATTGTGCATTACTGTTATAATTGGTTGTGACTTATTTGTGCTGACATAATAAAATTATGAAAGTTTACAAATATTAAACAAAAGGAAAACCATAATTGAGGAATGAATTTAGCAGAAAAAGTTGTTGTGAAAGTTTTATAATCAAATTTCTTGATGTGATATGTTTCTTATTTGAAAAAATTGAAAGGCATATATTTTGGTGTCCATTGTCCATAAATAAGATGTTGAAACTTTATCCATTTGGAAAAAATATTTCCTGGAATACATGGAAAATTGAAATGGTATAATTATAAAGCAAATTTAGATAGTTTATTTTTAGTCATAGAGATTCATGGAGTATGGATTATGGAGAAACGTGCTAACAATTTATGGTAATAAGTTTACCTGAAAACTATTGTAGTAATATATCTAGTGTTAATATGATGACTTGGTATTTATATGGGGTAATCATGCTGCTGCTCTACCCCCTTAACGCAACCTTGTTTGCTGATATGCATTTTGGACCCGTCATGTAAGCCAGTGTCTTTAATTCTTTGTTCAGTTATGCTATTATCTTCAAAATCTGTGACAACCTTATCTTACAGCCCTGAGCTCTACAAGTCTAGGGTACTAGAGCTGAATGCAAGTGATGACCGTGGGATTAATGTTGTTCGGACAAAGATTAAAGATTTTGCAGCTGTGGCTGTTAGTACTAGTCTGCATAAAAGGTATGTTATATATTATCCCCATTTTGGGACAGTCATTATTCCTCCATCGTCAATAATATGCTTCATGCCTTCCTCACTTGTTTGGTGTTCTATTACTACAGTGGTTATCCATGTCCACCATATAAGATTATTGTTCTAGATGAGGCAGATTCGATGACTGAAGATGCTCAGGTATGTTTGCTTTATTTTCCATTCCTAACTTTTTGTTATGTTAAGTGCCTCCATTTCACTCACGTTCTGCTGTACAGAATGCCCTGAGGCGTACAATGGAAACTTATTCTAAAGTCACAAGATTCATTTTTATATGCAATTACATTAGCAGGTACCTCATCTACCATGCTATTGCGTACAAATTACTCTCCAACATTTTTATTGCTTCTTTTTTTAAAAAATAAATGCTGGATTAGTGACTTGTTTCTTTTCCTATTTCTCCCCTTTTTGGTGCCCATGATAAACTTGATTCCAATCAATTTTGTTATATCTCTAATGTTTTGAGTTTTAAAAGGTATAAGGTCAGTGGTGTTGTTTCATTACTATGATCATTTTTGGTATTTTAATTGTTGCATTTTTTTTTCTAATCTGCCAAAAAATTGCATGAAGCATCATACTTTTGGTACATGCCACACAAAAAACAATCTCAAATGCCAGAAAGTTTATTTTTTATTGTTTTTTATTTCTTATAGAATCCATATAAAAGTGATCAAGATAACATAATATATTGATATGATTTTTTTGCCCTTTCTTTATGTCAATGTTTTGCTCAAGGATAGATGACTCTTGGATTTTGTAATTTACGTTTTTTTTTTTGGGGCGGGGGGGTTAAGGATTATTGAACCACTTGCTTCAAGGTGTGCAAAATTTAGGTTCAAGCCGTTGTCAGAAGAAATTATGAGCAGCCGAATATTGTACATTTGTCAAGAAGAAGAACTAAATCTTGATGCTGAGGTGAAAACCTTAGAGCTTAAAGCTATAGTGGTAGTGTGTTTAAAATGGTTGCAACGCAATGTCTGTAAGGTTATCTGATAGTGAAATTATATAATGTGCCTCCATAGGCTCTTTCAACCCTGAGTTCTATCTCACAAGGTGATCTTCGTCGGGCTATTACATACTTGCAGGTGAGAGAGATGATATGATTTTCATATTATGTCTTCAAAGATTTAATTTTTGTTATATTACCTTTTTTTTTAACATAATAGTTTTGTTTCTTGTAGTTTTCATGGGTAATCTGTTTATCAACAAAAAGATATTTTTAGTCTTGATCCAAACATAGAACGTCTTGGTTTTGGCAATTGTTCACTCGTAGGCTTTTATGTTCCCATCTATCATGCTTTTCATTTTGTAAGGTTGGCCCAGTAAAAGAAATAAAAAGAAGGATCATGTGTTTTTGTTAGAAGTTGGTCAAAAGAGAATGTGTTATGGCACTTGTTTGCAGTCCACTCCGTTCTCTAAAAAAGTATTTTGCAGTCTGCAGACTCTGCGTTCAATTCCATTGCAGATTACGCTATTGTGAATAATTAGTTTATTGGAATAAAATGTGATTCTCTCTAGCACAAGAGTTAGATACTGCTGTCATCAATAGATGTAAATTTACTTAGGGTTTGTATTTATTTATTTTACTATGAATATCATATGACCTCTAGATCATGCGAAAAAGATTTTAATGAAGGCGTTCTTCTTCAAAGGGATAATGGTAAGTTTTAATTGTTTATGCTTTACAATATGACTTCCTTTTCCAGGTTTATTTTTTAAAATCTTTTTTCCAAAGATAATAATGGCCAAGCTTTTGTTTATAGTATCCAGCATCTAGATATAGCTCCGATCCCCATTCATCATTGACCTAACATATTATTGACATTGCAGTCAGCTGCCCGCTTATTTGGATCATCCATTTCTTCAAAGGATCTGATTTCTGTATCAGGGGTAGGTTGTGGTACTAAATTTCATCTGTTTTATGTTTCAAACAGAATAGTAATTTACATTTTAAAGTGGTTTATGTACATTATTCTGTGTAATTTATAAATGCCAAGTAATGCTCTTTTTCATAAGTCTTAATGATAGACATAACATAGGGGATGAAAATATGTATGATGTGTAAATAGTCTTGTTGCCTAATTTTACCGCTGGGACTTAAAAGGTGAGGGGTAAGAGATATGAATTGTAATTTTATTTTCTAAAAAAATAATTTTCTTTTTTGCTTTGGTTGTTGAATGGATACAAAAGTTTTCCCTGAGCATAATAGCATCATTGTACTTTAATATACCAAGTTTAGGAAGTTGCAGTACATAAAATATCCCATTTTTAAAAAATTTGGGATGTGATTTCCTATATAATTCTTTTGTTCTTTCTGTGCTACCAAATTTTGAGCAATTTTTGCAAGGTCAAATGATTTGCAATTTGGGTTGTATATTGACACCATCTGAGATAATTTTGGTAACAACAGTAGTGTAGTACACTTCATCTAATTTCTTTATTAATTTCACCCTGCCATGCACTGACTTGTGAAAATCTCAATTCTATCAGGTCATTCCTGCAGAGGTTGTGCAGGCATTTCTTGCAGCATGCAAAAATGGTAATTTTGATTTAGCAAACAAGGAAGTCGACAATTTCATAGCAGAGGGACATCCAGTCTCTCAGATGCTAACTCAGGTCTTGTTTTGGCAAGTTTCATTGGGCAATCCTTTCATCGAAAAACTACACATTCAACAATTTTACTAAAAAAATTGGATTTTTTCCCCCCTTTCAGTTATTTGAGGTCATTGTTGAAGCAGATGATATATCAGATGAACAGAAGGCAAGAATATCCAAGAAACTGGGTGAAGCAGATAAGGTTACTTATGACCCCTGAATTACTTGTCAGAAGTTTTTAACTCTTTCAAGAATATTCAAACTTTCATGATGAAATGACATACGCCATAATTTTGCGACCTTTCATATGTAGGAGTTATACACTCCTTTTTCCCCTCGTTTTTCCTGCTTGTGGATTTGAGTTTCAATATTTTAATGATTTAACCATAGATTTTCTGTTAGCTTCTTACATCTTCAAAAGTTTGTTCGAGGAATATATTGGCCGCATTTCTTACTCGTTGCTTGTGGATTTGCAGTGCCTAGTTGATGGTGCTGATGAATACTTGCAGCTTCTTGATGTGGCCAGCAATACAATTCGAACTCTTGGTAACATGCCAGAAGCATTTTCTTATGACAGTTAGAGATAGGAGAAATGGAAACTAGGAGGACTATTATTCAGCTGCGGCATGTAAAATGTAAATTCAGCTGCAAAACGCAATTTAACGAAAATCATACTTCGGCCCCGTTATACCTTGCTTGTGTAAATTTTGTCATTTTGAAGTTGAAAATTTCCAAGTTTGCTAACCTTTTTTTTTTCAAAGCTCCACAAGGAGCCTATAGGGAAGGGGCGAGCAGGGTTATGTTAGAGGAATTGTCACTTGAGTCATAAACGTATGGTCTCTGGCTTTATATATATAGCATCAAGGTACTGCATCCAAATTTAGGCTAGAGTTGGTAAATTATAAGTGAGGGAACAATTTGTAAGGTAGATATTAAAAGTGATGCCATTTCTCCAGTAAATATGTGAGCAGTCGTACGCTCCTTTTTCCTTTCAAGCGCTCTCATCTCATTTTTATCTGTGAATAAATTCAATGCACTCTTCGAATTTCTACTTTCACTTGCAACGACATTTAAATCCCTATTTGGATTTGACTCTTAATCGTGATACTAAAGTAAATGTATCCTAACTTAGATGCTGATGCACGGCTACGCATCATCTTGTTGCTCCTATTTTCTCTCATCCATGTCGGAAATAATCCCATCCCAAATGTGGATGTGATATATATATATATATATATATATTATATGTCATGAAGTTATAAATCTTGGTCAATAAATGAATGGTGAGGAGGCACGCCGGAGATTATTACAGGCGGAGGAAGCAGAAAGTGCTAAAAATGATATTCCCTTGGAATTCTGGTCTCCCCTTGCTGGCAAACCAGTTGATTTATGACACAGTGTCCCCAATATATTATTTGCTGGCTTTGCGTGGCAATATTATAAGGAATTAAGGCATAGCCATTATGACACTAGTCACAGTAAGACAACTTAATTATATTGTCTCACTCTTGGTCTTGGGGACAAGCTAGTCAACCGTCAATCTCATCCAAAACACAGGCAGAAACAAAAATTATAGGGATTACCTTACACAACAAGGCACATGCATGAAATAAAATGCTAGCAGGCACGATAACGCAGCACATGAGTGTCCTAAGCCTGTGAATAAGGTAAAGTGGTTATGTATTTTAAACTACATATATAGATAGATATTTTAAATGTGAATCACTATCGTTTTGTGTTTGCATGGAACAAGTTAAACTCATTACGAGGCGCTTAAGAATGCTTGAATTTTCAAATATGAGTAGCGCCTATAATGCTACTCATCTAAATAATTACACGTGGGTCCAATGTGTACCCTTTGATGATGGTAGAATGGATAATGACAACTTGGAAGCTTCAAATGTTGTAAAGAGTTGGGAGTCTTTCTTTGATGGCTTCTAAAAGCTAAACACAAGCCACAAAAATGGAAAAATTAACGTCCTTTAAATGAGGAAAAGTCGCTTTCTTATTTCAAATCCTCTCAAGAAAAGTACAAACGTAATGGAATCAAAATCTTAAAAGACGTTTTAATCTAAAATTAGTGCACAAAAAGTCCAAGAACACAAAACTTAGTCACATGGTGTGACCTCAGCTTTCTAAATTCTAATGGGGCAGCCTTTACCATAACTAACAGAAAAGTCATACTTCGCAAGCAGATTCGGACCCACTAACTTTCACTAATCCATGCCTTCAATCTCGCCGTTACCCAGCCTCGTCACCCTCATGCCCATTCCATATAAATGCATGCTCGCATTTGGAAATCCAGATAGACACGAGTTCTCAGTTTGTTTCTAATTACTCAAAGCCTGCAACAATGGCTGGGGATGATTCTTTCAAGAAGCCAGGAGCTGTACCGTTCAAATGGGAGATAAAACCTGGAGTCCCCAGAGCTCAGCAACACCACCTCCACCAGAAACCTACGCCACCGTCATGTGACCATCGCCGGTCATCGGAATTGACTACACCGAAGCTGAGGCCGCCACCGGCTGGGTACTACGTCCCTTCTCCGGTGGAGCCCCGGCCCCGGCCCTTCCGGTCTGGTCCACGAGTTCGGTCTGAGCGCTGGCGGTTTGAAAGGCCCCTTCTGGCCCGACCCGAGATTGTATCGACGGGCTGTTTCTTCTCGCCATTGCTTAGGCGAATGCCAAGCAGAAAGAGGGTTCAGAAGGCCGCGGTTGAATCCGATCACACCTCGGACCTCGAGACCCCAGCCCGTTGGTCGTTGTCCTCCAGAAAATCTCTCTCGCCATTCCATGACTCAACGACGTCGTCCTCGTCGTCTCAATCGAACCAGTCTTCGCCCGGACCCGTGAGCGACGCAGAATGGGCCTGGGCCGGATTTGGTCTCTTTTGAAAGCAATCTTGTCTCTCACAACTTTACACCTTACAGTGTCGTTTTGAGCTTTGCTTTCGTAGTGTATGGTTTTAAAAAGAAGGGGAGGAAAAAAAAGAAATTCATGGACGTTTTTTTGAGGGGTAGGAAGTTCCTGGGCATTTTTAATGCCAAAACGTCAAACGATATGGTGTACATATAGCTTTCCGAAATTTATATATTCTATAAAATTATAATAAGTAATTGATTTGAATGTCTTATGATATGAGATTCTTTTTTTTTTTTTTATAAAAAAACAAATTGCATTGAATCCCATGCAAACAAGGCTAGTGACATATTAAAAGCATCTTTCACATTTTCTTGTTTATACACGATCAATTTTAATAATTTTTTTTCTTGCTGCAAATGAGGCTTTTAGAGAAAGTGAAAGGTTCTTAAGTAAATAAATTATTTTTAAACATGTTTTACTAATAATTTTTACATATAAACTTACAAAACCCTAATAAATTAATCAAAATTAATAATGATATCATTTATTCAGACATTATTTGTGTATTAGCTATGTTAGTTCCAAGAGAATTTAAAAGGGAGGTAAATTAGATTTTTAAACAAATCCTTTGCAGATTAAAATTTTTAAAATAGTGTTTCAGATTCTTGCAAAGTTATATGAAATTTAGCTTTCTGAAGAGTTGAGTGATTTTTAAAATAGAGTAATAAATAGGAGTATGAAGTTTTCAAAAATTGCAAGAGTTGAAAAGTTATAAGATAAAGAGTATCACATTATAAAGTTTATAGTGGTTGAAACTAAAACAAACTCACATTTATTTTTCAAGTATAAAGCACAGGATTTTTATATATATTAAGATAATTATCATTCTTACAACTAGACAATCATTTTTAAAGAATTAACTTATTGACTTTTACTTTGTAATCATCAAATAAACTTTAAGAGATGGTACATTTATATTTTACTATTTAAACACACAAGACAACGTACGTTTGAGATTAACTTTTTTACTTTTACAGCTTAGTTGTCAGGGTAATGCAATACAACAATATTAGTTATTAGGATTTTTACAATTTTAGAAACTTCATTATGATTATCATCAGTTCTTAACAATTCAAATGAAAAATAAGAGCAATATACAATGTACAGACAAAGCACAAGCTCATAAAGAGAACTTAAGATAGCTCACTTAGGGCATATAACGATTTTGTTGAAATCTCACGCAAAGAAGTAATGAGCAATAAAACCATAAGAAGTAAGTGAGGAAGTGTATTTCTCTTGAATGCAACATCTATTCTTCTTCTTCTTCTTCGTTAATACACTTCTTCTTAAATATCCAATCATTTGAAAAGGCCGTTACTTCATGACATTCTTTCTCCTTGATGCATCTTACTTCCAATGGTTAGGAGTTCTTTAATAAATGAGAGAGATGATGAAGCTCCCGCAACATCCAACTAGAGCTGCTTTCTTTTATAAATGCTGAGGTTTCTCCATTTCTCTTCGAAGGTATACTAGAGCAGAACAAAGTAAGAGAGTAAGCCTTTGATTTTCTCTTATTTCTTGTAGAGTATTTTATAGCATCTGGCGAGATAAGACAGCTTGTACAGAAACTTATTCATACGTTCCTCCTTAAGTGCACTTTGTTTGCATCTTTAAGGATGACATTCCCTTTAATATCACCTCTGCATTCTTTTCTTTGAGTTCTGTGCTTTGGTTAACATCCAATGCTTTTCTGCATATGAACAAAGGAGTCAAAATTCAGCCTGTGAGTTAACATTTGTCATGGGCCCAAAATGTTTAGTTCTTTCTTTCAGTCCAAATCCATTATATTGAAAAGGCATTTGGTCCACAGCATGAAAAACTAACTGATCACTTGATCTGTTTGGCCCAAAATGCTTAGTTCTTCTTTGCTCCATTAACCGTTTATATGAAGAAAGCCTCGGCTCGAGTAAAAACTGAATTTGCACAAATTAATTTGTCATTAATTATATTATTTGGCATAATTAAAACCCATTTAATATTACATTGGAGATTTTTACATCAACAGGCTGGGATGTTTTGAAAGAGATGTTGAGAAGGGGAATTGGTGGGCTGTTTACGCCAGAGAAACTATTACTGGTTTGATGGAAGTAGTGTGAGAAGAAGGATTAGTGAATGAAGCATCGGTCGCACTTTATAGGTCTTTGCTTACAACACCATAATATATGCTGTTTGCAGGGTTGGTTGATTTCAAAAAGGAAAGATCTTTGTTCCAACGGATGCAATTATGTAGGTTTAGATATTTACAAGTTCTGATGGCAAATTAAACTTAGGAAGGCTTATGAGAAGATTATGGGACACTAACTCTCTTCGTACAGTTAATGCTCTGTTCCAAATCGGACTTGAATAGTATTAGGTCTTGTAATCTCATTTGGTTTGGGAAGAATAGGAAGATTTAGATAATTAGCTAAAGTGCATCCATACATACTTCACCTTCATATATCACAACTCACAAGGAAAGCCACTGAAAAACCTTTATCCTAGCTCTTTAACAGAAGCTTTTCGTTTGTGATAAAAATTTATGTTCATGATAGACATTAAGAAAGCCTTTACTTCACGGATTTTTATATTTTTGAGCATTTTCGGAGATATGATTCCAAAAAATATAACATTTTCACATTTGGTACTTCATAAATACTTTTAGGAATATTTTGTTACATCTTTTGAAATCTAACATTCGTATTAAGATTAGTTGATAATTTTTCAAAAATACCTCTATCAATCTTTTACATATTTATATTATTTGTATATGTTTATATTATTATTTATTATTTTAACACTTTTAATAATAATTACAATATTTATGTAATATTTTATTGTATTATTTTTATTAATTTATAATTTATTTGTTATATTTCAGTATTATTTTTATTTTACGTTATTATGTTATTTTTTATTTTTTATCTATATTTTTATTTGAATATATATTCTTCATAAATAATATAATATATATATATCATATTATATGTATTATTCCTTATTTTATTTTTATATTTTTTTTATTTCTAAGAGTGTATTTTCATAAAGACGAGCAATAAAGTCTAACATTTTAAAAATATTCCCACCTCCTTCATAAGAATGATAATAGGGGTTTTGTCGAATGTTAGATTTTTGGACAATTTGATTCATACATACAGATTAAAAAAAATAAAAAATTTAAATGTATAATTACCAAAACTATTTATATATATATATATAACTTATTTTTTATTTAAAGGATGCAAAGAAATTGCCTTCGCATTCTATAAAAATTTATCTTTTTAGAAAAACATTGTCGAACGCAACGGAGACACCTTTGCGTTCAAAATAATTTTATCATTTTTATAAGTAAGAGGGAAGTCGTAATATTAATTTTTGTGGGGGAGGGGGAGATGTGATTTGGGTTGGGTGGGGAGGGTTAGGGGGATATATATATATATATATATATATCAAAAATAATTTATTGTTATTACCATGGTATCTCGATAATTTGTTATAGTTAACTATGGTCAAATAATATTTTAATTTTCAAGTATTTGGTAAAATTTGGCTTAATAATAAAAATAAAGTTTTTTAACCTCAAGGAAAAGCCCACCTCACATCAATCTTAAATTAATTTTTGCATTGAATATTCAATCCCAACAGAAAAAAGAGTATTTTAAAGAATTTTAAATATCAAAATCTAGCATCTTATTATTTGTTTTAAAGAGTTTTTTTAGATATAAATATAATATATTAATAATATGCTTAATGATTCAATAATAAATATCTAATAACAAAAATTTTAATTTATTCACAATTAATAAACTTTCATTAAACATATTATTAATATATTATATTTATTAAATACAAAAATATAATATTTCATATATATATATATGTATATATGTATATGTATATAGCATAATATCTAACACCATAACAACAACAATAAACCATTTTTAAAGAATTTTAGAGATAAAAATCTAAAATCCAAAATTTTATTATTTGTTTTAAAAAGTTTTTTAGATATAAATATAATATATTAATAAAATGTTTAATAATTTAATAATAATATCTAATAACATGTAAACAATTTTTGTTTTATTATTTTTTAATATATATTATATTATATTATAAATTATTTTATATATATATATATATATATTTTTTTTTTTTCCCCCTACCTCGGCTGTCCCCTATCCCCTCTCTCCTAAAAAAACTCAACCCAAGTCACATTCCCTCAATTAATATTATGGGGAACACAAAGGAAGCCTCTCTGCGTTCCCTTCATTTATTAAAAAAAAATATATATTTTTTTGAATGTAAAAGTATTTCTTTCACATTTAATAATATTTTTGAAAAAAATAAAAATTTTGTTGAACGTGGAGGCCCTAAAAAAAAAAGTTATATATATAAAAAATAGCTTTTGTGGATATACATTTAAGTTTTTTATATTTTCTAATCTATATATATGAGTTAAATTGTCTAAATTTATAGGGATTTTATTTAGAATTTGAACCAATTCTCATATAACATTTTTATAAATTTTAAAAACATTTCAGAAATCAAATGTTTTTTTAAGGATATGTTTAGATTAAGGAGAATAGGGGTAAATAAAATAAATAAAATTTAAAATTGGACATTTTCTTTTATTTAAATTTAAACCTAACATATGTATATGTGTATATATATATATATATGACTTATAATGTGTTTGGATTAAGAAAAAATAAATGAGAAGAGAATTAAAAAAGTTGCTTATTTAATCTATGTCAAGAAAAATGTCCAAATGAAAATTTAACTTTCTTTAGCTTTCCCTTCATTCTCATTATTCCAAGCATATGCTAAGTGAATTAAGCACAGATGTAAAATAAAGGTTGACCATTTGGCTGCATGTTTGGGATTCTTGCAGATATTTGCCTATTTTGAAATTGTTTATTTTCAAATAAAATTTTATAAAAAGCATTA
The DNA here is from genome assembly GCA_026724425.1 of Erythrophleum ivorense. Taxonomy (NCBI): domain Eukaryota; kingdom Viridiplantae; phylum Streptophyta; class Magnoliopsida; order Fabales; family Fabaceae; genus Erythrophleum; species Erythrophleum ivorense. The sequence continues at coordinate 56,827,686 of JAIUCV010000004.1, read as the reverse complement.
TGAAGAAAAAAAAAGGTTTATATTTGATAAGTGCTTTTATTGGTATTGTTGTGTTTGATAAATCTTTTGAAATAAGTTTTTTTTATTGTTAAATTATTTAAATGGCCATGTATTTAAAAAGGTAAGTAAAAAGGGTAAAAGGTAGATATAATAATTAATGATTTTAAGTGAGGATGTTTGTCTCCTTTTTTTTTGGCTTCTTTTTCTAAGAAAAAATTCTATTTTTTTACTTCTATTTTTTTTACAAAGAAAAAGTATGTTTATTACAATTAAAAAATAAAATTATTATTATTATTATTAACCGATCACATTCAGGACATATGAAAGACAACAAACTAACTAGATTTCAAGCCCTTTTTAAAATAAGTAGAGATGCTTTGTTTATTACCATTTAGAAATAACTTATTTAGCTGTATGGAACTTGTTCAGCTGCTAAAGATGAATAATATTCAGGATCATCCAGATTCGGTGGTACTATTGAAAATTCAGGGAATGATTGAAAGAGATTGATCAATTGGTATCACTCTGTGTAATAGAGATGCTAATCAAGTGGTGGATGCGGTGGGCAAAGAGGTTGGAGGCATGCAGATAGATTTCTGGCTTTTTCAGAAGTTCGTGGAGCTTTAGAGATACCTTATTGAGGCAGGAAGTTGAGTGTTTACCTTGTTGTTCGCATTGTGCTGGTGTTTTGGTGGCTTAGTTTTTTCTTTGGTTATAAAAAAAAAAAAGAACTTATTTTAAAAAAAAGTTGACCAAACACATTAGGAACACTTGAAAAGAAAATCAACTTACTATATTTTATAAGCAGAAAAGTTAGGGTAATCTTTACAATTTTTTCTTTTATTTTATAAATAAATAATAACATAAGAGTGCTTGGTCTAAAGGCTATGGAGGGATTATCTAAGAAAGGAAGCTGTTTATCCCCTTTCTTAGTTATCTGCTTGCGCTAAAAAGAATTAATTTCTATGTTTAAAAAATCAGATTGGATCGGTTGGTTTGATTAGAAACAAATTCCTAGTTCGATTTGGTTAGCCTTAAGAACCAGAAAGTATGAGAATCAAGAAATTCGATCAATTTATTGGTTAAATTAAATTAAAAAATTATTTTGCAAAAATAACATTTAAGGCTCAAACCTATGATCTTCTATCAAGTGTTAAATCTTTTTGTCATTTAAATCACAAATAGTTTTTAATAAGATTATATATATTTTAATATATATACACATTTCATAGAAAATAATATAATAAATATTTATATATATCATATATATAATATAAAAATATTTAAATATATCATATATATATAATATAAAAATATTTAAAGTAATATATATACTATTTATAATTATATTTTTAATTTGGTTAAATTTGTTTCACTTGAGAAATTATATTTTTTATAATTTATGATTTTTAACTTCTTTATTTTTTAATGATAAGTGAAATTTTAATATAATTTGAGAACCCTTAAAATTAAATTCTCTTAAATTTTAATTATGAGTAATTTTTTATTTTTAATTAAAAAATTAAATTTTTAAATATTTTAAGAAACATGAAATTAGTATTTAAATATTTAAAATTTATTAATATTTATTTATTATATTAAAATTTTAATATATAATATTATATATATTTATATTTAATTATCACCAATTCAATTATAATTTAACCATAATTAGATCATTGAATCGTAAACTAGTATCTTTATTAGTTTAATGATCGGTTCACCTTTAAAAATATTGATAATTATATCATTTTCAAAGTTATGTTTAATACGTGAGAAAAGAGATTGAAATTTTTTTAAAATAAAGTGAATAAATAAAATAATAAAATAATATTTATGTTTTTATATTAAAAATAATAAAAGATATATATATTGCTGATTAATTATAATAAGAACATAATATATATTTTTTACTTTTTTTCATCTGGATCAATCTTTAAGGAGAGGTACCACATGCAACCTTTAATCAAATCACATACATTAACCTCTAAGGAGTTGATTAATTCATAATTAACCTTTTTATTAAAAAATTACAAATTTTAAATCTAACCTTTTTTTGGGTTCTTTTTTTATTATTTATTCTTCTCAATTCAAATATATTTTATGAAAAAATTGCTAGATTTAACCTTACGTTAAACAAAATGTTAAAATTAAAACTTTACTTATTTTCTCTTTTCTTTTCTTTCATTCTTTTCAATACATACATAATTTAAAAAGTTGATTTAATGGTTAAAGAAGCATACTTATTGCTTTGACTACTTGAATCAAAACTTTGAGATTAGCACTTAATTTTTTAAAATTTACCAAATTAATATAAAATGTGCACTTTAAAATTGTCTAAAAACAACTAATATTGATTGACGTGCAAAGTTGACCTAAGAATAAGTTAATAGAAAAGGCCTGGTTTATAGGCGGTCCTGGACAATCATTCTCATCTTCACCCGATGCTATCTCAATAATTCGTATATATTTTCTCTGAGTTTCATTAAAATTATATAAATATATTCTTTTTAAAATATATACTTTAATTTAGTTTTAATTTTATTTATTAAAATACTCTCTATAAAAAAAAGAATTTTCAATAGAGAGTATTGTAATAAAAAAATTTTAAATTGAAATATAATATAAATTTTTATTTTAAAAAAATTGTACATATTTTAAAACAAAAAAAAAGACGTATATAATTTTAACAAAATTAAAATTTAAGAAAATTAAAGTCTATATAATTTACTCATGCGATTTTGACACTTGCCACTAGCCCTGGTCTATGTTCCAAAAGTCCAATAGCGAATCAAGCACACCATGAGCAGATGATAGCGTGATATGCTTTCTTTTTAAAAATGCGGTGGCTGATGTGTTAATGACAAATTCAAAAGTTTGAGTACTTAACTAAAGTCTTATTATAAATAAAAAATTATTATAATATTTAACAAATATCACATGAAAGCTCGTTTAAAAGTATAGATCAGGCAACAGTGATCATTATGTTTACACCACAACTTAACTTTAGTTAATTAAAAGAAAAAATAAACAATGGGTAAATTATAAATGACTTGGCCACTGATGCTCTCATACACAAGTTGAACTTCAAAGTTGGACTTGTCTTTAAGTAAGATCATAAATAATTTATAATAATTCCTAATACAATTGTAAGTTACTTCTCCATATCAGGATATACCGTAAGTATTCCACAAAGATATGAATAGGTTGCTGTCACACTAACCAGCAAATATTTTTCAGCTAAAAATACTGTGATTTGCTGCGACTGTGACCAGTATAATCAATGAAACAAGTGAATCACCAATTGATTGCTCAGGTTTTAATATTGTATCAACGCCCTCTGTAAAATACTCTCTCAAAATAGACATATGAATGTTAAAAATATGGCACTTCTTTAAACTTTCGCTGTAACAAAGTAAGAACATGCATTTTAGTTACAGATATCTAGCCACCAAATATATATATATATGGCACTGTTACCTTTGAAGAGTCAAATCTGTTGAATCAAAGGAGTTTTAATTATGTCAAATATTTTTAAATTAATTGGTTTTTAGAAACTATGTTTTATTGGGCTGAAATTACTGTTACTATATTATTTTGAGCTTATTTCGTTGGATCTTTCCGTAGGTTTTAAACCATTTTAATATTACTCTTGAAAAATTGCCTATTATATTATATCGGTTTTAATCGTCACTGTTGGGCTGGAAAATATTTTCATTGACTCTAATATGAAATGCTTTTATATGAATATGCATTTATACTAATTGGATAATGGTGATACAATTTTATAATCCTTACACTTTTAATGAGTCATTATTGTTTACGGAATGAACAAGAAAAAAAGAAAAAATAACTGTTTGAATGGAGATGAGACAAAAATATACAACAACAACAACAACAACAACAACAACAACAACAACAACAACAAAGCCTTTTCCCATTAAGTGGGGTCGGCTACATGGATCAATCGATGCCATAAACATCTATCATAAATCATATTTTTAGATAGACCATTTAAATCTAAATCTCTCTTAATAATTTCTCCTATAGTTTTTCTTGGTCTTCCTCTACCTCTAGTTATTGGACTATTCTCCATCTCATCTACTCTCCTAACTGGGGCTTCTATAGGTCTCCTCCCCACATGACCAAACCATCTAAGTCTCGATTCTACCATCTTTTCCACAATAGGAGCGACTTCCACCTTCTCTCTAATGCATTCATTTCTAATTCTATCTCTTCTAGTGTGTCCACTCATCCAACGCAACATTCTCATCTCTGCAACATTTAACTTATTTTATTGTTGATTTTTTATTGCCCAACACTCAGTTCCATACAACATTGTAGGTCTTATAACTGTGCGGTAGAATTTACCCTTAAGTTTGAGTAGTACTCTTCTATCACAAATAACACCCGAGGCACTCCTCCATTTCATCCACCCCGCTTGAATCCTATGCTTTACATCTTCTTCTATTTCTTCGTTATGTTGTATGATAGATCCAAGATACTTAAATCGTGTGACTTGTGGTAGGATATGTTCTCCAATTTTTACTTCTACACTAGAAATGGTGTGCCTCTTACTAAACTTACACTCCATATACTCCGTTTTACTTCTACTTAAACGAAATCCATAAGCTTCCAAAGCTAGTCTCCACCTCTCTAACTTCTCATTCATTTCCTCTCTCGATTCTCCAACTAGGACAATATCATCTGCAAAAAGCATGCACTGTGGCACCGGCTCTTGGATATGTTCAGTAAGCACATCCAAGACTAAAGTAAAAAGATAAGGGCTCAGAGTTGACCCTTGATGTAAACCAACAGTTATCGAAAAATCTTCCGTAAGTCCACCTTTTGTTACTACGCTAGTTGTAGCCTTATCATACATGTCTTGGATTGCTCGAATATAAGTTATACGAACTCCTTTTTTCTCCAAAACCTTCCATAGAACCTCTCTTGACACTCTATCATATGCTTTTTTTAAATCGATAAATACCATGTGTAAATCTCTTTAATTCTCTCGATATCTCTCCATTAATCTTCGCAACAAGTATATTGCTTCCATAGTTGACCTTCCTAGCATAAAACCAAATTGATTCTCCATCACTTGAGTCTCTTTCCTTAACCTTCTCTCAATTACTCTTTCCCATAATTTCATAGTGTGGCTCATGAGTTTAATTCCTCTATAATTTGCACAATTTTGAATGTCCCCTTTACTCTTATAAATAGGGATTAAAGTACTTTTCCTCCACTCGTCTGGCATTCTTTTAGATCTCATAATTTCATTAAATAACTTTGTGAGCCAACTTATGCCTTTCACTCCTAAACCCTTTCATACCTCAATGGGTATATTATCCGGTCCAACTGCTCTGCCATTCTCCATTCGTTATAATGCTTCTTTTACCTCTATCTCACGAATCCTACGATAAAAAGTATAATTTTGATCCTCTTCTCTAATGTCTAGTCTATCCGATTGCAATAAAATCTCATGTCCTTCATTAAAAAGCCTATGAAAATAATCTTTCCACCATTCTCTGATATTTTGTTCCGTTACTAACACTTTCCCTTCTTTATCCTTGATGTATTTCACTTGGTCCACATCTCTTGTTTTTCTTTCCCTACTTTTAGCTAGCTTATAAATACTTCTTTCTCCAACTTTAGTACCTAAAGATTGGTATAATCCATCAAATGCCCTTGCTTTCGCTTCACTCACTGCCTTCTTAGTGTCTTTTCTTGCTACTTTATATTTTTTCCAATTTTCATTACTCTTATATAATGACCACACTTTGTAACACTCTCTTTTAACTTTAATCTTATTTTGTACACTCGCATCCCACCACCAAGATTCTTTATCCCTAGGTCCAAAACCCTTTGATTCACCTAATATTTCTCTTGCTATCTTCCTAATTTCTTTAGCCATTCCATTACACATATCATTAACACTTCCTTGTATTTCCCAAGATCCTTCCTCCACAATTCGTCTCTGCAAATTCCTTTCTTTATCCCCCTTTAGTTGCCACCACTTAGTTCTTAACACCCTATCTTCGCCTTTATTTTTTACTCTCCTCTTAACTCTTACATCCATAACCAAAACTCTATGCTGAGTAGTTAAACTCTCTTCAGGGATAACTTTGCAATCTATACAAAGTTTTCTATCTGATTTCTTTATAAGAAAGAAATCAATTTGAGAACATACTCTTCCACTTTTATACGTGATAAGGTGTTCCTCACGCTTTCTAAAACAAGTGTTAGCTAATATAAGATCGAACGCTAATGAGAAATCTAGAATAGTTTTACCCTCTGCATTTGCTTCCCCTATGCCATGTCTTCCATGAACACCCTCGTACCCTGAAGATACCCTTCCCACATGACCATTTAAATCTCCTCCTAAAAGAATCTTTTCTCCGAATGGTATTTCTTGAACTAAACATTCTAAATCCTTCCAAAACTTTACCTTGTGATATTCTTCTAGCCCTACTTGTGGTGCATAAGCACTAATAACATTAAAGATTTCCTTTTCTATTATACACTTTAATGCAATGATTCTATCTCCTAACCTTTTTACATCCACTATCGCATTTTTTCAAAACTTATCTACAATTATATCTACTTCATTTCTAAATTTAGCCTTACCAGTATGCCAAAGTTTAAAACCTGAAGTGTCTAATTCTTTCGCTTTTTCTCCTACCCATTTAGTTTCTTGTAAACACATAAAATTAATCCTCTTCCTAATCATAGTATCTACTATTTCCATAGACTTACCCGTAAGTGTACCTATATTCCAAGTGCCAAAACGAATCATACTCTCATGAACTAGCTTCTTTAGCCACATTCGTTCACGAAAATGTGGGAGCCTTTGCTTATTTTTCACTACATCCAGGCGTCGATGCAGCGGCTCTTGCTCACTTCTCACTGTACCCGAGCTATACAACGCGTTACTTACAGGTAACGACCTAACTTTACGTTTAATATATCGATTGTCCATGTCATAAAGATTCGACAAAGTTTTACGTTGGTTGTCGACTGCCTAACACAACCCTCCTCTTTTTCCCGGGCTTGGGACCGGCTATGAAAAATAATTTACATGAAAGTTCATCATAGGCAAAGTTAGATGAGACAGAAATATAACAATAAAAAATCTTTAAGTCTTCTAAATTTTAGAATGTTTGCACTTAATAGAATCTAAAATTTTTTATATTAATAAAAGCTCAGAATGCCAAGAAAATGTTCAAATTATGACGAATTGATTCGAGGCATTCAAGTTAATAGCTTCCAATTATTGAAGTTGATATGCACATTTATTGAAAGAAGTTGTCTAATGGTTATACCCTGCTGTACAAAGAAGACCATTTCAAATTGAAAACACAATGCTAAACTTAAATTATTTTGATGTTTATGCAGAATATTTACTATGTTTTATTATTTATTTTGCTTTGAATGAGTTAGCCTTATAATTGAAAATATTTTTAGCGAGTCCTGAGCACTTGACTCTTTTCATACATTTGTCCTAAATTTTTAAGTATTCTGTGAGAAAAACTTACGGAGATAAAGATTATAAAACTCGAGTGTTAAACTTGTAAGGTTACTTTATATTTAAAGTTTATAGGAAGATTGTAAGAAAAATCTTATGGAATGGGAGAGATTGTAAAAATTGAATACTAAGTCAGGTAATGTTACTTAAGTAGTAGAAAGTAAAAGTTAAGAAATTAAGCCTGTATTTAGGATTGTTTTGTATTTGTGGTAATTGCCTACTATAATAAAATCAATTTAGTTTATGCTTGGAGGCTGAACATAAGACACATTTTTGTCCAAACCAAAATAAATTAATTATGTGCTTTCTATCTTTCGTATTCTCTTTAATTTTCTGCTTAAAATGTTTTCTCAAAAAATAGGAATCTGTTTTAAAAAATTAACTAATAACTTGAGTTTTAAAAATCACAATTTCCCAAAAAAAAAATCCAATTTAACTTTCCTTTCTCCTTCTTAAGTTACTTAAAAAGTTAACAAAATCAATAAACGTTATAGTTTGTAAAAGATGCCTTGGAAACTATATTGCGTTGGTACGGATACTGATATGATAAGCATTGCAAAAATATAGGATACGAGCATGACAAATTATATCTATATAAAATAATAAATATGTATAATATATAATATATTTCTTATTAATGAAAATAAATAAAATATTTTATAGTACATAATCAACCTGTGTACTAAATGAAACTCACAAATAAAGTTAATATTTACTTATTTACCAAAAAAGAGAAAGTTAAAATATTATATCAAAATATTTTTCAAGTTCCAATTGTTTTAGCTTAAAAATAATGATAATTAAGAAAATAAAAGTAATAAGAGCATACATCAACTTTCCTGTGGGTGCCATATTGAATACTTTCTTTGGTCTCAAATATAAGTTACTTATTGAAAAATTGTTTTGGTCTAAAATATAATTTATTTCTTAGAATTGTCTTGATCATTAAATGACTTTTTTCCTAAGTACCCTTAATTAAATAGAGACATTAAGGCTAATGTAATTTATTAAGAATAAAGGTAGTCTCTTTAATTAGCAGCAAATATAAATTTTTTTTTTACTTTGATACAAATTTAATTAGTTAAATTTCCTTTAACTAATTTTTTTAATATTTATGAAGTAGGTATTGGTAACTTATATTTGAGATCGAAAAGAGTATTATCAAACAAAACACTATAAAACAATAACAGAGAGGCAGGAACACTAAACAACACTAAGTGCCACGTTTATCCTACTTTTGACAACTCAAAAACATCAGATACCGAATTACCACCCAAAGTCGAATGAACAGAGTCTATAAAGAGAAGGAAGAGCGAAACCATGGAGGCTACGTATTTATTAAACAAAATGATAATTAAGGTGAATATGTTATCCTAATAAAATAATATTTCATAGTCTATCGTTTTGTTGGTTCATGAGAGTGACTCATACGGGCCTGTGAAAATGGTATTTAACGGATACAATTTATAGAGAATCTTACCCTGGGGCTTCTTGCCTTCTTGGAGAGCGAGAGAGAGAGAGAAGTATGTTGGTCAATGCTCAAGGCTTTCGTAATGAAGAAATGGTCCCAAAACAATAAATTATAGAATACGTACTAAAGTGGCATAAAATGGACCTCTTCTCCGCATGATATTATTTTATTGAAGAAAGATAAATATAAAATGTGAGATTAAATATTAAAAGAGAGAAAATAAAAATTTATGAAATCACACTCCTCAATTTGTATTTTTTTAACAAAATTATATCCTGTACCCAAAAAAAAAAAATCCAGATTGTATAGTGGCATGGAACTATCATGATCACAGCTACAAGAGTGGGTTTCTCTGTGGTTAAGGTAAAATAAATATCTTTTTGCTGAAATAAATATTTTTAATTGGATACAAATTTTTAATAAAAGAAACCCAAATTTAACATCATTTAGAAAGTAAAAATTATTATTAGAATAAACATATTTTCAATAAAATACAAAAATTAATAATTAATATTAATTACTGAGATTTTTTTGGGATAAATTAGTTTGTGTGAGTTTAATGTCAAGGGAGTGAGACATTGTACTTCCTTTGTAATAAAAAAAATAAAAAAAAATTACTATGGTTGAGATTTATTATATTTAGATTATTAACATTATACTATGCAATCCCTATCTAATCGGAGATTGGTCAATGTAAGAATATACTTTCTTTTGACTAAGAAGGGAAAATTATCCTTCTTTCCACAAAATCTTCTCTGCTAAAGAGGGTACTTTCAGAGTACTCTGCATCTATATGCAGCATACCAAACATTAGGTCAGCTAACGCCTTCCGCCTAAATTACTATATTGACATGAATGTCCAACCATAACAATGGAGAAATAATATTTTTAGTATCTATAATTTTATTTATTTTTTAATTTAATTTTTATAATTTAAAATTTTATAATTAGGTCTTTATTATTTATAAGTTTTTCTTAGTTCTTACTATTAAAATTTTATTAATATTCTATTAAATTTTATTGATGTAATTAATTATGTATTATCTTAACACTTCAAATATATAGCAAAATATAAAAAGAGATAAAAATATATATGATAAAATAAGATTAATTCACATATATAGCAAAATATTAACAAAAATATAAAGATATGGACTAAAAAAATTATTTAAACTATAAGGATTTAATTATAAATTTTTAAATTATAAAGACTAAATAAAAAATCAAGTAAAATTACAAGGTCCAAGAGTATAATTTTCAAGAACAATTAATAAAGTTAGAGAGAGAGAGAGAGAGAGAGGAAAAAAAAGATTTCGTTGACAAGTACAGAAGGAAAAGCTTGAGATCGAGGATAAGTGTGTTCCGATATGGTGGGGAAATTATCTGTGATGAATGTGGAGTTAGTATAGCAAATCTACTGTAACTTACGAGAGAATCAAAAAATTAGAGTTAAGTAGAATATTATAAATATTTGCTACGTAATCCTCTTGACTTTTGCTCCAATTACAACCTGCAATGCATCTAATTATATAAAACATTAAAATATAACAAAGTTTGCTTGGAAAGAATTAAGAATATGTACTATGTTTGTTCCTTTGTTTCTTATATTTGTCGCTCACTTAAAGAATGGAAGGGATTATTACATCTGTCTCACATATGGCAAAAGAATAAACTTAAAAGCTGTTGCAAATAACGCACTTAGAACGTTAAGCTAGCATGAAGGTTAGGTAAATTATTATATGATTGATTTGCCCATGTTAGGCATGGACATGGAAGGCTGACCCTGTCTAAGTCTGATTATAAGATATAAATACACCACTCTTGTACATTGTTCATTGTTCATTGAATCCACTCACTCACACACACACACAGAGTGTAATTAGTGATCAGCGAGAGATATGGGAAGCCTGCATGAGAAAGAAAGTGAAGCAGCTATCTCATCGAGGGTCGTTGGAGGTGGTAGCAATCGTATAGCAGCCGTCAATGTGACCCCATCTAGCAATGTTCATGATGGTTACTCAAGTCACGAGGTCCCTCTTCCTACCTCTTTCTATAATTTATCTATGTTTAGTATATATTATGAGGTAGCTAATTGGTTCTAGCTAGGTAGTTTAAGGGGTAGCAGCTTCATCTTGTACCTGGTATTAATTTTCTGAAACTTAAAATGAAATACAGAAACCTGGCTGGAGGAAGTTTCTGTCCTTTGTAGGTCCTGGCTTTCTGGTCTCCTTGGCTTACATTGATCCTGGAAACTGTAACTCCATCTCCTCCTCTCTCTCTCTCTCTCTCTCTCTCTTTTCTCTCTCTTTAAATTTGTCAGCTTACTAATTGTTTGTCATAATCGCAGTGGAAACTGATCTGCAAGCTGGAGCTAACCACAGATATGAGGTAGAGCATACAAGCAACAAAACTCAGTGATACAATTAATTACAAACCATTAAATTTTGCAGAAAAACACAAGAACAGAATGAAAAGTTTTGATTGAAACCCTTTATTATTTTCTCGTTCTCTCACTGATAGCTTTTCATTCAGTCTTTTTGTCAGCATGAATAAATATAATACTAATTAATTAAGAGGGTGTCCTGTTATTGCCTTGTGCAGCTCCTATGGGTGATACTTATTGGGCTATTGTTTGCACTCATTATTCAGTCATTGGCTGCAAATCTTGGCGTAACTACTGGTGATAAACAACTACTAATTAATCAAAGATAAGATTTTCTTTTTTGTGTGATCATCATGATCACATGAAATGATCATCCGAATTTCGTATAAATCTAGTTGTTCTGTTCTCATGAATTACGTGAACGAACTGGCAGGGAAACACCTTGCAGAATTATGTAAAGCCGAGTACCCATTACTAGTCAAGTATTGCCTGTGGTTGCTGGCTGAGGTTGCTGTCATAGCCGCGGATATACCCGAAGGTACCACTATGTCTTCCCAACTTTTTGTTCTGTTTCAGTACCACTAAATTAAACTCCAAAGTCCAAAATAAGACACGTTTTCTATTACTATAGCTAAGACTTCGCTGGTTATGATTAGTTTTTATCCAAACTTGTGCAGTTATTGGCACAGCCTTTGCGCTGAACATACTGTTCAAAATCCCAGTATGGGCAGGAGTTCTCTTGACTGGCTTCTCCACTCTTCTGCTTCTCGGTCTCCAGAGATTTGGGGTATTTCATTTAACTTTTAGTAACTGGGAAATGAAAAATAGTATACGAAAGCACATTAAGTTTTGATCTGTTTATATCTAATTTTCTTTGAATCAATTTTTCTCTTATTAATTCCAGTACTTTAGTTCACAGCCTGTTATTCTTGTCTTTATCTGCATGACAAGTGCTATGGAGTTTTCTTTTTGTTTTAACTTTTATTACTATTATATGCGGCGAATTTTTTTTTCCAATTTGCTATATAGAGAAAACATTTGTTTGATGCTACAATATAAAAAAAAAAATTGCCTCCAAATATTATATTTTTACTAAACTCAATGACACTGCAAAAAATTAAAAAATAATAATAATAAAAATGGTTGACCCCCAGGTTGTTTGGGGATGGGCCCCTTATAACAATTATTAAAAAAGAAAGAGAGGAGAGTCTCTTGTTTGGAGAGTATACAACCCTAGAAGCAAATTTGGTGAATGTAACGTTGCAAATTGAGTTTGGCTTTTATTTTATTTTATTATTATTACTCTTTGGAGGTGAACTTAGTGATAGGGCTATTGAGTTGGATAAAAATATAATATTTGGAGGGATTTTTTTTTTTCCCTTTCGGGGTATTATAGCATCTAGATTGATAACTCTTTGTTTCATAACATCTCAATCCAGGAACCTATATCATTAGTTTTTTTTTTTTTTAATTATTCGTGACTAATGTTTCCATCGGTTTTCAGAAAAGTCCAATTGACTTTTCTCTTTGTTAGTGTGACTTTCGTTTTACTTAACTGCTCCTATTATTAAGTGATCTTTTTGTCCACTTGCATGCCCTTATAAAGCAAAATCACATTCCCCTCCTTAAACTATCAATCGAAATTCATTCTATTAAATTGAATATATGTCTCAGATATCCTTTCTCAAGCTTTATAATTGTTTTTTTTTCTTAAAAAAGAATATTAACAAATCATTTTTGTGTTAATATTTGAGCAGGTTAGGAAGCTGGAACTGCTGATAGCAATTCTAGTATTTTTAATGGCAGGATGTTTTTTTGGAGAAATGGGTTATGTAAAACCCCCGGCTTCTGATGTGTTTAAGGGGATGTTTGTCCCCAGACTCAGTGGTCAAGGAGCCACAGGAGATTCTATTGCCCTTCTCGGTGCACTCGTCATGCCGTACTCTTCCACCTTCTCCTATAATTTTATTATGTCCCTAGAGAAATATTTAAATACCATGTAATGTATGTACATATAATAATTAAGATTTAGTCTCCACATGTGCAAATTAATTTTTGACCATTATATGCACTTACCAAATGATACTTAAGAATTTCCCCATATCACAAGTGTTGTGTCCTTTCTTCTTTGGTTTTGTGTCTTTCCATTGAAACACTATTAAACCTTGCTTTTTGACGAATTGCAGGCACAACCTCTTTCTCCATTCTGCTCTTGTGCTCTCCAGAAAAGTACCCAGCTCTGTGCGTGGCATCAATGTAAGCCAACGCATCTTAGAAAATTCTATGCAGAAAATACTTTTTTAATAAGATCCCCTTTTAGCACGTTGCTGTATTTATTCATGATTAGCTTGGTACTAAAACTGCAATTTTCTTTGAGAGAAATGTTTAAATGACATCAGTTGAACTTAAATGCAGCCACTTCACACAGGTGTTTCCAATTGTGCATCAAATTTCCGCGTAACTAACATTACTCAATTTTAGATAAAGAGCTGGTATATATTAAGCTTGGCGCTGAACTGCTTTTAGTATATTACAATTGATTTCCACTTAATTATGCAGGACGCGTGCAGATTCTTCCTGATAGAGAGTGGGTTCGCTCTGTTTATAGCATTTCTAATAAACGTTGCAATAGTTTCAGTATCAGGCACTGTATGCTCAGCCAATAACCTTTCAGCTCAAGATACAGATAGATGCAACAATCTCACCCTTGATTCTGCTTCTTTCCTTCTGCAGGTGCTTACTTTATTTCACTCCATAAGTTGCCATAATATATAATAAATCAATCCTAATTTTGGATGTGCATTAATGGTTGTAGAATGTGTTGGGAAGATCCAGCTCAGCCATTTATGCCATAGCACTACTGGCCTCTGGACAAAGCTCCGCTATCACTGGCACCTATGCAGGGCAGTATATCATGCAGGTCATTTGGGAACTGAAGCAAACACTTCAACTCTGTTGTTATATTGCATTGGAAGATTATTAAGTGGACCAATTTATTGAAGGCCCATTTAATTATGAATAAATATACACGCATATTAGACATATTTTTTTTAAAATAAATTCATTTCTTACCTACTTATATGTTTATTTATAATGTATTTGGTCCATTTATTTTTTTGTAGATTGAGTAAAGTTTCATTAAGTTAAGTTTTATAATCAAATTCCCTGATTTTATTAACAAAGGAGTTGTTGTTTGGCTCCATAGGGATTCTTGGATCTCAGGATGAAAATATGGATAAGGAACATGCTGACTAGGGGTATTGCCATAACACCTAGTCTTATTGTCGCCATTATCGGCGGATCTTCAGGTGCAGGCCGCCTTATTATCATTGCCTCGGTTGGTATATATATATATATATATATATTTAAATTTATCAGTCTTTTTGTTTTTGTTTTTTTAATTTTCTAAATTAAACCCGATGCACACTGATACTTACAAAAATGGTTTTGCAGATGATACTTTCGTTCGAGCTTCCATTTGCTTTAATTCCACTACTCAAGTTTAGCAGCAGCAGAACCAAGATGGGACCTCACAAGAATTCTATGATTGTGGGTTATCCTCCTCTCAAAAGTTAGGCCGTAAATATAAATCCCACTGTATTTTATAGATACTGAAATGTTACAAGTTTTGCTTGCAGATCGTTGTCATTTCATGGATTCTAGGCGTGGGAATCGTTGGTATTAACGTGTACTACCTTAGCACAGGCTTTGTGCGTTGGTTAATTCATAGCAGTCTCCCAAAGTTGGCAAATGTATTCATTGGGATCATAGTGTTTCCTCTTATGGCCATTTACATTCTTGCCATTGTCTACCTAACCTTCAGAAAAGACACTGTTAAGACATTTATTGAGGCAGAGAACGACCCTGTAGTGCAAACTCAGATGGAAAAGGGGCTCGTTAATGCTAATGAGCAATTAGAATTGGGTCAAGTTCCCTTTAGAGAAGATTTGAGGGATATCCAACTTCCGGATTAAGGGATTTATGAACCAAGAGGGTGTTTCGTCCACTGGCCAGAAGCCCCAGGTTTGAAGTCATTTTTGCGAGAAATAGGCATAAAAAAGGGGTTGTATTTCCAGGACCTAAAGAGGTCTCCTCCTCCAACAATGCGCAGGTTGTATGTATCATAACAGTTAGATGCAAGTTTCATGGTGTATATGTTATGGGGGAGGTCAAAAAGGAAAACTAATAAATTAAGGGGCACGGCTAGCCTAAAGCCCGATGGCCTTGAGAAACAAATATATCAAAGACTGATTATGGACAAAATAATCAAATTCCCTGTGAAGTTAACGGTACAATAATAGTGAGAATCTTGACATTCTGTATTCGCTGCATTGCTGCTACTTCTATGTGAATACAATGAGTCGTCTTCTTTCTTTCATTCTTTCTTTCTTTTTTTCTCATTCTTATTTACTCTTTTGGACAAGGAATCATTTGGAATTCATTTTCTAATTTGGAAAAGAGGACAAAAGTTTTGAATTTAATAGTCTTAAACTTGTATGCAGACCAAACACAATCCACCCTGTGCCCATGTCATCATCCACAGAATAGAGGATAACACAGAAATAATGTACTAGATTGCACAACATCACAGGCAATTGATACATTAGTCACCACGGCCAGACCATGATTCTTCCACGTTGTTAACTGTCGTTGTGTAAGCTAACTAAACAGGATTTAATCATTGATGCAATAAAAATTCTCATCCTAAAAATGCAGAACCTCAACGGGGAAAACTAGAACTTTAGGGAATATCAAACGCCACTTATTTCCCTTTAAGCAATAGTTGCATTATCAACTGCAACCAATTAGAGGCTCCAAAAACTAAAAACAATAACTCACTTGACTCATCACCTAATTTCCTCTTCCCTGCTGAAAGCAATGACCAAATAAATCTACACCATCGAAGCACCGAAACTTACATCTAATTCCCTAATTAACCTAAACCAGAGTTAGTACCAGATACAGGCCTCAACAATGGATGATTGGTAGAAGGCTGCACATTACCAGGGGCTTTGAACATGGGATTCGGAGAAGTTGATTGTGATTGTTGTATCATTGAAAGTGGTAACCTTTGCCCTAACCCAAACATGGAAGGCCGTGGGACGAAGGACATGTGTGGATGAACTGGTTGAACACTGCTGAACCCTGAGATACTAGGCTGTGAAGGGGAACCGAAGGTCATTTGTTGCCTACTGTTGCCATTATTGTTGCTAACCGTGGAAGGACCAACACCTGATGTGTTTGTGGCTACACCAGATCCAAGCCATGCTGATAAAATGCGGGAACGTTCGGCAACAAACCTTTGCCTTGCCTTCTCCACTTGGTCACATTCTTTCATCAACAATGTTTCAATTTCAGCAAATTGCTTGAGCTTCAATTCCAATCTTTTCAACTGTCAATAAGAGCAAGCCACCAACACAATTTAACCTCGTCAAAATTGTAGCTCTACAAGCCTGATTTTAAGTTTCCTTCAACTGTTTCATTTATCTACCGCAGTAATTGTTCTTTTAAGTTGTGTTGCGTGTACTTGTGCATGCATGTGCGTTCAGATAGAAAGTGGATGGAGAAGACAAGGAAAAAATTCAAAATTAAGTTGAAGCAAATGAAGTTTAAGAAAAAATAAAGAAAGCAACAGCTATACCTGATGATTAATAATATTAGCACACAGCCTCTGAATTTCTCTTTCTTCATGATCAGCAAACAGTTTAGCTTTCATTGCCGCAGCAGACAAGCCTTCTTTAGCAGCATCTTTAACTTTCTCAGCAGATAGAGGGATGGCCACACCCTCATTCGGGCACCGTGAACCAAGTACTTTTGCCTCATCCTCTGAAATGATAAGGATCTTTTCTTAAGACAATTGAAGAATGTATCCTACTTGAGATTGGGGCATAATGACACATCAGTAAAAGATAAAGGAAACCACCACAACTTACCATCTTGCTGATTTGGGTTTGCAATTTCTCCAAGAGGACCACCATCTCTACTATGTATGCTTTCCAAGTTCATCCTTCATGGGAAGAAATAAGTCTTAATTTTGTGTACAAATTCATATGCAAAAGTGATAAATGTAAGAGCTCAACTATAGATTAAATGTTCCCTCTCTACCTCCGGAGTTCTACTGCAGACCATGACAAAACTTAATATTTAATAGCAGCATAAGAAACACCAATTAAAAAATCATTTAGAGATATTAACAAAATCATTCATGGGCCTTCTCCTTAGGAAGTAGTGGTCTTGGCAATTATCATGTTTAAAATTACACAACTGCGTTAGATATGCCTCTTTTCTTTGGGCGGTGCAGAAGGGATGGTTTGGGGCTATAGTCACAAGAAATTACCAATCTATGACAGTTACACTCACCTGTTACTATGCGCCGGTGCTTCCATCTGTGACGTACTACCAGAATTATCCTCTGACAATTTTGCTAATGCTGCATGTGCACAAGCAGCAGCTACTCTTGGTCCAATAGCAGAGGCCAAAAAGGCAACCTTTATAGTGAATTCCACCAAAACCAGACGTGTAAAAATCCAAGTAAGAAAAGAAATCCAGAATATAATAGACAGTCTATTTTGTTGTGAAGTTCTTATACTCCATCTAGGACTATAGATAATGTTTCTATCCATCAGCACATCCTATTTTGTGATTCTTGCTAACTTGCACACATGTCAGGCATTATTCCAAAATGTAGACTCAAATTAGAATGGTGTCGGGCTTCGGCCTGAGTATAACAACCTTAATTTTGGTTGAACAAGTATGATTTTCAAAATGTTGCTCCTTTGAAAAGGAGCAAGGCAACTTGAAGAAATAAGTGAAGGACAAGAGGTTACATTTGTATGCATTCATTATAACCAATAAACAAATCCTAGTGCTATATGCATGTTTCAAGTGAATCCTTTTAACAAATGACAAAAGTTGTGCATATCATTATTAATTATCAGTCACCTACCAGAGCCATAACAGGATTTTCAGAATTTGCAAAAGGAAGCCTGCTGTTAGGATCAATGGTCTGAGTAGGTCCTGCAGGAGCATGGATACAAAATCAAGACCATGTGACAGCAAGTAGAAAGTTCATAAGTATAAGTGAGCAAGACCTGCTAAATCTCCATCTAAATTTGAAAGCGATCTTCCACAATCATCTCTATTCGACATATTGGATGACAGTGACATTCTTGGAACATAGATATTTTCCAGTTTTCCATCTTCCATGGGTAGACGGAGAAAATGAAGAATACATTGTGCTTTTGACTTGGTACCAACATGCTCAGCAATTTCATTCCAATTCTCATTGTAAATCTCCATTGCCTCAAGCAGCAGCCAGGTTTCTTGATCAGTCCAACTATCCCCATCTAGATCACCATAATCCCTCGTTGAATCAACCCTTATAAAATCTATACTTGAATGACCAACGACAAATCTCCCATCATGGAAACAATCAGTGCAGAGTAGAATATCAGCCTGCAACGTGAGATGTTAATTACATATCATGACAAAGGTGTTCTAAGGCATTTTTCAGTCTACTTTATTTAGAGCAAGGTCAGCATGGTAGGCCCATAAGTTACAAATTTTAAGTAATATACATCGGGTACAGGCCTCCTTTCAGAGGCAACCAACTTTTAAAATAATGCAATTAGTTTGCAGGAAGATTGTCAACAAGCCTGTAAAACAATCAACCACTATCTCTCCCTTACAAATCAGCAATCATTCATCAGCTATAAACTTTATTTTGGTTAACAGACAGATGGTCCACTCAAGTCTGCATGAGAACTGATTTTCAAGACTTGAGAACAACAGTAACAAAACACAAGGGTTTCACGCTGCATGTTGATATCATGCAATCAGAAAGCCATTGATGTATACTATAAACATATATAAACGACAGAGCAAGTTCATTTTGGAATTGATAAACTAATATAAATGAACTATGACTTACATATCGGGATTAAAGCCACAATAAAGAGGAAGAAAGTTAAAATGAGTGGAACAAAATTCCAAGGTGCATAATTTTTGTTGAAAAGAAGTGAGTGTTCAAGGAAGAACTTAAGCCAGTAGCATGATGCGGGCTGCTACTATAATTTTGAACAGAAAACTGGGAAAAGGTGTCTTGCTATACTTCTTGGAATAGATAATAAAGACAAAATTGTTTTCAGTTTCTTCACTTTCTTAATTTATATATTCCTTTTGTTTTCTTAATTTATATATTTCTTTTGTTTTTTCCACTCCAAGTGGGCTCCTTGAATAGAGTCTTTTAACACGAGAGAATCCAAAAGGGGAAAAAAAAAACTGAGATATTTCTTCTTTAATGCCTTCAACTCCAAATTCACAACATTGCATTAATCACATAAATAATGTTTGTCTGAACCTCAAAATGTAGCAAGTAAGCTACTGGTACCACCCAATATTTATGTCATTCAAGTGAAATGTACAAATCTGAGTGAACTTTACTCAATGCATAAGCTTAGGAAAAGACCATTTAACCAGTTAGCTATATCTGCATGAGTGAATGATACCCATAATGAAGCTGATCCACAAAAATTTACTTTTCCAAGATTATAAGTCCCCAAAACAAAAACCAATAGTTGCAATCTTTTTCAGACAGATGCTCTCTCATTAGACATAACAAGCCGACAAAACCAAAACAATAAGCCAGTGTACCTCTTTTTGTGACTGATAGTATACAACAGGAAGAGGACGAGAACAATAATTGCAATGATTTTCAGATAGATCCTCTCTTATTCTGTCCTCCAAGTCAGATGTATCAGCATGGTGAGTTGTCAATGATGAATAAATTTTGTCTGCTTTGAGTTTACACTTGGGCTTGTCAAATTTGATCAAACTATCAATGGATTTTAAGGCATCTGATGGCACATGGATCTCACCACTTGTCTCATCCTTCAGGAAGGACTCATCATTCCAAGGCTCATGACTTGGCACCGGAGCACAGTAATTGATGATTCCCCAGTGATCAAGGAACCGAAAAATTCGAGTTAAATCTTCATTATCAACCCCAACTAACAATCCATGGCAATCAGAAACTATAATCCTCTTCCCCAGGTCTTCCATGTATCGTGCAACTATATAGTTTCTACATTCCATGTACTTCTCTGGAGTATGGTCTGCTGATTTTCCAGAGAAAAAACGCGGCACCACTTGTCTCTCAAGCCGATGCACCGTAGCAGGTGAAAACCATTCTGTTCGTGGAAAATCCCAATTAACAATAGGTTAATGTGTTTAAATGGAGATCACATCTTAAGATCTCAAGCTACTCCACCCCACCCATCTCAAAATCATAAATGAAAAATAAACACATTATTGGGCTTATCAAATCATGCAAGTTTCTATTAAAGAGAGAAATGGCTTTCTAAAGAATCTAAACAATCTCAATAGGAAGATGTTAACCTGTTTTTTTTTTTTTTGAAAAAAAGGTCGACCTACATATTAAAATGTCACATATGGTTTTTGTTTTTTCAGAACATATGGGTTAAAATCATACGGAAAGCGGGAAGGAAGGAGACAGAGAGTTTCACGGAGTCCTATTTATATCACATAATATATATTCTAAGGTCTGCCCCGTTTATGCTCTGGCTTGCAAACAAAAGAAACTATGAAGCACAGACACTTTAAAAGAAAAAAAAAAAAAAACAAAGAGCTAAGTTCCTGTGTATACTTTAAATTACATGTGCACATTTCAATTTTTTTTTTTTTTAATGTTGGTGTATTGCTGTATCCGTGCCAGTGCTCATACTTCCTAGAAAAGAAAGCATTGCTAATAAAAAAAGATAACAGAGAAAACCATGAAACTGCGGGCTGGGTGACAGCACTGGTAGGATAAATTACTTGAATAGCATTTATTGTTTTGTGTAGCTTGGAGATAGTTGCGTACTGCTAAAGTAAACCATCAGCAAGTAAAGCAAATTACTCTAGATACATAGAGAGAGTGGGGACCTGAATGCATTGGAACTACCAGAACCCTACTCCCAAACCGCTTGACAACGCCACGGCCTTCCAGCAGGGGGGGCGGAGTAACCACATAAGCCGAATTACTTCCCTCATTTCGGTCCTGATCCAAAGCTGAACTATCGGCGGGCACGGAGGACAGCGCCTGAAGCTGCCCATGCGACACATTCTCCAAAAATGGAGAATTCTGCAACTGACCCTTGTTGTCTCC
This sequence comes from Erythrophleum ivorense, assembly GCA_026724425.1. Classification (NCBI taxonomy): domain Eukaryota; kingdom Viridiplantae; phylum Streptophyta; class Magnoliopsida; order Fabales; family Fabaceae; genus Erythrophleum; species Erythrophleum ivorense. The sequence goes on along the minus strand of JAIUCV010000004.1, from coordinate 56,806,142 downwards.
AAATTCATTGGCTCTCTCCAAGGCCACAATTGCCATGACGGATGCGTGAGGGCGATTGACAGTGCGCTTGATCACTCTCGGGAACTGGGAAATTTGGACCCCATCGTCGGACAAGACCTCGATCTCAAGCTGAGCTTGAGAATTAGAACCGGATTGGGGATTAGGGTGTTGGGTTTGGTCCTCGGAATCATCCTCGCGTTCGAGCTGGTCGTCCTCGCCATTGGGGTCTTCTTCTTCGTCGTCCTCGTCCTCGTGCTTCTGTTGCCGCCTGCTGATTTGGGGTTCTCTCTTGCGCTTCCTCCATTTGGTTCGGTTTTCTGGTTTAAAAATCACAAAATACCATACATGAGTGGGAAATTGAAAACAACAGATTCAAAATCAGATCGAAATATACCAAAAAATCACACGGATAGCTTTCATATCGTAGATGAAAGGAAAAAAAGCGTGGATTTAGAGAGGGAGAAAGAATTTAGGTTTGTGTGTGGGATACCTGAAGGGGAAGCTGGCATGGTAAGAAGGAGAGGTTTAAGGGAGGGAGGGAGGGAGGCAGGGAGAGAGAGAGGGAAATTTGATTGTGGGGTCGTTGATTGGCGCAAAGGATGTGGAGTTGGAAGAGGGGCAGAGAGAGAGAGAGAGAGAGAGGATCTCTCCTAGTGAGTGCTCTCTGGTCTCCGCTTTGGCCTTTGGTTTTGGCTGTTTGGCATACGGAGCTAAATGTAAATATGTTGTCCTTTGCTTTGCCTCCTGATGGATGTAACAAGATTGAGAGAGTAAATTCTGGCGAAGGTACCTCCATTCCCGCGTGACCTAAACGCTCCATTCTTATTAGATCGTGGACACACGCGCTACTTCTGATGTACCAAATGTCTTTTTTCAGCTCATATTTTTTTCCCATCTTTGTTTCGGTGATTCAACGAGTAAGAAATCTCATCTTTCTTTAAGGACAAAAATTAAAAAATAAATCACTTTTAAAGTCAAAAATTATTCCAGCATTTCAGAAAATGTTTTGAATGTAAAAAAGAAAAGATTTTGATAGATAATAAAGCTACTAAATTGTTAGTAAATAACCAATCATAGAATAATTAGCACAAATCAATTTAAGTCTCATTTTTTAGTTTACTATTCTACTGCGTAAATAATTGTATCCGGTGTCAAAATAGATTTTTTTTGGTACATTCCTAACATATAATACGGTTTATTTAACTCTAAATTATGCTCTCCTTTAAAACAAAATAGCACAAGGAATCATTTTATTAATTAGCATTTATTTAATTGCTACTCTTTTTCGGAGATAAATGCATTGGATTATCAATTCAAGTTCATACGAAAATTTTAATTTAGTTATAAAGGGTTTTGAGTTTGACTTTTGTTGATGATTTTTTTTTTTTTGATAGACATCTATTAATTGTAATGTTCCCTCTTTGTTTGAAGCTGGAACAATTTATCTCACTCTTAATTTTTGATAAACAAATTGAATTTAATTGATGGAATACTCTTTAAATAATGTAGGTATGAGAAAGTTTTGAATGAGCTTCTTTATTTTATATAGCTGTTACTTTGATACTTTCCCTTATTCTTTGTCTTGGAAAAGCTTAGTCACTAGTTGTAACCTGTAAATGCAATTAATGCGTGAAATTATCAAATATATTAATTATATGCTGATTAAAGAGTTACAGAGACAAACAAAAATGGTAGAGGAGTTACACACATTTGCAGCTAATAACAAACCTCAAAATTCACATTTTGTTGAACTTTTTTAATCTTTTCTTGAATATCTCCTATTTCGATTTAGACAGAACTTAAATAAGATTTTTAAGCATCTATAATTAATTTCTTCAACAAAATTATAACAGCTAAAATTTTTTGATGACTGAAAATAATATTATTGATTCTTTTAAAACAATTCACACACATATTATAATTGTATTAAAAAATCTAATAAGAAATATCTATAAATTCACCTAAATTTTCTCCTCTTAAGTTTTTGTTTTTAAAATTTAAACTCCATCTTTGTTTATCCCTTTCTTAGGTATGGAAATTACTAAAAATATTAGGTATGGTTAGTTTATACATAAAATATTAGGTATTGAAATAAAATTAAAAAATGAATGAAATTAATCAAAAATAATTATTATACTCATATTTTAAAAAATTAATAAAAAATAACACTATTAATTAATAATAATAATAATATAATGAATATTGTAAAAAAATTATTATTTTTTCTTTCCTCTACCAAGATTGGATAGCTTAGTCAAATAAGCCAGGCCCACCTAATATGAGGAAAAATATTATGTTACTTAGGTCTAATCCAAATAATAAAAATAAGTTGGAAGCATGAGTAGTGTTAAGGATTTAATTTTTTTAATATAATATAAAAAAAGAATAATATTGTTATTGTTAAAGTAAAAAAAGGATGAATTTAAAATTTTTTTTACTTAATGCATTGTTTTATTAAAAAATATATAAAAAATAAAATAATATATGAAATTCACTTTGTTTTAACTGTTTTTTTTCCTCTCTTTTTATCTTTAATGAAACTTCAAAAAGACCGAGCAAATTACACTCGTGACCCGACCGGACAGGACATCGTCCGGCTTCAACCGTTACCCTTCCTTCCCTCCGTCAATCTCCCTCGTCTCTACCTGCGGACTGTGGAGGTTGTGGAGAGCGCGACGACACTGACGTTGATTCGTTGAAGTGCGTCATACCCCATTGATGCACTGTGAGACCGATTCAGATCATGAAGAGAACAAGATCCACCTTATCCTCACCAATCTCTCCCTCCGCCAAATCGCCACCACTTCCTTTAACGACTCCAACTTCACAAACCCTTCACAAAACTCGCCACTCAAAGCCTACCTCCATCTCCGTTTGCTATCGATCCAGAAAACCAAAACCCATCATCGATTCCCTCAAAGGGTCTTCACAATCCGACCCTGTGAAGTGGGCCCCTCTTAATCTAGCTCAGCAAGAGCTCTATTTGCCTCTCACTTTTCCCACAGGCCAAACCTTCCGATGGAAGAAGACCGGACCTTTACAGTACACAGGCGTTGTTGGGTCTCACCTTATATCCCTCAAGCACGTCGATAACGGCGACGTTTATTATTACCTTCACCACACTGACTCTGTGAATGATGCTAGGATGGCTTTGCTTGACTTTCTCAATGCAAGTGTTTCTCTCACTGACGTATGGAAGGCGTTTTCAGCTTCGGATGCCAGGTTTGCCGAGTTGGCGTGCCATTTGGGGGGTGCCCGTGTGCTTAGGCAAGACCCACTTGAGTGTCTGATTCAGTTTCTGTGTTCTTCCAATAACAATATTCAAAGGATTACCAAAATGGTGGATTATATTTCGTCTTTGGGAAATTATTTGGGGACAGTTGAAGGTTTTAACTTCCATACTTTCCCCACTATGGAGCAGATGTCATTGATTTCAGAGGAGGAGCTTAGAAAGGCCGGTTTTGGTTACAGGTTGGACTTCATAATGTTATATAATTTAAGTTCTGATATTTGTTATGTATGTAATCTTTAGCTACCGCTTTTTGATAGAAGTTCGTATTTTGCATATTGTAGATAGTCTAAATGCTGTAGGTTTCGTATATAATGTAACAAAATATATCATTGTGCCTATACTACCATACGTTAAGGTATGAGAGATATCGGCTTCAGAGATCAATTGTAGCACTTTATATCTGAAAGCCAAATGAGCCAGGACTAGGCTGCCAGGATACCTGGATAGCTCCCTGTTCATCATTTGAAGTTTATCGTTCAAGAAAAAAAAAAGTAATTTTCTTTTTGTGCTAATAAGGGAAAACACAGTATGTGCTGATTTGTTCACATTAGCAAATAAATGGGAATATTTCTGACAAATATATTATAAATAGGAAGGATAACTTGTAGCCGTATATGCATGTTAGGGATGGTAATGTGGGCCAAAGCTAACCTCTTTGTATATTTACAATCACACAATCAAAAGACTGCCTGATAATGGCAATAAAGAACCTAGTTTCTCATTACTACTTTGAAGCTAGGGCCTTGTCGTTGTTACTCATAAGGTAACACATGCTGCCAAGATTTATCGTGTTTGGGGTGCAAGTGACTCCTAGACTTGAAATTTGGATGTTAAAATCTGAAATCTAATCAGAGCAAAGATCAGGGGTTAAGTTATATAGAATCTCCAGGTGCAGTGATATGAAAGCATCGTGATGTTGAACAGAACTCTTTGTATAAAAACGAAAACTTCCATCTCAATATTAAACTGATCTCACTTTCTTAAAATATTTTCTTCTCTCCTTTTTGGATTCTATCGTATCCTAATGTATCTATGCTGACATTTTTATGCTGTTTATTTACTTGATGACTGCTGATTCCCATTCTAAGAGAGCAAAGCAGGAAAAGAGTGGGAGGGGGGAATCCACACAAATGGTTGTCTTTATTTGTGGAGTTGTGGACAGAACTATAATCCATATGCGCATCTTGGTCACAAGTTTGTTGCCTTTTTGATGATTACTTAATTTGAAGTTGACATGTTAGGTCTAAAATATATCTACCTTCCTCAGGGTATTCAAAATATTGACATATTTCCTTTGTGACTAAAGATATTAACATTTTGTTTAATTATGTGTGTCATAGGGCCAAATATATAATTGGCACAGTAAATGCTTTGAAATCAAAACCTGATGGAGGGCAAGAATGGCTTAAATCTCTTCGTATGTTGGATCTTCAAGAAGTTATAGACGCCCTTTCTACATTACCTGGAGTGGGTCCAAAGGTGGCTGCTTGCATAGCTCTCTTTTCACTTGATCAACATCATGCCATTCCTGTTGACACCCATGTGTGGCGGGTAGGATCTTATTGTTTTGTGTTTCTGTCTTGTATCAATTCTGATTCTTTTTTTCTTTCTTTCGTTCTTTCTTCTTTTTTGTGTATTATTGAGTAGTAATCTCCATGTATCATTTTGGAATTTGGGTAAGATTGCTACAAAGTACCTCTTACCTGAGCTTGCAGGTTCCCGTTTGACGCCAAAGCTTAGCAGTTGTGTTGCAGAGGCATTTGTAAGCAAATATGGTAAATATGCTGGCTGGGCTCAAACTCTGCTTTTCATAGCTGAATTACCTTCACAAAAGGTCCTCCTACCTTCACAATTGCGGACCGTCAAACAGGGCAAGCATACAATAAAAGAAGACAGTGAAGTCTCTGGTAAGAGAAACAACTTAAGTCTTCCAATCTTGATCTCATGCATTAGGCATTCAACATTCAGCCTTCTGGCTTCTGAGACGGCAGTTATTTAAAATATTTACCTTTTCTTATCTAGAGTGAGATCTACAGATTGTGTGGCTCTCTGGATATAAATGCAAGAGACTTGAGGTAAGACAAGCTGCTTCCAAGAACATACCAGATAGAACACGATGATATTGCACTGCTGGGTGCAGCATGATATCCAAACAGCTAAATGCAGGTTATAATTATACTGTTAAATGTTCTTTGGCTGGCCTTCAGTGTTGTATCTTGCATTTTACTGTCTTTGAAACCTATTGTAATTAGTAATTTGCATTTTTATTATTCATTATGAAGGAAATAAGGGTTAAATTTACCTGTTTCTTATTGTCTTCCTTTGCTCTCTTTTGATTCTCATGTTTAGTGGCAAAAGGAAGAGGATTTTGCTTCAATTTATGAACCACAATATCTTGACTTGATTGTTTAGTTCAGTTCTGGACTCTGGAGCATATAATAGAGAATAGCTGTCGGACCTAGTTTCATAATAAAGCAAGTATGAGATTCAGATATCTGCACTTGTACCATGTATTTGTTAGACGATGAGCATGCATATATATAAAAGGAACTTCTTCTTTTGTATGCTTTTGCCATTATTCCTTTAATAAGTATCCAATCCATTTTCACAATATAAGAAAGGATCTCCCAATTATGTGCTTTCTGATGAGGAAAGTACATGTTGGATTTATTCAAATATTCAATCAGTTTGATGTTTTCAATCTATCCAAAGAAACAGGTGCAGGGGGTGAGATCTGGCGCTTGCCCACTAAAACTCCATTGCGAATGCATGCAAAACATGTCCATGAGAATATACACTTATAAGTAAGAACAGATTAAACATGGGCAGATTTGTGGTGCAACGTCATGAGCACGATTGACAACATGTATCTAGTGGAGATTATTTAGTAGGTTCAGCAGTTATCTCAAATACAGCTGCTATTCGTATTAAGTGATTCTGTTATTGTTTACCTGGAAGTTACCATATATAATTAGACGTATCTTTTGCTGTTCTTTACTTGGGAGATTATGCGCATGAAGTTATGCTTAAGGAGTACGCTTAAGAGATTAATCCAAAACTTATAGCGCATTAGATAGGACTGTTTTGTTGATATGATCTTGCACCTTGTTTGCTCCTAATCGATTATCATTCAAGTTAGGGATGGCTTTTCTATACACTTGCCACTTTTTAGTTGAATCTAACTGTAAGCTCGATTTCCATTTTTCTGTTACTGCATTGTGTGCTTTCCTACAACTACTTAATTACATGCTCACAAACAAGAAATAAACTGATATCATCTTGATATAGTAGTTGAAATAGGTTGGGCACTTTGCAATGAATAAGGCAACAACAATATATGCAATATTTAAAGCTGACCCGAAGTTTCATATCTGTCAAAAACATAAAATGCCTTCTTCAAAAAATAAAATAAAATAATATTTTTAAATTTGCAAGTTAATTGAAGGGCTTTAGTGAATTGTGATAATAGTTTTCTTTTTTTCAATAAATAATTTCACAAGAACATAAATTTGCATGTGAGGATTATATCATAATATATGAGCACTATTTTTAGTTTCTAGTTTAGCATCACATCATTCAGTTTTATTTTAAAAAAAAATTCACATATTGCAATTTAGGCTCTGTTTAATTTGTTGTAAGGGTAATGTAATCTCTTCTCAAATAGTGTAAAATGTTTATTATATCTTTATAATTATTATTTAAAAGTATCTATTCTTTTTTTTTTATTATTTAAATAAGGACATAAAAATTATTTTTTATTTCATCTATCTATTTTTTGCTTTTTTATTCTGTCATCTGACCAAACGAAGCCTTCAGTTATTAGGATAAGCATTCCTCTATCATTATCAGTGACTAAAAGAGAGAGAAGCGAAGAGAAAAATGTATCTTATTGGGCTAATATGGGGCAAAACTAATACATTTAATTCCTAAAATATTTTAATTTGTTACTCGATGATCTTTATTAGTACATAATCTAAGGACTAATGAGTAGTGAATTTAAAATATTTAGAGATTGTATCTTTTATTTTTAAGATTCAGAGATCAAATAGATGAAGTATATATCTTTCAGGGATTGAAAATTACATTTCCTAGAAAAAATAATACTCTCTCTGGTCTCATATATAAGAAACAAATAACTAATTCACGAGTATTAAGAAAGTTAGTTAAAAGTAATTAATCTTGTCTCAAATAAAAATTATTGTTCAAAAATATCCTTATTTAATATGTGCACTTTCTCTTTGAAATTAATGACCACCACTACTCATAATTTGAATGACTTATTTAATGAATAACATAATTAGAATACTGTAATTAATATGGTAATTTGTTTCTTATATATAATATTAAATCAAATCTCAAAAAAATCTCTTATATATGAGACCAGATGGAGTAATAATTAAATAAGGCCTAACCTTATAAAGGATGTTCACGTTGTTTAGACCCAAAATTTGCATATTGTTATTATCAGAAATAATAGAGTAAATTCATAATTTAGTTCATTAGAGATAACTCTTTTTAATTTAGTTCTCTAGAGATAAAATTTCTTAATTTATTCTTTGAAAGATTATCCCCTAGTCAAAATAGTCCTTAGGAACATTTAACAAACTTGCTAACATGACATAAATGGAAACTTATGTGATTCATGATTTGGTATTGTTTCACTTAAACAATATCATTTCCCCAAATTTCTCAAAGCTTACCTAGTGATGCAATGAAACAGATGTGGTCTAGACATGCATGATGGAGATGACGTGTTATTATGCATCTATTTTAATTAAGTTATTTCTTATTTTATTTTAATTAAAACTTATTTATTTTTAATTATTTTTTGGATAACATCTGTATATGTTATAGGATTAGTTAAAGTGCTTTATTTTATTAGGATAATATTAATTTAAGTGTTTTTTTTATATTAGAATAAAGTTATTTTTTTTTTAGACTTGTCTTAGTTTGCTTTCTTTTTTTATTGTCTATGAATGTTTGTAGCTTTTATCTAATAAAACAAAGTTTAGGATATTATTAATTAAAGTTATAAATTTCTATATAATATCAAAGCTTACAAAACCTGAAGTTAACGAGAGTTTCCTTTAACAAAGGAACCATTTTGATTGTGAATTTTTTTTTAAAGATTAAATTAAAAGATTTTATTTTTAACTAACTAGTTTGGGATTAAAGTGATCTTTCTTAGTAAAGATATTCATTAGGTTGGGTTAATCCACCGAAACTAATCCAATTTGCACAATTGAGTTGAGTTGGAGGGTCGGTTTTGGTTCATTATTCTTCAACCTGCTATTGGTGGTTCAAATTACGGGTTGAAGAAAAGCACCTAACCCATCAGCTTTTTTCCCTCTTATTTCACCTATACTAGGCATTTGGAGGACCACATGGGAAGGCTCTTCCCTCTCCCCGCCCCACCCCCCTCCCTCTCTCTCTCTCTCTCTCTCTCTCTCTCTCTCTCTCTCTCTCTCTTTTCCTTCTTTTTAAAAGCCTTTAACATTGTACGAATGCCATACCCTTCGAATTCCTGCATTCTTCCGGTGCTGCCTTTTAGTTTTATATTGGTAGCTAAAATTGTTGATGCGGTAATTTTCAATTTGGCTTCTTATTTAACTATCTTCGATATTTTTTAATTTAATTTTTTATGAAATTATCTTTTTTAATTGTATTTAAATATATATAGATATTTCTCAATAAGATTCTTCACAAATAAAATAATTATCAATAATATATTTTTGTTAATTGATTGCTAATGAAACTAACAATTAATTTATCTATTGTATTATGGTGATTAAATAATAATTTATCATTATATTTATTAATTTCATATGCCATATATTCACATCAAATTAAAAAAATAATTTTATAAAGAATTAAATTGAGAAATATTTCATGTGTAAAGAATTTAATTTAAAAAATTCTATAAAAATTAAATTAAAAAAGTATTCTATTGGTAAAAAACCAAAATAAAATTTTTATCATTCTATATTTCTCAGAGTCATTATTATTGCCGCTCCTACCTTCTACGTGAAGGTATCAGCGGCGCATGTTATCAACGGAGAGCAATTGGACCGTTATTATGAGCCCAAGCTTTTTTCTTCTGTTGACCCCGAAAAAAGGATTTTAAAAAAAAAAATTGGCCAACCTTTCAAAGGAGTTATATCATTATTAAAAGAAAAAAAAAAAAGCAGTTACATCTGGTATGGTTTGTTCTCTACGTAATACGAATTCCTGAATCAATTACCATCGTCTCCTATCTTCATCTCCATCCTGTTTGAGTTGAAACCAGAAACTGGTTGCCACTTCACCTTTCAACCTAATAACTCTCATAATTAATGTCTCTCTACAATGTAAGTAACTTGCAACGTGTTTCTGCATATGACTTACCTGTTTTAATCCATTTGACCCTATATTTTAGTTTTCCGCTAGATTCCATTGCCTGGTATCATAATATTTCTGATAAAACTTGCATGCATTTCTTCATTTTTGGGGCTAAATTAGATTAAGGAAATCTAACAAAGCAAAATTGGTAGACTGAACGACAGTTAGCGTTCATTACCCTTTTCTCTATCAATAGGGTAACGGATCATCATGTTCGTGGAAGTGATTTGATATGAAGCTATTCGACGGGTAGATTTAGAAAATAAGGAAAATCAGAATAGAAGGAGGCAGAAATGTCCAAGAACTGTCAAAAATAGGAAGAAACAAGAAGATAATTTTTTGCATTATGCCATATGCTTTTTATTTTTCATTCAACTTCAGCATTGCATTGAATTATAAGCCCTTCTTCTCGTTCTTTTACGTCATCAAAGTTACAGGAAGGGGAAGCAAATCTGTTCTTGAATATCTCATACAACCCTGTGATACTTGAATTTATGGTTTCATTTGATAGCAATCATTATTGAATCGATTGTTTCAGGCACATTTTTTGGGTTTTTTTTTTAATCTTCATATAAAAAGGAGAAGAAGCTAATCAATGATGGCTAAAGCCTACAATTCGATTGCACAAATAAAAATTATACACTTATCATGTTTTACTTGAAGAATTGATAATAAAAATATAATAAATTGTATATAAAAGTATTTTTAACCAAAAAAAAAAAGTAGTTTTTTTTCTGCTAATTTGATAAACATTTCAAAAGATTTTTTTGGTTAATTACAAAGGAGTTATACCATTATTAAAAAAAAAGGGAAAACAATTACATCTAGTTTGTTATCTAATAAATAGAATTCAAATTTTTTTCATAAAGAAAAGAATCATATAAGAGAGAGAAAGAACAGACATTTTCTAATATAAAAGATAATCTATTGACTAATTAATAAAAATTCCTGAACATAAAGAGAAACTCCCTTACCAATTACCATTGACTGCATCATCAACTCCATCCTGTTTGAGTTGAAACCAGAAATTGGTTGCTACTCCACACTTCAACTTAAAACCCTCATAATAAATCTCTCCCTCTATATATATATAAATGTGTTGGATTAAAAGCGTAACTTAAAATGCTCAATTTGTTTGTTTGATTGTTTCCCAACATTATTGTTCTCTTCTCTTTTCTAACTCTGGAGTATTTTCCCTTTTAGGGGCTGGGGCATTCATATATTCCCTTCTTGAATGGTCATGCCGTTGCAGTGTTTTGTTTCCACTTTCCATGATATATTGTTGTACTGGTTCCTTGGTATTTTGAATGACTTGCTGCAGGACGTCGACTGAAGTAAAAGAAAGTGTCTTGAAGGTAAGGATTGATTAACTTTTAATTCACCAGTTACCCATAAGACATCATTTTATTGTTTATGAGACACCATTTATAATCCATTTTCTATGGCTGCCTCGTTATTGTGGCCCTTCCATTTGATTTGCCCTTCATAAGGAAGTGTTCTGGTGTCGGGCATGTTTTGGATTTAATTTCGAGTATATGTTGGAGTTTTTATTAGTGGACCGGCATGCCAATTGCAAATCATAAGATGACGCAGAATAGGGTTTTGATAGGGTAACGGGTCATGATGTTTTTGGAAGTGATTTGATATGAAGCTATTTGATGGGTAGAATTAGAAAATAAGGAAAATCAAAATAGAAGCAGGCAGAAATCTGTATGAACTGTCTAAAATAAGAGGAAACAAGAAGATAGTCTTTTGCATTATGCCATTTAGTTTGCTTTTTGTTTTCATTCAACTTCAGCATTGCATTGAATTATAAGCCCTTCTTCTCACTCTTTTAATTCATCAAAGTTACAGGAAGGGGAAGCAAATCTGTTCTTGAACATCTTATACAACTCTGTGATACTTGAAATTATAGTTTGAACTGATGGGCAATATTATTGAATCCTTTGCTTCGGGCTTCGGAAATGTTGTTGGCAAACTTTTTAGCTCTCCAATTGATTTCCTTGCTGGAAAGTCTTGCAGGTAAGAGCAGTATTTATTTTATCCCGTTATAGAACCACGCAAAACTATCAATATTCTTATAGTCTTTTAGACATACGCATGATGCTATAGTTTGAATAATGCTATCTTTTCAATTATTCACGATTACACACTACTATCTATATGGCTATATCTTAGTTCAATATCTAAATAGTCAAATTGGAACCAGTTGAATTCAGATAAAGTTTTCAAGTGTAGTTCTGTAATTTATTATTGTACCAAATGTGTGGGTAGCATTACTCTTGTAATTTGTGCTCTCCACTTGCCTAAGGAGGAAAAATTCTTAGATAAAAATATCCCTAAAGATAATTAGAGTGGCCTAAGTCAATTATGAACAAATATATGAACACAGTAAATACAATTTTTTGTAAAACTCACTTTTAAGATGTTTGTTTATGATTGTTTTCCTTAGTTTACTTATCTTTGATATACCAATTTTCACTTAGAAAATCTCTCTTTAAGAAGAGTTTTTCTTTATTCACTTCTTAAGTTCCTGCTTTATATAATGATGTTGGGATATTTTTCAGTTCAGTTTGCGGACCCACATGGGATCTCATGTGTTACATCGAAAATTTTTGCATTGCCAATTTGCTGAGGCTGGCCTTGGTATTCGTTCTGCTTTACATTGGTAAGTTCTTTTTTTTTTTGGGGTAACTGTTTTGTGATTTCAATAGTGACAACATTATATATATTACCCCAATATCCCACCAAAGTCTTAGTTTACAGAAAATGAGCATATCCCTTTCTTTGTTTTTTTTTTCCCCATTTTGCAGTTCTGTTATTCTTTTACATATCACATAAACTGGGCATATGTGCATGCGTTGGGTGGACCATTTGCAGATCCATATGGGCATGCTTCTCTTGTTGGTTCCACCTATGGGAGTATTCTTGCACTTTCTTGTGTGTTAAGTTACGCAAGCTTAAAAGGAGAAGAAGATTAATCAAAAGGGAAAGGTTTTACATTACAAGTGAACAAGATTATAGTTATGCTCTAGGACCAAGAGAAGTGAACAGATCATTTTCGTGTAGGAGGAAAAATTATAAAGGCTCCCACTTGAGAAACTCTTTAAGGCCTAGAAATCATCATGCCCAACTTAGAATCAGTGGAGATCTTAGCCATAAATATAAGAAAAGGAATCACATTGGTGAGAATCTCAATGACGAAAGCATTAATGCTATTAGACATGGCAATCATAACAGCACAGTTCATGACCTTAAGGTTGTTCGGACATCTAAATTTGTCAATAAAGGCCTGAAAACTAGGAGGAGAGGAACTCAAAGGTACAAGAAGTACTAGGATTTTTCAAGAGGGTACTTGAGGAATTATTTTGTATATACATTTGTTTGTGTTTTGTTAAGAGGAAAGATTATTGCAAAAGACTCAGAGTATGACTTTGACATCTGAATACTTGTTGTCTAAGTTTTTTCTTTTGCTTTTTCCCTCGTGATATTATTATTGGAAAAGACTCTGTAAAAAACCGTTAGGTTTGATATATATATATATATATATGTAGTAGGCAGTTGGGTACTTACATGCAGTAGATCTTTGCCAAACGGAGCTAAGTTGTCTTAATAAACGATAGATTTAAAACACAAAGAATTGGTAATAATTAAGGTAGCTTAAGAAATTACGATAGGACAGATTATTACAATTTTCTTTTGGTCTAGACCTTTTTATCCCCAAATTCCTATTTGAATTTGAAAAAATCTGCATGACATTCGGGATTATACTCACTTATGTTTGGTAATTGACGTGCCCAGTTGTCAAATTCATTTAGATATATTAAAACTCTTCAATTTCTTCTGGTTGGTTTTTTATTTTCTTTTTGGTTGCAAGAGTCTTCTTATTGGATGACCCATCATGATCAAATTCCCTGAAAAGTAAAATACCCAATCAGCATCTCTAATACCTTTGTTCAAGTTCATACACAGCAAAAAAAAAAAAGGAGTCCCCATGTTGACAATGAATGACAAAATCACAAAATAGATGGGATTTGTTCTCTTATAAACTAACAATCTCGGGGATATATGTACGCAATTAACAGTATCTCAATCAAAATCGGCGAGCATCATTACTATTTCACTTTTTCTTGGGTCCACACTATATCACTAAATTCCAAAATGGTGAGACACATCTTGCTATCCTATTATTCTATGTTTGATTTATGGCCCATAAATGCTTGGTTGCTGTTTCTTTGGAGGCTGTCAGGGTGCAACTTGCAGTAGGCTACTTCCTTTGTTATAGCGTCTGCAAGCGGCTATCCGACACAGGAACAGTGAAACTTCATATGTGCAATGAAGGAAGATACATTTATAAGTGCACAGCGCAGAACAAACAAACGGTTGAATCACATGGCAAAAAAATTCTACAAAAATTTTACGGTCACTCAATTTCTATAAATTCAAATACCCCTATTATTAAAAGTATGCGTTATTAGTCCATCTTTTTGAGAAGGATTTTTAGACCTTTAAATGGGTGGATCTCTATTTGCTTCTAAATAGGTCCTATCCCTGTGCAAAATGTTGTATATAAATTTCATTATCAGTGCTAAACAATAATAAAATATTCAATCCTTCATACCATTGGTTTATCTCCTCTTTGCAACAATTCCATCAAGTTTATGCTTCATGCCCTGCAAGATTGCTCGAGAGCAAAGGCGTTGGGGTCTTCTCTTGTCAAGTAACTACAAAGTGATTTCTTCTCTTTGAACTTAATGGATTCGATTATGCTTAATCTCTCTAAGAAAGCGAGCAAATTACCGAGATCATTAGACATCTTTTTTTTCGTACGACTTGTTGGTTTGTCTAGTACTGAAGGAATAAAGAGGTTCATGACAATAATTTTAACCGTCCTTTCGAGCCTATTTCTATTATTTCCAATTATTGCTTGGAGTTTTCTTTAGTTCTCTCTCGTGACAATTCCAAAAGCATATCTTCTTTCAAGCAGTGGGTTCATGTTCAGTGGCAGCTAGCCCCCTCCTTTGCGACATGCCAAACTTAAACTGATGTAGCTTGTAAAGGTAATCTTACGCTCTTAGAGATGTTGGTTGTGGAAAATTTGATTAGAAATGCTAATGGCGGATGTGAAACAGATCCTATGCAATATTGCTTAAGATGTAATTGGAGAAAGAAAGATAGGTGTGCTTTTAAAATTGAAAGCTGCTTTACAATATTGGTCTGACATGTTGAATCTATCTTTCTTTAATTACAGAACGTCAATTTTTTATTAAACGAATCTGGACACAAGTAGATGGATAAAAAGTTACACCTACAAGGTAGGCGCTCCTCTTTCCATAAATAAGTATGGGGACTAATTACTGGTGTTAAGCTTTATTGGAGTTTCGAGGTTCAAACATATTAAGATTGGGAATAATTTCAAAACTCTTATCAATTTAATCACCCATGATCATTTTTGTATGTTAGGATAATATTCATCTCTTGAGTAGAACCCAATATTGGTAACCTTACTTTGGGAGCAGCACCTTATTCATTCTTATAGGAAAGCTAATATTGGTTGGCAAATAAGGGTCTCTATAATTTTTGTCAACCCAAATGTGAGTTGGGGATCTTTGTTGACGTTGATTCAAGGGTTGTATTTTGCCCCATCTAGTTTCTTGTAAGTACGTCTTTGGGTCTCTGACCCCTTTTTACAGCCAAAAACAAAAGTTCAATCCCTCCAGTTTCGCTGACAAACAAAGAAACAAACAAATAAACCAGCAATGAAGATAAGATCAAGCTTTTGGAAGCCTCACCCTTATCCTCTACTCCACCCTCACAATATGTCGACGTCAAAGACAGTATTCAAACTTCAAAATTCATCAAAGGTTAACTTAATGGAAAGTCATGGCATGAGCTGAATAAAAAAATCTCCATACGTGGTGCAAATGAAAGAAAGAATTTTTACTTTTTAGTGTAGCAAAAGAAGTTCAAATCATAAAAGGACAAAAACAAATAAAAGTAATTTATTTGATTCATTAAAAAAGAGGAATTAGGCATGCATGCATCCAACATAGATGGCTGAAAATCAAGAACAGACTCAAAAGTTCCTACCACTGTAAGTAATATAATTTATTTGTGAAATGATTAATTATTTATTAGTGTGGATTATTTCTAGTTAAATTAAAGTGAAGGACAAATTGTCAAGGTTGAATTTGATAGACAAAAAACAGTAGTGTGGAATTGAATGAAAAATTGAGGCTTTTTTGGCGGCTAGCATCTTTTCTTATCCTTTAAATTTTTTTTTTTTTGGTTGTTTTCTAAAACTCTCAGTAAAATTGACCGCAAATAAAAAGCCCCAATCTTACCGCCCCCCTTTCGTAATCCCCTTTTTCTTTTTGAATAGTTTCCATCCCATTCAATAGGACCAAGAAAAATCAGAACGTGTTCAATTCACATAGACAAGTTTTTGCTGTTCAAGAAAAATGAGATTTGGAAGAAGAAACTTTAATTTGAAAGGTCAAGCCAAACCCACTCGCAAGCCTTTCGGGGCAAGGTTAGTAGGGTCGCACTATATTAGACCAAATTCCTTTTGGTTCTTATACCTCGAATTAATGATCCTAGGTTTTGTTCAAACATGTTATGATGAAAGATATTTATTTAAGGAACGCAATGTAGTTGAAGATGCTTATCACTAGCTAGTTATAAAGTTTGAAAAAGCATTTTGCCATAAGTTCGCCATATATAGCCTTTTCTCCAACAAAAATCAACGTGAACTAGTTATATTTTCCCCGACTAGACTTGATTAATGTGGAGGGCGTATAGAATTTTTTTTTGCATAAAATTTGTTGGATTCTAAATTTAAATTTTTCAAAGTTTGTCAAAAATCAAATTCGCGGTCCATCCTAATGATTAAATCTAATTAGGATATGGACGACTTCCATGTCCATGTGCGTAGGTTTCTTCTTGTAAACAACTAGTTGGGGACTCATATGGGTGATGACCATATTTATTTATTTGCTTCAGCATCAATATATATATATATATATATATGGTCTAGTTTTTCAAGCTTTTTCTGTCTCTTGTGGTTTGTTAGGGAAATAAAGTAGAGAGGAAAAGAATGAATGTATTTTGTTTAGACTTTAGATTTTTTTTACTTAATATTAAGCCTATGTCTAGAGTAATCCAACTAAATTGAGTAATCAACGGAGTTAACTCAGCTTCAAGTGGGCCCAAAAGGTGACCATCATCTTTCGTTGAATTTGCGCGACACGTCATTCCATTGTAATCCGTTTGACTATGTATTTTTTGAGAATAATATTTTACAAGCATATTTGGCCCTTCATATTGACTCAAACAACATAATATGTAGAATTACATGAAATTTTTTAATGATTAAATTAAATATCAATATTTAATATGATTTTAAACAAATATATTTTAAAAAGTATCAAAAAATATTTAAACAATAAAAAAATTATATGTAATTACTTATATTTTTATTATTGTATTTTTTAATCAAAATATAATAAATATATTGTTCTTCAATAATAATATAATAGGTGTATAGTTTTTTTATAAATAATTATATAATTTTTTAATTAAATTATACAGTATCATGTTATTATTAAAAAATTATATACTTATTATATTTTAATTAAAAAAATTAATAATAAAAATACAAAGAAATATATATAAGTTTAATCTTTGAAATTTTTGTTATAAATAAATCGTGTTGATGACTTTAGTTATTAAGTCTATCACCCTCTCATAGTCAATTAATTCGTGATTAAGGAATCCAAGAATGCTATAATATTAGTAAAATAAAGAGAAGGAATTTTTTTAAAAAAATATATTTAATAATGATTATTGATCAAAACCAACTTACTCTATAAAATTATAAAAATTAATATTGATGTTGGTATAAATATTTAATATAATTTTAAAGTAATTCGTTAGAAAATACAAAAATTCATTTTAGTGCGATTATTTGACACAGTCGTCGTAACTATTTTAGCTAAAACTTATAAATAAAAGTTTATCAAATTGTTGTAATTTTTATTAACTTCTTAGGATTATTAAAAAATAGAAGAATCTTCTAGGGCAAGTTATGTTCCAAACGCGTGTAGACAAAAAAGTTCGAGAAATATCTATGCTGCGGGTGACATGGAATGTTAGACCGAAAATTTATAACACTGTCCCTGACTGTTAGCCATGTAGTGGAGTATAAGTGGATTTGCGAGACTAGGTGGTAGACTCTAGCTAGCACCGGCACCCATAATGCCTATAATAAGTAGCCACCACCGAACACGGAAAGCGAGGCTGGTAGAGGATGGAATCACCGGTCACCAGTCACCACTGACGTACGAGAAGACGCTTCTCTTCTTTTCTCTGTTATGATGAGTAAGAAATTTTTGTCACACGCGCCAAAAAGAATAAAATTAAAAAGAAAAAGGTGGGCGTGATAAAATATTAATTGGGAGTTGGGATGGGAGGTTACCCGGTAACTTCCTAGGTCTTGTCTGAATGACATTTCCCCACATGTGTGTCAATGTCCAACATCCCAACCCAAACGTTGAATCTGGTCTTTTCTGTAGGGCGCTGCCTGTACACTAACTGGCATTCAATGCATCGAACCTTTACCGTGAATCGACGCCAACTGTGATTCGTTTTTGTAACCCATGAAGATGATGATTAATAAATCATTATTTTTTAGATAATAAATATTATAAAATACTCTATTCCTTATATTGAACCATTTTTTTTTTATTTAAAATGTTGTTTATTCGACCATGTATATGCAGTTCTTCATGCAATCACATATTTGTTAATGGTCCACTAAATATGCTTTCTTAAATCATATCAATAATCGATAATTGTGTGATATTTATTTTTTAAAAAAAAATAAGTGATATGTGTTAAATGAAATCTTGAAGGTAGTAATCGGACAATTTAATGTGCATCAGTTCCATTTCTTGTCCAGTTTTTCATTTCCAACTCTTTTAAGACCATTTGCTTTGTAATTTAAAAAAAAAAAAGACATGTGGCAAAACTTCAGTACAAAGAGCTTGGAAAATATCATATTCGTTCATAAATGGAAAATTTTAAAATCACAAGAGTTAGATGTGAAGTAAAATAACCACTTAGATTTGTGTAGACATCATTTTCTTCTTCGTTGTATAAAACAATACTCTTTATTTTAATTAATTTTTATTATTTTATTTTATAAATAAAAATTTGATTAAAAATATATACTAAAAAAGTTTTAGAAAACTCTCAAAGTTAATTTTATCACTTAAGAATGAAAAAGTACTACATTAATATATAAATTTAAAGTAAGTCAGAGTGAAGATATATTAATTTGATGGTTTTTTTATGAATCTAATTGGAAAGATATTCAAAATATCAAGGTCATTTATAACTGGTGCAATTTAATGAAATGTTACTATAGGGTTAATGTTATCAAGAAGAACTTTTACAGTTTTCAAATAAGGTCGTTATCTTGGGGAGAGTAAAAAAGAGAGTCTAAATAGAAATACTAGGTAGGCTTCTGAGTATGCCAGAGCACACTGAGGTCAGGTGGGACACGATGCGTTAGAAGCAACAAATCATAAATCACACGAAATGATGATTCTCTAACGCAAGTGGATTTTCTCACTGATGTTGTACCTCTCAACTACCGTTGGATTTCTGGGGGGAGAGATTGGAATCCATGGGCCGACTGCTTGCGAATCTCGAGGGCACTGTTCTGAACCGACTTACACCCCCGTCCAAAACTAGTATGTAAGCAATGAGCAAATCACTTCATGTGGATTATCGACATGCACGCACCACACTTCCGTGCTCGACACGTGTCCAGCCTCGTCAGTACGGAAAGGTTAGCGCTTTCTCGCACGCACCACCACCACACTTAGAAAAATGTTATCGCCCACGTGTCTTCTAGAAGCCGCTGGCTTCTCCTGCTACGTGTCGTTCTTTATTGTCTATAAATACCAGCCTCTCCCTTGCGTTTTAAGTTTCAAGCACCGCCTTTGTTTTTGTAAACTTTGAGAGAGGGCGAGCAAGTAGATATTCGCGGGTAGCTGCAAGAGCATTTTTTTTTTTGTACCCTTTAGAGAAATTTAAAAAAAAAAATTCAGGGGGCCAAAATAGTAAAATGGCATCAGCAGATTTGCAGCTACCACCAGGCTTCAGATTCCATCCAACGGATGAGGAGCTCGTGATGCACTATCTCTGTCGTAAATGTGCATCGCAGCAAATTGCCGTTCCGATTATTGCCGAAATTGACCTTTACAAGCACGATCCATGGGACCTTCCGGGTAATAATCTTCTTCCTTCTTCTTTGTTCTTCCTATAATTCGTTGTAACTATTATTTTCGCTGCCGGCGTCAGTAGCTTATCAAATTCTGGTTTTGTTTATTGATTTTATTACAGGCATGGCCTTGTATGGGGAGAAAGAGTGGTACTTCTTCTCACTGAGAAACCGCAAATATCCGAACGGTTCGAGGCCGAACCGGGCAGCTAGGACCGGGTACTGGAAGGCAACCGGAGCGGATAAGCCCATCGGACATCCGAAAACGGTTGGGATTAAGAAAGCGTTGGTATTTTACGCAGGAAAAGCGCCCAAAGGGGAGAAAACCAATTGGATCATGCACGAGTATCGTCTCGCCGATGTGGATCGCTCCGCTCGCAAAAAGAACAGTTTAAGGGTATATTTCCGATACCACCCCACTGTCCACTTTACTTTCTAGTTCAAGATTAAGGGTAGAATAGATATTTCGATTCCGATGCATGAGATTTGTCAATGCGAGCTTGGCATGAAATGACCATTCTGCTCTCTGAAATAATTTTGCTTGGACAGCGGGGTCCCGCCTGAGACTTTCGCGGGCACACATGCTTTTGTTGTGCGTGATGAAGCTGAGATTATGTTTATGATATGTCATATAAGGGACCAACCATGATTGGTACAAATGATATGAAGTGGATGGCCCGCTAATGAAAGATAGAAATGATTCCTTCTTATCTTTCTAAGATAATGAAAGATGAGACTATATGAACGCTATGATTGATCTAAGGGTTCTGATTTTGCAGCTAGATGACTGGGTGCTTTGCCGTATCTACAACAAGAAAGGCACCATCGAGAAGCAGCCTAGTGCTTTCAGCCGAAAAATTGAATCCTCTGAAGCTGAGGATAGGAAGCCTGATAAATTAACACTTGAAGGCGCACTTCCGCCGCCGCCACTGCCACCCACTCAAACGCCGACGGCGGTGACGGATTTCATGTACTTTGACACGTCGGATTCAGTCCCGAAGCTGCACACCGACTCGAGCTGTTCGGAGCACGTGGTGTCGCCGGAGTTCGCGAGCGAGGTGCAGAGCGAACCCAAGTGGAATGAGTGGGAGAAGAACCTTGAGTTTCCGTATAATTATATGGATGCCACTCTCGGCGATAATGGCTTTGGGTCACAATTCCAGGGCGGCAATCAGATGTCGCCGTTGCAAGACATGTTCATGTACCTGCGAAAACCCTTCTAAAGTGGTGAACTACGGACTGGAAGCATCGAACTACACATTGGCAGTGGCTGCATCGCACGGTAGCACGAGACAGAAGGTCCATGAGTGTGCCTATGCGAGCCCGTAGATGAATGTTTAGCCAAGGCAAATAAAATTCTGGGGAAGTTTTAAGGAAGAAGGGTAAAATATATATATATATATATATATATATTTGTGCTGGGAATCCATTTGTGGGACATATAGCCTTATGCACCGAACGATTTGGGACATCGATTGATTAGTTAAGACGATCCAAAGGTGCATGTTGTACTTGTCCTTAGGATTAGCATGTGTACAGCTTGTTGATTAGTACATGTTGGTATGTTATGGAAGGTCATTTGAACTTTCTAATTGTTGTAGTAGATGTTTCATTTAATGGTGTTCAGTGGCTGATTTTTTTTTTATAACAAAAATTTATCAATATTACTTATATACCTTTTAAGCTCCAGAGTGATAAGGATTTAGTTTTTAAAATGTGCAGTTATTTCCCTCATTTGTTTGTTTGCAACTTGTGCAAAAGAAAAGAAAAGAATGCTGGAGAAAAGAGCACGGAAAAAGTCATTAATTACTTTTTCTTCTTCCTTTTTTGAATATCTAAATTTGGTTAAAAAAGTTAAAGTTGACTAAATATAATTTAAAACGTGAAAGTTTCAATCAAATATTCTATTTTTTAATTCATTATATTTAATTAAGCATATATTATGGGAAGGATAACTACAAAGATCTTTGAATTTTTTGTTATAATTTTATTCTAAATGGTTTGTGTGGGCTTGATGTCTTCCTACTCGATGGGCCCTGCTTTACCAAGGAATGGTCTGTACAAGCCCATTTCTAGTCATTCTTTATTTTTTCAAAGGTGAAACTATTACTTCTTTCAAAGGATGCGGCTGGAAGAATCGAAGTGGTGCATCGTTTCTCGACTCCAGACCCACTGCGTCGGGTCGGGCTCCCGAACGTGAGAGTTTCTGTTTTCTCCTTCTAACTTTATGTTTAGATTTGGGTCTGAGTTTGTTTTATAATGCATGGCTGGGCCAAAGAAAAAAAATTAGCTTGTGGTGCATGGCATTAATCTCCTTTTTTTTTTTAAATATGGGCTTTAATCTGCTTTTATACCAAGAACATAGAGTTGGGGGAATTTTCTTAGATATAACATCAGAAATAACAAAGTGCTATTTCTTCAGATAAAAAGAACATGTTAAAAAATAAGCAGACAATTAAGGTAGAAAAATTTTATACAAGGCAACTACTCCAAGTGGCATTTCTTTTCCTTCTTATTGTCATTGTTACTAATTTCTATCTTCAGTTTTCATTCTATCCGTGTGAAACCTTATAAAGTAACTTTATGATTTAATATTTTTTCAATTTGGTCCTTTAAAAATATAATTTTTTAATTTAAAATTTAAAAAAATACTCTTCTCTCAATTTAATATTTTAAAGGCAAAACATCTTAATATAGTTCTCCAATTTTTCTTTTTTCAATTAAAATAGCTCTTTTAAAAATTATTTGTAACCTTTTTGATACAAAAATAATGTCTTGTTTTTGGGGGGGGGGGGGGGGGGGAGGGGGTGTTGAAGACAACTAGGTGAATTCATAACATTAGTTAATGACACATAGAATTTCACTTTTACCTAATAAAAGAATTATTTTGATTGAGAGAAAATATTCAAAGAGTTAAATTTGATAGACTTTATCTTTTAAGAATCAAATTAAGAAAAAAAAAATCTTTTTAAAACTAAATCATAAATTTACTCATTACTATTAGCAAAAAAATGTGACCCTTAAAAAAAAATCCCAATTCCGACCTTCCCTTATTATTTCAAATTTTCACTACCCTCATATGTGGCCAAGAACAATAGGTGACTAGATATAGTTTATTTATATCCAAAGTCCTACCTTAATGGGTTTAAAAGAAGGAAGGTGTGCTAAAACTCTTTAGTTATTTGTTTAGGTATCACAATAAACCATTACAACAAGAGTGTAATTGAGGTATTAGATAGTTGTGAATAAAACAAAAATTATAATTTTTTAGTTTAAAAATTGTAAGAATTAAAAATTTTATTGGAATTATATCTATTAGAATTGTAGAAATCTTTGTATTATTTTATTTTATTTTCCTCTTATATGTGTTTCTTCTGATAAAGTCCCAAAAAGAAAAAAATAAATGACTAGATATAGTTTATTTATATATATTCATTTTAATTAATGCAAGTAATCCATTTTCATCAACACACAAGTGAGCCATATATATGTAAAATAAAACTTATCACAATCTGGAATATTTTCCTCTCAAAATGATTTTAACTGACACTGTACAATGTCTCTTAAGACTCAAAATTTGACCCATATGTAACTTTCTTTTTTTTCTTTTGCGGGGATCAACTCACCTATATATAACTTGAGTTACTTAAATCAACAATATTTTAAGATATCTGAAGAATTGAATGTCAGATAGGTTGCCCAATAATTACGAAATCATGCCAAAAACTCAAAAAACAGAAGCAAGAAATTGCGTGAATTGGCAGAGAAGCAATAAAAAGAATAAATATTGCACAAAAAGCAACAAGCTAAAAAGTAATTGTCCCAAGAGTAATAAAAAGAGTTGAATTCTGACACATAACCTCCGAATTTGCTTGCACGAAAAGCAACGCAACAGCAACACAGTCAATGCGTTGACTGTTGAATTCGGACGCATAGTGTCCGAATTCAGAGTTTTCTGAATTCAAACACCATGCGTCCGAATTTAGATTAGGCTGCAGACCTAGTTTGCAACCTCTGGACTGACCGGTCAGACGAACGTGACCGGTCATTAACCGGTCACAGATGTAAATTTAGAAGAAAATAAAAATTACTGTTTTTGAAAACATGTGGCAAGTTATGATTGGTTCTAACATATTTTATTAAATTTTGATTGGCTAGAAAATAAAATGATATATAATATTATAATAAAATTACGAAAATATCCTCTGTAATTTGGCTATAAACGGACATCAAACTTCTCATTTGCTTCACTTCTTTTATCTCAATTTTCCTCCTCCTTCGTCTCTTCTTACAAATTCTTTGAGAGATATAAGTGAAAATTATTTTGTGTGACCCTTTTCAGTTTTAGTTTTGCTTCAGAACAAAAAGGGAGGACTCTCAAAATTATCAACATTTCATAACAAAAATCAAGGTATGTCTATAGTTAATAACTAAAATATATTTATAATTTTATTTTTCATATAATATTTGTTTAGTAGTAAGAGAGAAATGTCATTTGTTGATACATTTTTATTATGATAATAATATTCGTTGTATCATAAAATGTATAAATTTTTGTTAATTTTTTTGTAATAATGTATAATTATATATGAACGATTGTTTAGTTGTTTATTTGGTCTAATTTTTTTAATTATTGTTGCATTTTTTTTTGCATGATAATGGAAACTAGCCATAGAAAAAATAAAAATGGAAGAAAAAAGAGAAAATTGGTAAATAAGTAAAAATGAAAAGAAAAAATTATGAAATAAATGTATTTATAACTATAAAGATATTAAAAAATAGAGTTGGGGTAGAAAAACTAAAATAAAATGACTAAGAAAAATATAAGTAATTAATACAATAAAATTTTGTGTAGAGAAAGAAAATATACAATGATAATTATTTGAAATAAATTAAATGATAAAGGAGAGAAAAAAAATAAAAATATATGCTTAAGTAATTATTTTAAAAATTAATTTTATCTTTGCTTTATATTAATATTAATAATAAATAATAATAATAGAGGAAAATAATTTAAATAGTTCAGAAAGAAGTGCAAAATTTTGAATTTTAATAGTGGAAAAATAAAATATCTAAGAAAAATGGAAGTAATGATTAGAACAAGAAATTTTGTAGAGAAAGAAAATATGAAATGATAATTATTTGAAATAAATTAAATGAGAAAAGAGAGAAAATTTTAGATGGTTTGTAAAAAATAGGAATATTTTATATTAATAAGAAAATGGACGTATATAGATGTAAAAAAAAGTATATATTTTATTTCAATGCGTAAGGTACAAAGAAGGAAGGAAAAAATTTAATATTTGATGAATAATTGTGAAAAGTTTTATGTTAAAATTTAAGAAATAAATTTATGTAGTAAAAAAAATAAAAATATATGCTTCAGTAATTATTTAAAAAATTGATATTATCTTTGCTTCATATTAATATTAATAATAAAAAATAATATTAAAGGAAAATAATTTAAATAGTCCAGAAAGAAGTGCAAAATTATGAATTTTAATAGTGGAAAAATAAAAGATCTAAGAAAAATGGAAGTAATGATTAGAACAAGAAATTTTGTAGAGAAAGAAAATATGAAATGATAAGTATTTGAAATAAATCAAATGAGAAAGGAGAGGAAATTTTAGATGGTTAGAAAAAAATAAGAATATTTTATATTAGTAAGAAAATGGACGTATATAAATGTAAAAAAAATATTTTTTTTATTTTAATGCGTAAGGTACAAAGAAGGAAAGAAAAAAATTTAATATTTGATGAATAATTGTGAAAAATTTTATGTTAAAATTTAAGAAATAAATTTATGTAGTCAAAAAAAATATATGCTTCAGTAATTATTTAAAAAATTGATATTATCTTTGCTTCATATTAATATTAATATTAAAAAAAATATTAGAGGATAATAATTTAAATAGTTCAAAAATAAGAGTAAATTTTTTAATTTTAATAAGCTTTATGTTTATTAAAATTCTATAAGTATTCTATTAAATTTTATTGATATAACTAATTATATATTGTCTTCACATTTTAAATATGTATAATTTATAATAACAAAATATAGATAAAGAAATAAAATTATGTGATATATAAAACAAAATATAGGCAAAAACATAATAACATAGGTTAAATTTAAAATTATTTAAATTGTAAGAATCTAATTAAAGAGTAATTAAGTCCAAAAATAGATGTGACTACAATTTTATTTTTTGTTGGCAACTCATTGCTGACTGATTTAATTAGCAAGCTGGCCCCAAATAGCTTTAATTTTTAATCTTCGCTGTATGATGATTTTGTATAGTTTCAACCTCTGAAAGTTTTGGGGTATAAGGGCTGGTTAGCCCTTTAATTCTATACTTTTAAAATAAGAAAGATGTTTATATAATTTCAATAAAATTTTAAAAAATATTTGTAATTTATTTTATTTGAAAAAATAAATTTTAAATTCTTTAATGTCTATTTTTTTCGTAACACTTAAATTTCTATTGTCTATTAGCTTTCTTTCTTTTAATGAGTTGAGTTTAAATATGAATTCTACATTTATATATTTTGATTTATAGGCAATATTATACAAAGTTTTGTTTAATCAAGTTATTAATTTATTGATAAAAAGAGACATATGATTTAAGTGACTCAATCATTGAAATTTTATTCTAATTATTATATTTTTGTCATAGAAATCATACATTTATCTTTGTCGAATTTTAAAATAATTTCTTATGCTTGTAAGAAGACTTTAATTTTTTTCTTTAAATTATTGTATAAGAACTAAATGAAAATTTTATATTAGTAAGAAATATACAATTGTAAAAGATAATCTACTGTGTCGTTTCGATAAAGTATGTTACAAGTATAACTATGTAGAGTATATTTATAATTAAGATATTTGAGGGGAATAAAATGACCAGGAGAAATGAGATTATTTATATTTATGCAAATGGAAGAATTTATGACAATGTACAAGGTGCGACATTTCAGTGTGCAATGTTAAAATCTATAACAGTTAGCACTGATATCACATTGGAAGAGTTGCAAAAAGCTGTTAGTCAAAAGTTACACATTCCTTCCATCCAAAATGTATCTAATTTAGTATATAGGCTCCCGACAACAATAAATCCAACATGGTACCAAGTGATTATGCTGAAAGATGATGGCGATGTGTAAAGAATGTGGCAATCACACTCACGTTTCCTATCACAATTGAATTCAGTTGAAATATATGCGAACATTTCGAGTATTGTCTCATACTTGAACATTGAATTTAAGCCAAATCCAGTGAATGAAGTATTACCTTCACCTGATTTATTCTATCAATCAACAGCTTATCAATGCTCAACTAAATGGAGGTGTCTTGAAGGGGGTTAGATCCTTACCTGTGTCAGGCATAGCGAAAGTAACATATTATCGAGTTAGCCAGTATTTCGTTCAATGCTTCCAACAGATCAATGCTCAACTGAATGCAGGTCAAGTTTACTCTTAAACTCTGATGAAGAGGATAGCTGTCAATGTGTGGCGCTCCCACTCGTGTGTTGTGTGCATGTTCAATTGGGAAGCTGCATTGTTCGAGGTCGAGGAGCCATATGACCAAATGAATCACCAATATAACCGTTGCTGTAGGGTTAATTTGATTGAGTGCATATGTGATGGCGGTGAATTTCAAGTGGAGAAATACTTGTGCTAGCATGCTTTTGTGGCATGTGCTACTGCAGTTCTTGAGCCATTTCAGTATGTAGACCTTGTATTTACACTGGATACAATGCATAATGCATATAGTAATATGTTCCAACCCATTGGAGGATAAGAATATTGGCCGCAACAAGTGGTCTAAAATTAATTCCTGATCCATCAATGTTTCGAGAGCGAGGTCGACCTCGTTCGACTCGTTATCAAAATGAAATGAATTTCAGAGCCTCGTCACAATCAAGTAGATGTAGTCTCTATAGACAAACTGGTCATAATCGTTTCTCATGCCCGCATCGTAATGTTGCCCCTCAATAGAATATTAATAAAAGTTGTAATTGTTTATAAATATGAAAAGTGACTCATTCTCTGTGTGTTCGTTAACTTGACCTTGATTATATGTACATTTATGTTGGTAACTTGAAATAAAATTGAGTATTTTTTTTTGTATGATAAGTTTTTTTTTCAATCATTTATGTTTTTTTTAGATAAATATAGCTACCATGGTTAGAGTTGGTCAACCCATTGATCCAGGTTCAGATGATGCATCACTTCTATACTTACAGAAACGACATATATCACAAGCCATCTAGGATGGTGAGGTAAGATAAAAGATTTATTTTTAGTTCCTGTTTCATTTAATCATTTAGTTATATAATTTATCTTTATTTGCAAGATGATCAGATACTTCGCCCTCGACGAGTTCTGCACGATGATCGCTTAGGTGATCCGTCTTTGGCCATTATCGATTATTTAAGGCAATCTGGTTTTTATGGTGTTGTGCGAGTCAGACAGTTAGAATACGATACATCACTAGTGAGTGCACTAGTAGAGCAATGACATCCTGAGACACATACATTTCACACTACTAGAGGAGAATGCACAATTACTTTTGAGGATGTAGCAGTACAGTTAGGACTACCGATCGAGGAAGACCCCATTGTAGGTGGGACATGTTTCAATTAGCCAGAAATGTGTCAATGGCTTTTAGAAATTACACCACCAGCTAATCAGATTGATGGACAGCGATTATCCATTGCTTGGTTAGCACAAAACTTCACACAACTAGCAGGTGATGCAGATGATGAGGTAGTGTGTCAATTCACCTGTACTTATATTCTTCGTATGATTGGAGGGTGGTTAATGCCAGATAGACCTAGTTATTGAGTTTACCTATGTATCTGCCATTACTAGATGATTTTGAGCAGGCTGGTCGATGTAGTTGGTGATTAGTAGTATTGGCTTATCTTTTTCGTGAGCTCTGTAATGGAATATATAAGAATGATTCTGGTATCGCTAGATACTTGACGTTATTACATATGTGGGCATGGAATAGATTTCCTATGCTTGCACCCGATATACCACTTACTCCTGACCCTCAGATTAAGGAATATCCTGTTCTTCCACCTCTTGGTTTTATGTATGAATTAGAATTCAAATTTTTACATGGTTAATTTAATTTAATTATGTTGGCTTTATTTATCACACTTGATTTACATAACATGTTTGTTCATTATAATAGATGACGAAATATTAGACGACCTCCATGCTTAAGTGTTAGAGCCTTCTGATTATATAGAGCTTTGCTGGATGTAATGAGGGATGTGCCTTACTTTAACTCATAATATTTATCATTTCTTTACTATTAACGGTTTACTTATTATTCTTTATAATGTCATTTTCAGATTGTATGGCATCCATACCAATCATAAGCGGTGCGAGAATTGATTCCAGGGTATTGTTTGACTTCCCCTGATATTTGGATTGCATTTGTACCATTTATATGCTTTTAGATCATAGAGTGGCATCATCCAGATCGCGTCCTACGACAATTTGGTCGCCATCAACCGATTCCTCAAGAACCTGTCAGATTAGACTCCCTCCATAATTTATAACTTCGAGGAAGAACTCAAACTAATTGGGTATCTGAACATAACATTTTCATCCAACAACGGTATGGATGGCGAGATACTATGTCCTAATCCCTTGTCATTGAGGAGCCTTTTGAGCGCACATATGAATATACGTGGTGGTATTGGCAACGCACACGTCGATGGATTTAGAGGTCCAGTGCTGTCACTAGATATGCAGTACAATTTTCTATAATTTATCAACTTTATCGTCATTATCTTTAAAATTTATTGCATATCTTTATTTAACTACTTATTTTCTATTTTGTTAGGCTGACTTAGCTGAGGGACTTTATAGGATGCACTTACAGGATCCTTTGCCTGCGGATTTTTGTGATATCATCGCCGAGACTCTAGTAATATACTACGTGCTCTTGATGAGCAGCGATTCTCACTATTTTTTCAACCCGTTGACCAAGCACCCGATCTTCTTAGGCCTCAGATTCCGATAGGTCGACCAGGAAAGAGAAGTCAATGTTACCTATCAACCTAGCAGCCTACTATAGGAAGAAGTAACCAGCAACAATAAGACCTATTGCAACAAGACATTGGCCTTGATAATCCTGGTGTATCTCCGTATATTCCAACTCCAGTACAATCAGATATGGGTGTGTCTGGTCCATCTTATCCTATACTACCAGGCCAGTTTAGCAATGTTAGTGGAGTAGGTCCCTCCTCGTACGTGCAACCCTTGCCTTCTTCTGGCTCTTTTGAATCATTTGTCGAGTTCTTGTTTGATATATCAACGTTTAATGTGCCACATTATAGTTCCTTTGAGCCAGGAGGATCATTGCAATTAGGATTTATGACGTCGCATCAACCGATTCCTCCAATTCATTCACCATCTTTAGATTTAAATATAAATCCCACAGTATAGGAGCAACAAGAACTAGAAGAATTAGAGCAACAACAATCACACTATGAAAGGAGAAGACCTCGTTGTGGTACAGGAAGTCATTTACTATAGATATATTTATAATTTTTGTAATTTTTGTACCAAATCTTATATCATTTGTTTGTCTAATGTTATCTTTCATTTACTTTTGTTTCCATCCCAAAATTATAAATCATATTTTACAAAATATTAAATATATGTTAAGTTAATTTAATCAATCAAATATTAAGTTAATTTCATGAAAAAAAATATCCAATCAAATTAATATTTAACAAGTAATAAAATATTTATGACAAAAATTTCATAAAATATTTTAACTACCTATTGAAGTAAAATTATAAAATATAATATACTATAATTCAAAAGGGATCTAGCATAATTTCTTATCTTATTTAAATAAAATAAATTTAAAAATATTTGATGAATAATTTTTTATTATTAAATTCACATTAAAGCAAACCACTTTTTTTTAAAAAAAATTACATCATTACCCAACTTAACTTCAAATATTTATTACTTTTTAATTAATATTTTATTTTTTATACTTAAAACTTCTGGTATTATTTTTTAGATGTTAACTTAAATCAAACTAATTTATTCATACATATATCATCTTTTTATTTTATATCATTATTATATTTATTAATATTTTAACAAAATAAAATTGTTTTAATAAATAAGTATCTTTTTTAATTTATTTATTTTTAATCAAATCTTTTTTCATTAATAAAATTAAAAAAAATTTACTAAAAATTCGAAGTATACCAATTTAATTTTTTATTGAATTTAAAAAAATTACTTCCATAAAATTCAGATGCCAAGTTTACAAGTTCTATAAAATTTAAAAAAAAAATTATTTTGAATTCGGATGCTATGCATCCGAATTCAAAATTAAATAAAAAAAAAATTACTTTGAATTTGGATACTATGCATCCAAATTCTATAAAAAAAAATACTTTAAATTCAGATTCATGGCATCTGAATTCTATACTTTTGTTACTTCTTGGTAATTAACATTTTTCTTGTTGCTTTTACGTCATTTGCATATCACTTTATTGCTTTTCCGTAGCCCAAGAAATTGACCGACTCATTAAATTACAAGTTATAGATAACTAGATGAGTAATCAACAAACAAGAAAACTAACTTATAACTTCAAGTAAAAGATAAAAAAAGATATAAAATGTGATACAGTTACTTAACATCTACTCAACTCATCAACCGAATCAAATAAGAACAAAAACATGTTTAGGAATTGACCGAGACTAAAAACAGGAAGAGAGTGATGGGGATTGGATCTCACATCTAAAATATATCCAAACTCACAATATTACAGTTCAGGTTCTAGTTGTAAAGGATTTCTGAATGATTCCTGTGTTATAAAGCAATAATGTCTATAGAATAATAAGTGTGAAGATGACTGGTCTGAAACCACATGGAGCAAGGGTAGATTCTCATGGATCCAGAGAAACAGACCTGTGCAACAGATCATCCCTTATAATAACTTACTACCTATGCTTGCAAATTTTCTGAGCCGAAGCATCTGTCTTTTTCTGCATAACCATCCAAATTCAATCAATTCGTCCCCACCCCCTTATACTATCTTGAATTTGATTGTCTGCTAGGCTTCTATTTTGTTGGGTCCACTCTCCTTCATCTCTTCTCTTCGGTGGCTTAGGTTAGATCCAGTCCATCTCATAAATATATTTTACTGCATTAATTATTACATCCCTCACTTTTACTATCCTATTTTTCTTTTTCTAAAACTTTCTTTTATTAGCTAATATTATAAATATTAGGAAAAACTACTTTTATTTCCCCCAACTAGAGTTTAATTATAAAAATGATATATAAATTTTAAACTGTAACAAAACAAGTCATTGAATTTTGAGCTAAAATGAAAAATATCAAATGGCAGTTAAATTTAACTGGTAAACATCATGTGATCCGTGTGAGCTTTTATATTTGTACATTCATCTCAATTTTGGTCTGGAATACGAAGAATCTTGGTCATGCTGGCTATAGGATTAAAGATCTTGAATCAAGAATTACATTGGAAATGGAGAACCGGGCTGCTAAAAATCGCCTAAAATCCCTTGAGGATGATTTGAATAGGGTCTTGGAGTAGAAGGAGAAAATGGGTAATCAGAAAGCCAAGGTTCAGTGGCCTAAGGAGGTTGACAATTATAACACAAAATTTTTCCATTTTAAGGAGTCATATCAGGATAGCTAAGCGAAACAACATTAATTGCTCATTTAGAAGGTAATGGTTTTTGGCAGTCATGATCGAGATACAGAGGAGAGATTGAAAGAATCACTGATAACTATTTTCATAATATTTTTTCCTCCTCGGATCCGATCGATCGAGTAATATGGAGGTAGTGCTCTGTTCAATCCACGCAAAGTGTTATGAGCTATGATTGAGAAGTTGACAGCCACCTTTGCATTTTGAAGTGGTAAAAGCAGCAGTTTTTCATATGGGACCTATTAAAGCTCCAGCCTCGATGGCTTTCCTTCACTTCTCTACCAAAAGTATTGGTATCTGGTGGCTAGTAGTATTAACGATGTCCTTTATAATATTTTCTTGGATGACACCAATATTATGATAGAACTTACGTGGGAGATTACATATAAAATTCTAAAATTTACCTAGAATTGATTATGAATCTATCGGTTGCATCATTTAATATCCTCGTGAGAGAAAAGTTTAGAATAAGAGAGAGATATCTTCAACTTACTTTGCCATCACATTAATTTAGAGTAATGGTTAATGGGGTTGATCAAGATTTAAGAGTACATGCAGATGTCTGAGGTAAGGAGATCTACTTTTTATTGTATCTCTTTCTCTTATTTGTCGAATGTTTTAGCATGCTGATTCCAACGAGGATGAGAGATGGAGATATCCACGGGGTTAAGGTACGTAAAGATGCGCTCCTAGTGTTTATCATCCTTTTTTATTTTTATTTAAGGTAAACCAGGGCAACTACATTCAATTAAAAAAAAAGACTTAAATTCAGTCTTTTATACTTTTGCTATGACATTTTTTAATTAAAATATAACAAGTATATAATTTTTTAATAATAACATAACAAATGTATAATTTAATTTGATAATAATATACTTGTTTGTAAAAATTATATATCTATTGTATTATTATCAAAAATTACATATTTATTATATCGTAATTAAGAAATTTGATTAAAAATATATAAAGAACTATGCATAAATATTTTACTGAAAAAAATCTTTCAGGGCAAAAAATCAATTTTGACAAGTCTACTTTTTGTTCTAGCTCAAATTGTAATCAGCATTAGGTTGACAACAATATGAGCAATCTGAATATCAGCATCGACGGAATATATTTTGGTCTCCCTACCATGGTTGGCGAAAACAAAACTTTTGCTTATGTATATGTGGCTGATGTTTCGTTGTCTGAAGCGACAAAGATGGAATGAACGCTTGATTTAATCGGTGTTCAATGAGTCGGATAGGCAGCTTATTCTCAACATCCCTCTAAATTACTAGAAGGATTGTTCAAGATGTTCGGTGATGGCCTATCACACCACGTAGAGATTTTTCGGTCATTAACCAAAAAAAATCCTCATCAATGGTTTCAATTATATAAGGAGAAAAATACAATTGCACTGATCATTAATATATATATAATTAGAGATATTTAAAATTTTACTCAAAATTCATTAATTTTTTTTCTGAATAATTTTACTAGTACACTCATCTATCAATTAGTGCATTAAAATTTTTATTTCAAATTTAGTGCTATCCACAAAAATGGAACTTGAATTATTATTATTATTTTATTTTACTATTCCATATTTAGAAGAAGATTTAAAATCATATGATATAAAATATGTATATTCGTAGCGGGTTAGCAAGTACAGTTGTTGTTTCTTGAGAAAAAAGTGTGAGTAGGACTCAATGACATGCAGACAACTCCATTTAATAATGCTGAACAAAATGCTGTGACTGAGACGGAATTCGCATCTGATTACTGACAAAGAATGCAGTACTATATTACTTTTGAACTAATGCATCTTCGATTCAAATGAGGTATCATAGTTAATTTCTGGGACTTTCAGATCACTCTTCAATTGCCTACCTTTGATTCTCCAGTGGGGCTTCAAGCTTTCGGAGTACAACCTGAACGTTGCCTGTGTGCGTTTATTTTGCGTTAATGAACTTTCCAGTTCTTATTAGAGTACATTTTGAATAGTAATATCGTAATTATTATTCAGTACAGAATAATAATTTATTTTTTCTTTTTAATAATGAAGTTTGTAATATGAGCATTGTATCCTACTGTTTTCCTTCTTTCCAGCAATCAATTTTGGAAGCTAGTGCGTGTTAGTCGTGGCTTTTATTTTTATTTTTTTAATTTCATGTAGCGAAAAGATCATATAATTTGTCAAATAAACACCGCGTCAATTAAGGAAAAAAATAAAAGGAGAGAAAACCTTTACATTTGGTATAGTTGACTGCCGACAAAGAATAAATCTACAAATACTAAAATTGTAATAATTGATAGGATAAGCAATCCGGCACAGTGTGTATATCCTTTTGGGTCATCCAAATCTATCTAATCTGGATAATTCAGATTTTATATTTTTTTTTTAATTTTGTAAAATAAAAAATATAAAATAAAATTAATTTTATAACTAAAGAATATTAAAAAATAATATTTTACATAAAAAAATAATTTTTTTATAAATATAAACCTTTTAAATTAAATTTGGATGATCTAAATTGGGATGCGCACATTGTGTGCATCCCAACCTATGGATAAAGGATTCGGATTCAAAAGTAATTTACAGCAAAATAAGTTAAGGACTTTTTAAAATTACATCTTATTCTCAATTCATATAATTTTTTTCATTAGTAATTTTGTTTTTAATCAGCTAACTTAGACATCTTACTATAAAATAATCATTTTTAATTGTATATTATTTGAGATATTTATGGTTTTATACATTATTATTCAAGATATCAAAAAATCTAGAGTGTCACCATATACCACAAAAAAAATCGCGAAATTTCACATCTCTGGACATTTGTTTCTACTAATTTTTATCAAACGTGAATTATATTGTTTATTTTATAGTTTTTATTTATTATGTTAAATACAAAATTTTAAATACCTTAATATTTAAGAAGCTAAAATTTAAAACATATACACCAAATGGTTTCAATTAATAATTAGAGTTAGGTGCCGTTTCATATATATTTGTTATTAAGTTTTTCAATTAAAATATAATAAATATATAATTTTTTGATAATACTAAAATAAGTGTATATTTTAATTAAAAATTTATATAATTATTTGTAAAAACTATGCTTTTATCATAATATTATTAAAAAATTTATACACTTTTTATATTTTAATTGAAGAATCAGATAATAAAAATATAAGTAATTGTATATAATTTTTTTTCTATAAGTAATATGCATATGTATCTTGTTAAAATTATAAGAAGTTAATTTAGTAGTTAAGAAGGCGTGTTCTTTTTGCACTTTTTAAGATTGTCTGAAGAAGAATTTAATCTTTGTTATGTTTCAAAAATATCTTTAACATGGAAAAATGTATCTTATTATTATCTAAACGTTATTACCAGTGGAATTTTATGTTTTTTTTATATAAAAATTTATCAAATATATTCAAACCGTTGAAATATTATTTAAGTCAAATTTGTGATTTAACCATAATATTTGTTGATTTAGTTTCACACGAATATTTTAATACCTTATGGCTATTAAAATTGGTGGTTGTCCCCCCCCGCCCCCTCTTCTCTCCCCCCAACAAAAAAAAAAAAGAAGAAAAAATATGTTTAGCAGTGAACGTACAATGATAAGGTATAAAAGTAAAATTGTTAGAACAACAAAACGTGGAAGAGTGTGGAATGATCTCATCTAGAAAAAAAGAAAAACTAAAATAACAACATAATTAATATCTTTTGTAAAAAGTCGGGTAATAAAGATGTTGAAACTTGGATCATACTTTTCATGTTATTATTATTACAATAAAATTCATCTATTGAAATTGCATCAATTTTATAATTTTTTAAAAATTAATTTTTTCATATTTTATTATTTTATTTCACATATACTTTTTATAAATGTTTTGTAGACACATCGATCCTTTACTTTTTTCTAATAACTTTTTATATAATTAAAAATGCAAATATAACACTAATATAAATGTAACAATTTATTAAATTCATTATAACAATGTATAATTGACACTTTTTTTTGGAAAAATAACAAATTAGCAACTCACGTGACTTTAACTTATTATGCTAAGTGTGTATAAAGTTTATGTCACTTCCCTTTCCCCTCATCCTACTTCAACGTGTGTAAAATATATCTTCTTTCTTAATATACAAAACAATCTCTTTATATACTAACAAGTTCTGATTCAATAATATTAGAGTAGTTTTCAAAATTAAATATTTAAATTCAAATTTCAATTGGACGCATATTAAAAAAAGAAAAAAGTATCCAAGAACTATTTACCATGCTAATGAAAACCAAGAAAATAACGTATGTAGGAACAGTCAAATATGTGTAATGCATATTAAAAAAAAGGAGATAAATTATTTACTATTCCTGGTAAAAACCAAAAATGCTCAAAGCCCGAGAAAATAATGGTAAAAAAATTGACTCAAGGAGTAAGTTTCGTAGTGTCATCACGGAACCAACTGTCTTCAGGTACCTGCGAAAACTGGTGCAAAAACTCTAAAATCCAGAGTCAGACTCAGGCACCCCTACCCTCCCTCTCTCTTTACCAGCGGCCAATCATGATTCAACAAGCCATCAAAATAACCTAAAAACAAAATTAATTAATAAATAAATAAAAAGACGAGAAGGCAGAGGAAAAAACAAAATAACGCACACATGGAAAGGAAACAAAAAGACTGATCTCTCTCTCTCTCTCTCACCCCTCTCCATTTCACTCTGTTTCTTTCCATGTCTTGTACCTCCGTTTCTGCCTCCATTGACGTTGCTATCATCCAGGTCCTTCTCAGGTAGTGAATTTCGATGTATCAATTCCCCATTCTTATAATTTCTGCACTTAAATTCTTCTGCCACACTTTGATTACAGTTAGAACTAGAAATTAACGTTTCTCCAGCCCTAGTTTATTCGCTTTCTTCTGATCTGTTTTTACTACTTCTTTCAGTCTTCAGTTTGTTCTTTTGCTTCTTCTCTGATAGGTAATTCCCCCCCCCCCCCATTCCTTATGAATTTTGTCTATTGAGCTTGCGTGAAGATCTGAATTCCATTCAGTATTGGATCCGTTGGTTTTCGTTTATGCTGTGCAGAGTAGTGGAAGCTCACTCTGGCTCCACAGTTTGAAGATAATCGGACAAGAAATGGGGGTGAATTGAGGTGCTTCGGCGGAGAATGTGGTTTCCGAGCTAGTTAGAAGGAGGGAATTCTTCGGCATTTGCATTTTGGCGAGGTAGCTTCTCTAGCATCACTTTAAATTTGATTTTCGTAAATTTTATCCATTTCCTTTTTGCGTAGTTCGCGATATCGCATTTGATGCGAGGCCTTTTACAGTTTTATCTGATTTTACTAGTGTACTTCTTCTGCATCATGGTTTTAATTCGAGATGAGCATCTCCAGTTACTGTGACTTCTGGAATGTGGTGTAGGAGCATACGCTGCTGGTCACCTTTACTATTGAATCAGTCAATGCAAATCGGAAAGCTATGTTGTACAATTCGACTGCTTTACGTATGTTGTTGATCGCATTATGTTGGGACTCAATGATCATATTGCAATTGGTAGACTAGGATTTGGTTAACAAAGTAGCTCCCTCTCTCTTTCTTTCTAACATGAATGCGTTAGATCGTTGATTTGCTTGTTGGCTCTGCTTGGAAATGGTCCTTGGCATTGTTATATAAGGAAAACGTAAAGAATAGAAGGAATAAACGCATTTTCTTTTGACATCTCTTTGTGCTTCCTTTTAATTACTCTTTTTTTGGGAGGGGGGAGACATTGGTTTGAGATTGAATTTTCTAAAATTTTATTTCAATTTTCAGGCATCCTACACGGAGGGCTAAAGCGGCGTATCGGAGCAAATGTCAAAGACCCCCTCTCCTGAACTGCCGCAGTCCATTTATTCTTCTTCTTGGACTAGGTCAATATTTCTGTTTTGTAATCCTTAGCAGTTATTTCGTTGATGAAAGTTATGAATGAGCTTTGAACTTTTAGTGACTGAAATTTGTTTGTGATCTGTTTGGATTACTTTTAAATGTTTAATTGATGATCAATTAAGGCTGAGATGAGTTTGACACAACATCCATAATTTCTGGTTGTGAAACCTACTAACAAGTGATGTAAATACCCATTGCATCCAGGGAAAATAAACGGGCCACAGAAATGGACGATCCAGAATCTACAATGGCTAGAGTTGCCAATTTTGTCGAGCAACTCCATGCCAACATGTCATCACCACTTGAGAAGGAATTTATCACAGCACGTTTGCTAGGTATTGTCAGGGCAAGAAAGGATGCTAGAACACTTATTGGTTCTCATGCCCAAGCAATGCCATTGTTCATAAGCATTCTCAGAAATGGAACCCCTCTAGCAAAAGTTAATGTTGCCGCCACTTTGAGTGTCCTGTGCAAAGATGAAGATTTACGGCTAAAAGTACTTCTTGGTGGTTGTATCCCACCGTTACTGTCACTTTTAAAGTCTGAAACCACAGAGGCAAGGAAGGTCGCAGCTGAAGCAATATATGAAGTTTCCTCTGGTGGTCTTTCAGATGATCACGTTGGTATGAAAATTTTTGTTACAGAAGGTGTAGTTCCAACCTTATGGGATCAACTAAATCCAAAGAACAAGCAAGACAAAGTTGTGGAGGGTTTTATTACTGGGGCATTGAGAAATCTTTGTGGTGACAAAGATGGCTACTGGAAAGCAACATTAGAAGCTGGAGGTGTGGATATTATTGTGGGTCTCTTGTCTTCAAACAATGCTGTTGCTCAGTCAAATGCAGCTTCTCTACTGGCACGACTGATGCTGGCTTTCAGTGATAGCATCCCCAAAGTGATAGAATCCGGAGCAGTCAAAGCTTTACTTCGGCTTGTTGGTCAGGAAAATGATATTTCTGTACGTGCAAGTGCTGCTGATGCTCTGGAGGCCCTTTCTTCAAAGTCAACTAGAGCTAAGAAAGCCATTGTCAGTGCAGATGGTGTTCCAATTCTTATTGGGGCTATAGTTGCTCCTTCTAAAGAGTGTATGCAAGGAAATGGCCAAGCTCTGCAGGAGCATGCAACTCGAGCTTTGGCAAATATTCGTAGTGGCATGTCTTCTTTAATACTATATCTTGGAGAACTTTCCCATTCTCCTCGCCTTGCTGCACCAGTTGGTGATATAATTGGGGCTCTTGCTTATACACTGATGGTGTTCGAGGAAAAACTTGATGTTGATGGGGAATCTTTTGATGCAACTCAAATAGAGGATATTCTAGTGACGCTATTAAAGCCTCGAGACAACAAGCTGATTCAAGAGCGAGTACTAGAGGCCATGGCTAGTCTATATGGAAACATCTATCTCTCGAAAGGGCTTGATCATGCAGATTCAAAAAAGTTTCTTATTGGACTCATAACTATGGCTGCTGCTGATGTGCAAGACTATCTGATACTCTCCTTGACAAGCTTGTGCTGTGATAGGGTAGGAATATGGGAGGCCATAAACAGAAGAGAAGGTATCCAGTTACTTATATCAATGCTGGGACTATCCAGTGAGCAGCATCAAGAGTATGCAGTTCAGTTGCTAGCAATTTTAACTGACCAGGTTGATGACAGCAAGTGGGCAATCACTGCTGCTGGAGGGATTCCTCCGTTGGTTCAGTTATTAGAGACAGGATCACAGAAGGCAAGAGAGGAAGCTGCTCATGTTCTGTGGAACCTGTGTTGTCACAGTGAAGATATTCGTGCATGTGTTGAAAGTGCAGGGGCCATCCCAGCATTCCTATGGCTTTTAAAGAGTGGTGGATCAAGAGGACAAGAAGCTTCTGCCATGGCACTGACTAAGCTTGTGCGAATAGCTGATGCTGCTACCATTAATCAGTTGTTAGCGTTGCTTCTGGGGGACACTCCAAGCTCAAAGGCCCATATAATTCGAGTTTTAGGTCATGTACTTACTATGGCTTCACGGAACGACCTCCTCCAAAAGGGTTCCACAGCTAATAAGGGGTTGAGATCTCTAGTTCAGGTTCTCAACTCATCAAATGAGGAAACCCAGGAACATGCAGCTTCTGTCCTAGCTGATTTATTCACCACAAGACAAGACATTTGTGATAGCCTCGCAACTGATGAGATTGTGCTTCCTTGCATGAAGCTTTTGACGAGCAAAACACAAGTTGTTGCAACTCAGTCAGCTCGAGCATTGGGTGCTCTGTCTCGTCCAAAAAAGAGTAGATCTGCAAATAAGATGCCTTATATAGCGAAGGAGGATGTCAAGCCACTAATTAAATTGGCTAAAACTTCCTCTATTGATGCTGCTGAAACTGCAGTTGCTGCACTGGCCAATCTTCTCTTTGATACCTTTATTGCTGCTGAAGCTCTGGCAGGAGATGTTGTTTCATCTCTAACAAGAGTTCTGGCAGAAGGAACCTTGGAAGGTAAACAAAATGCATCACGTGCACTTCATCAGTTACTGAAGCATTTTCCTGTAGGTGATGTTCTCAAGGGGAATGCTCAGTACCATTTCACTGTTGTTGCACTTGTTGATTCCTTAAGTGCAATGAATATGGATG
This sequence comes from Erythrophleum ivorense, assembly GCA_026724425.1. Taxonomy (NCBI): domain Eukaryota; kingdom Viridiplantae; phylum Streptophyta; class Magnoliopsida; order Fabales; family Fabaceae; genus Erythrophleum; species Erythrophleum ivorense. The sequence continues at coordinate 56,764,924 of JAIUCV010000004.1, read as the reverse complement.
GAACTGATGCTGCAGATGCTTTAGAAGTAGTTGCGCAGCTTGCCAGGACAAAACAGGGTGTCAGTTTCACTTACCCTCCATGGTCTGCACTTGCTGAATTACCATCAAACTTTGAACCTCTTGTATGCTGCCTGGCTGAGGGGCCTCCCCAAGTGCAAGACAAGGCAATTGAAATTCTGTCTAGACTTTGTGGAGATCAATTAGTTGTTCTTGGGGATTTGTTGGCCGCTAGGCCTAGATCCATTAGTTCATTAGCAGATAGAATAATGAACTCCTCCAGTTTAGAAGTTAAAGTTGGAGGGGCTGCCTTACTTATTTGTGCTGCAAAGGAGCATAAAGAGCTGTCGGTGGATGTACTTGACAATTCTGGGTATCTAAAGCCATTAATGTATGCTTTAGTTGATATGATGAAGCAGAACTCCAGCTGTTCATTAGAGATTGAAGTTCGAACTTCTAGAGATTTTATGGAGAGAAATGCATTTCAGGAAGTTGATCAATTTGATATTCCTGATCCTGCCAAAGTCTTGGGTGTTACTGTTGCCTTGTGGTTGCTCTCAATTATTGCTTCTTTCAATATAGAGAACAAACTCACAATTATGGAAGCTGGCGGACTTGAGGCTCTCTCTGACAAACTTACCAGCCATACTTCCAATCCACAGGTATAAAAATTTGAGCTCTCAAGATTCAAGTTCCAGTAACCATTAAAATAGTCAGTTGCTTTTTACATCCTTTCTCTTTGTTTCTTCTGGGCTACCTTTCCAATGGCCTTCTATTTCACAGATATCTAGTTCTACAGCTTGAATACTGATATACCAGTGCGTAGAAAAACATAATGTCAAACTCACAAGTTTCTACCTAAACATTTACTGCATTATGCATGCTTCAAAGTATCTCTTTGTCATAGAACAAACTACAATGACTTTGAGGCTGCTGTAGTACTCTGCATTTTATGGAAATCATTATTAGAGTGGATCAAATATTAGATGGTGTGAGACAAGGAAATAAAATTTGGGGGAAAAAAAGGAGAGCAAAGGAGAAAATTATACTGATGTTCATTCAACATATTAGGATTATGTCTATACAGACTAAAAATTAATGGTTTATTAAAGTGAGTCCTAACATTTTAGTGAAAAGAAATAATTGGAGAATTTGTCCACAAAGTAAAGTGAAAAACAAGGTACTTCACAATGACTGGTGTTCGTAATGAGCTTATGATTGGTGAAGAGTCAACAGACTGAAGACTCAATTAATGCAAGTTTTTTTTTGCTTCTTCAAAAAATTGATAGAGTTCATATGTTTGGTTATTCTTCTTGCGGCTCTACATATTGGATGGGATATTTTTTTTATGTGTCTTATTTATGGATGCAAAAATTTTAGGGGCTAAATTATGTGATTTTTTTATTTTTTGACAGGCAGAATTTGAGGATACAGAAGGAATATGGATCAGTACCTTGCTCCTGGCCATTTTGTTTCAAGATGCAAATGTTGTTCTATCTCCTGCAACAATGCGCATTATACCTTCTCTCACTCATCTACTACGATCTGATGAAGTGACAGATAAATATTTTTCTGCCCAGGCTATGGCTAGTCTTGTTTGTAATGGTAATAAGGGAATAAATCTTGCTGTTGCAAACTCAGGTGCCGTTGCTGGATTGATAACTATGATTGGTAATATAGAGTCAGATATGCCAAACCTTGTTGCTTTATTGGATGAATTTTCACTCGTGCGAAACCCTGATCAAGTTGTTTTGGATCACCTTTTTGAAATTGAAGATGTGAGAGTGGGATCTACTGCACGGAAATCTATACCTCTCTTGGTGGATCTCTTGAGACCAATACCAGAAAGGCTCAGTGCTCCACCAGTTGCTGTTAAACTCTTGACACGCATTGCAGATGGAAGTGATACAAACAAATTAATCATGGCTGAAGCAGGCGCTTTGGAAGCTTTGACAAAATACCTGTCTTTGAGCCCTCAAGACTCAACTGAGGCCATTATTTCTGAGTTATTAAGAATACTATTTTGCAATTCTGACCTTATTAAACATGAAGCATCAGCAAGTTCCCTAAACCAACTCATTGCTGTTTTGCGTCTTGGATCAAGAAATGCTAGATTTAGTGCGGCAAGAGCACTTCATGAACTTTTTGATGCCGAGAGTATTAGAAACTTAGAATTAGCTAAACAGGCCATTCAACCTTTGGTTGACATGCTTAATACAACATCGGGTAATGAGCAGGAGGCTGCTCTTCTTGCATTAATCAAATTAACATCTGGAAATTCTTCGAAAGCATCTCTTTTTGCTGATGTAGAAGGGAATCCACTTCAGAGTTTATATCAGATATTATCTTCTGCTTCGTCCTTGGAACAAAAGTGCAATGCTGCACAACTTTGCATTGTTCTTTTTGATACCAGGAAGATTAGAGCTGATCCACTTGCCTCAGAATGCATAGAACCCCTTATATCACTGATGCAGTCTGATTCTGGCACAGCAATAGAAGCTGGAGTTTGTGCTTTTGAGAAATTGTTGGAAGATGAACAACATGTGGAGCTTGCAATAGCCTATAATGTTGTGAATCTCCTTGTTAGTTTGGTTGTGGGTTCCAACTATCAGCTGATTGAGGCTATCATATCTTCTCTCATCAAATTGGGCAAAGACAGGACTCCATGCAAACTAGACATGGTCAAAGCTGGCATTCTTGATAATTGTCTGAAGTTACTTGAACTGGCACCTAGCTCATTGTGCTCCACAATTGCTGAACTATTTCGCATTTTAACAAATAGTAATGCAATTGCTAGAAGTTCAGCTTCAGCAGAAATTGTAGAACCCCTTTTTCAAGTTTTGCTCCGTCAAGATTTTGACTTGTGGGGACAGCATAGCGCCTTACAAGCACTTGTGAATATATTGGAGAAGCCCCAAAGTCTTGCAACCTTAAAACTAACTCCTAGTCAAGTTATTGAGCCCTTGATTTCGTTCCTGGAATCCCCATCCCAAGCCATTCAGCAGCTTGGCACAGAACTGTTGTCTCATCTTCTTGCACAGGAACATTTTCAGCAAGATATTACAACAAAGAATGCAGTTGTTCCCCTTGTTCAACTTGCAGGAATTGGAATACTAAACTTACAGCAAACAGTAATCAAAGCATTGGAGAAAATCTCTACAAGCTGGCCAAAGGCAGTTGCTGATGCGGGAGGCATTTTTGAGCTTGCAAAGGTTATTATTCAAGACGATCCTCAGCCACCGCATGCACTCTGGGAATCAGCTGCTTTGGTTCTTTCTAATGTACTATGTTCCAATGCTGATTATTATTTTAAAGTCCCTGTGGTTGTTCTTGTAAAACTGTTGCACTCAACAGTTGAGAGTACAATTAGTGTAGCTCTTAATGGCCTAATAGTTCATGAAAGAAGTGATGCTTCAAGCGCTGAACAGATGATGGAAGCTGAAGCTATAGATGCACTGTTAGACCTTTTAAGATCTCATCAATGTGAAGAAGCATCTGGCAGATTACTTGAAGCTTTATTTAACAATGTGAAAATAAGAGAGATGAAGGCATCTAGGTATGCAATAGCACCTTTATCTCAGTATCTGTTAGATCCACAAACCAGATCACAGTCTGGCAAGCTTCTTGCTGCTCTAGCTCTGGGAGATCTTTCCCAGCATGAAGGACATGCTAGAGCCAGTGATTCTGTTTCTGCTTGTCGTGCATTGGTAAGTTTACTTGAAGATCAGCCAACTGAAGAAATGATGACGGTTGCTATTTGTGCATTGCAAAACTTTGTCATGAACAGCAGGACTAATAGGCGAGCTATTGCAGAAGCTGGTGGCATACTGGTAATTCAGGAATTGCTACTGTCTCCAAATCCAGAAGTTGCTGGACAAGCAGCATTGCTGATCAGATTTTTGTTTTCTACTCACACACTACAAGAATATGTGTCAAATGAGCTGATTAGATCTCTGACAGGTAGGTTAACTTTGTCATGCTTGTCAATACTATAGGCAATGAGTCATGCTCTTTTTTACATTGTGTAATTTTCTTTATTTAACTTGCAAATGTTAGTAATTCATTTAAGTACACCATTGTTAGGAGTCCCTGGAAAATTACTCTTTCCTTGTTTCTTGCTTACACAGACTATTGTATCATCTTTCCCTCAAATTCCGTGAAGGGTCCATGACTTTTCTTAATTGTATTCTTTCAGTGAATCCAATTGTAAAATACTAGCTTTTAATGTTTAAAGAAGAATAACACTAGAAAAGTACCAGTGGTGTTGCATTTATTGAGACTTCTTGTAGGGTTAACTACGATTTTTCTGGGCTGGGTACAAGATCCCATATATCATGTTTTATGCTGTGTTCAGTACTTCAGCTATCCATCAGACCTTCATGATTTGTTTAAATGGTAAGGATCGAGTTTTTTTTTTTTTTTTGATTGAGAAGCGAAGAAAGTTTTGAGCAAGAAGTCTAGTTGTATATTCACAGAGATTTATTTTTCCTAAGGTTTGTAGGTTTTGCCGTCAAATCAATTTGATCAGCATTTTGGTGAATTTTGACACTCGTTTAATTCTTGACATTTTGAAATATCAAAACCAAATGAATTTAAATGTGTATGCTATAGCAAGTAGCTCTTCATACTCTTCTTTTGCTAAGGTAATTGAAATTTGGATAAAACTTAAAGTTTCTTAGTTGTTTGTTATTATATTCTCTAATAAGTATATAAATATGTAGAGAAACTATTTTGAAAGATCTAATTATATGGTGTTGAGCTGTAAAAAAAATATTTACTTGTATTTTTTATTGGAGAACCTAAAAACAGATACCTAATAGTTGCATCTAAAGTTTTCTCCTTGAAAATTTTCAAGATAGTTTGATGCATGGGAATAGATAAATTTATCTTCTTTCCTTGTCTAAGTCCTTGGTTCTTTTCTCATCTTAGATTCTAGATTAATTCTAGTAAAATGGATATGGGACGAGATTTTCTGGTGCATAGCATCAAATTAATTACTTTTCTTCCCTTTATTCTTCTCCCTTTTTCTAATATAAATCCTCAATCTATATACATATTAAGAAATATAAATTCTCGCTTGTAATGAAGTGGATGATGCTTTTCTTGTTTTGTTTTATTTTTGAAGAACTATGTATTTCTTCTGGTTTAGGGAAAGAACAAATCCGCATATTGTTTTGTCATTGCTTTGTTGTGCTGAATATTTAATAGCCTGTCATTGGTTTATTATGCAGCTGCACTGGAAAGAGAGTTGTGGTCAACTGCCACAATCAATGAAGAGGTTTTGAAAACTCTGCATGTCATATTCATGAACTTCCCTAAGCTCCACGTATCTGAAGCGGCAACTCTTTGCATTCCTCATTTGGTAGGGGCACTCAAATCTGGTAGTGAAATGGCTCAGGACTCGGTACTAGACACCATGTGCTTGCTAAGACATTCTTGGTCAACCATGCCAATAGATATAGCAAAGTCTCAGGCTGTGATTGCTGCTGAAGCCATTCCCATCTTGCAAATGCTTATGAAAACTTGTCCCCCAAGTTTCCATGAGAGAGCAGATGGTCTTCTGCATTGCTTACCAGGTTGTTTGACTGTTACCATTAAGCGCGGAAACAACCTCAAGCAAGCTATGGGAAGCACAAATGCATTTTGCCGGTTGACAATAGGCAATGGTCCTCCCAAACAAACCAAGGTAATGATCCTTTTAAATAATAAAGTAGCTGGCTGCAAACCTGCAACTGCAAAGGCTCCCAAAGTATGTTCTGGCCTGTGTATTTAGTTGAAGTTCTTCAATTTTTGTGGGAAGTTGAAAATCCTAGTTATTCTTTGCAATCTATTGTTATTTTGTTTTTAACTATTACAAACCTCACTTTTTGTGTTCCTAGTCAATCAACAACACATCTGACGTTTCAAAACCTTTTATTTGAAATCATTAATCGTCTCTAGGTGCCGTGCACAATATAGCATTCCTTCCATATACGCAGAATTTGCCAGTTTTCAGTTCCCAAATTTCCAATGGCCCAAATAAGTTTCCAGTTTCTAGTTAACTTTAAAGATTATACAGCTACCATTCATTTTCTGTTCTTGTTAGGTTTTGAGTCACAGTATTTCTCCAGAATGGAAAGAAGGATTCACTTGGGCATTTGATGTACCTCCGAAGGGCCAAAAGCTGTATATCATATGCAAAAGCAAGAATACTTTTGGGAAGGTAACTTTATTTTCTTCTTCAAGCGATTTCTCATTCTCCATCTTTCCGTGTAATGAGTGACTACCTGTTGTTCTGAAAGGATGAATTACTACTCTCCCACTTGTAGTTTGTGCAATTCTTATTATGTTAGTGGTAGGACCTCCTTCTTTTTTTTTCCTTTTTTTTTTTTGGGCTGTTGATGAGCACGCCTTCTTATTCTTTATGTTAGTTGCCTTAAAGGGAGGCACACTAAAATGAGTAATTGATCCCAATTGCCATATAGGTATAAATGGATCCCCGCACTTGCTTTGAAATCACTGACGGGAACTTTGTGCTTATTTTGCTCCAGGCAACTCTTGGAAGAGTTACTATCCAAATTGATAAAGTGGTAAACGAAGGAGTTTATAGTGGAATATTCAGTCTTAATCATGACAGAAACAAAGATGGCTCTTCCCGAACTCTTGAAATTGAGATTATATGGTCCAACAGGATCTCTGATGATGATCTTTGAATACTCAGGCTGGTAGCTCCGAAGTAATTAGCGAAATTGGTTTTGCTTGTAATTGTTAACATATTTTGAAGGTCCAGTTTTGCAGTCTGGTGGATCAGGTTTCTTGAGTTGCAAGTGTAAATTAGTTTTGAAGGTTTTCAGAGGCTGGGGTTTGGAAAGAAGGCTCTCCCACGAAGTGGGTAATTTAAAGATGGTTAAATTGTACAGGTCAGTTAATAGGAATTACCTGCATAAAGCAGAGGAAGAAATGGCATTTTAAGTCAGAATGATATCAAAAGCATTATTTTTTTTTTCAACGCTAGGAATGGGGATTTCATGTCACATGATTCTACTGTCAAGTGGCTATGTTTTATGCCTGTGAGCCACAGAACGGTTAAATGCTATGATCAGATATGCCATTTCCACTGTGTCACGAACAAGTTTTTTATTACATTCTGTACTCAATCACATTCTCTACACATTAAGGTGCAAACTCATCCAAGTTTTTTTTTTCTTTTTTTTGAACAAAAACCTAAACTGACCAACCTGATTTATTCTTCCTATATAAAGTCTTATGGTTACTTTCCATACATGAGAGCCAATATCCATCTGCTGCTCTGACCTGCCAGTCTTGGAAATGATGACATAGCTTCTTGATATCTTCACCGATTAATCCAATCTGGCTGCTTGTTGAGGATTGTTGATCTTCAAAATTGCCCTCACCTCTATTGTCCAGATAGACACCCTCAACTGCACGTTATTATCCCTGTCAAAATTTTCTGCTGCTTGAACGATCAATCCCCTTCAGAAAGTTGAGTTTTAGATGTTTTCCTCTCAACTGCAGAACCCATAGTCCTGATAATTTGACCATATTTCCACGAAACAACACTGAAGAAACTAAGCTTCTGAGGTTTCTTATGTTTAGTGCATAAAGGTCCCATGGACCAGTCATTTTCCCAGTTTACTTGAAACCGATGCCCTTCATCTTCAACATCTTAATGACACATTGTACATGTGTGTGGTGATGCTTTTGTAAGTTCTTAATTGGCGAGGTACCTCTCACAAACTTCTATGTTTTTTTTTTTGGCCCTGACACAAAATTCTACGTTGAAAAACCAAAAATATTAAATTTTTTACACAAATTGAGATCCTTCCAAACAGGAGTCTCTAAATGACCACGGAAACCAAATAAGCCGTGTGCCTAATGTCACGGGGTCATTACCCTCTCTCCAAAAGACGCGCCGTTTAGAGTGTGCAACCCCCCGTTTATAAGCCCCTTCACCTCCCCAGGTCCAATCGATGTGGGACGTTACACTCTCCCACGGCCAATCCGTGACGCCCTCGTCACGGGTGGCCCACCGGTGGGGCCCCCCTGGGCCAAACCCGAGGCAGGCTCTGATACCACTTTGTCACGGGGTCATTACCCTCTCTCCAAAAGACGCGCCATTTAGGGTGTGCAGCCCCCCGCTTATAAGCCCCTTCACCTCCCCAGGTCCAACCGATGTGGGACGTTACACTCTCCCACGGCCAATCCGTGACACCCTCGTCACGGGTGGCCCACCGGTGGGGTCCACCTCTGAACCAAACCCGGGGCAGGCTCTGATACCACTTTGTCACGGGGTCGTTACCCTCTCTCCAAAAGACGCGCCATTTAGAGTGTGCAGCCCCCTGCTTATAAGTCCCTTCACCTCCCCAGGTCCAACCGATGTGGGACGTTACACTCTCCCATGGCCAATCCGTGACGCCCTCGTCACGGGTGGCCCACCGGTGGGGCCCCCCTGGGCCAAACCCGAGGCAGGCTCTGATACCACTTTGTCACGGGGTCATTACCCTCTCTCCAAAAGACGCGCCGTTTAGAGTGTGTAGCCCCCCGCTTATAAGCCCCTTCACCTCCCCAGGTCCAACCGATGTGGGACGTTACACTAAACATGCGAAAGCAACATCCCCCGGTTGATCAGATATAAGAAGCAGCTGCAATAACCAATGCTGATCTAGGACGAGTAAAATTAGCAATAGCCATCCAAGCTGGAGCTTATCGTTGCACCCATGAAGGTATATTTTTTAATCTTCATAATTATAAATAATGATTAATTTTTTTTTTGTTTTAATCCTTGAGTATCATTCAAAATTATGAGTAAACATATAATTTAGTTTCTAAACAATATACCTCCTTGTGATTTAGTTTTCGATTTTGTTTTTATTATACAAATTAGTCATTCAAATAGAGATAGACAAAATACTTAAATCCAATAAATATTCATAAAATTTAGCCGCTTGAATCTGGAGATGAAAAAAAAGGATGTAGCTGGGAATTATTTTGAATATTTGTAAGGGTCTCAATCCAAGTCCAGTTCTAGATGGTACCATATTTTCAGTTAGTAAGAGAATATTATTTTTACACATCATATTTTAATAAAAAAATCTTTAAAATTATACTATACATAAAATAATGATATAAACTATAAATAAAGATTACCCGTCTCTCGGTGCTATCCCGCAGGTGAAAAGCTCAGTGCTAGTTTGGCAGCGCGTTGGGAAACCACGGTAAAGAAGAAGCTTCAAAATGTTGCTTCCTTCAAAACGTGGTTTGGAGATGGGCTACCGATTTTCCAAACACAGTATCAAGCACTCAGCTTTCAGCAACATGGCTCCTTTTTTTTTTTTTTTAATTAGTGAAAATACTTTATCCCCTTTTAAAAAAGAAAAAAGTAAAAGTAAAAGTACTTCATTGAAAAGGCAAAAGATCGAGACAGACCAAAAGAAAGAACAGGGCACAACAAATAATTTCACGGACTACATTAGGGAGAAGCCGACTTCACAAAAATTTAAGTATTCTGATCACTAAATTTGTTTTAAAATTCACATTTTATTGATATAAAAATTCAAGTAAAGATCTCAAACAATTTCAATTTTCAAAATACTCAATCTCCTAAAAAATAAAACTTTTATGAAATTATTCTAATCTAACTAATGGAAACCACTATTTTAGAATATAAGTTAAGGGATTAAAGAAGAAGCCATACAAATCAAAAACATAAAAAGAAAAAAAAAAAGAATTTTGTTATGGAGGGATTGAACTCTCCAACATCAATCTTCATTGATTTTTGAGATTTAAGCATAATAAGAATAAAATATTATTCATTATGAATCTCAAACTTATCATATGGCTGAAAGTTTGAAGCAAAGCTAGAAAAAACGACACACTCCTGAGATTTAAGGACAGGCAAAAATTGACATGCAAGTAGAGTCAGGCTTCCCTCCCTTTCCTTCTCTGTTTTCTGGAAATGGAATCTTGCGTGCTGCTCAAGCTTATAACGACAATTTAGATCGTCCATGTTTTTTCAAACAAAATTTTTTTTAATTATTTATATTTATATTTTGATATTTTTTAATTTTGAAAAAATAAAATATATGATAAAAACAGTTTTTTAACTTTCACCAAATAATTTTTTATTTTTTAACTTTAATATTATTATTTTTTAAATTCTATCTAATAAAAATTAAAGGATTATTTTTATTTTGTTTTTTATTTTTAAAATAAACAATATCAAAATAAAAAATAAATAATTAGAATTGCAAATAATAATAATAGAAGGTCCAAATCTATATGGATAACCTAGAATCTAGATTGCTGCTTGAGTAGAGAGATTCCATTTCCCTTTTTTCTCTCCTTGTTTTCTTCCCGCTTTCAATTTTCTCTTGTTGGAAAAATTATAAATTTTTGAAATACTTTTGTAATAATTATAAATATAAGTAACTGGTCATTATATGATCAAAATGCTGTTCAATCATAATGTATAAAATTTTATTGTATTTCTAGTTTTCATTTTATTATATATATATATATATCACATAAAAGTTTTAGTAGTCTCTGACTTAATTCACGTAAAATTTGATTTGATTAATCTTTTTAATATAGTTTAGAGTAAATAATTTATTTCATGAAAAATAAGTTCCTTAATATATATATATATATCTAAGAAAAAAAATTATACGCAATTTGTTATACCTTCATTATCAAATACTTCAATTAAAATATAACAAAGCATATGATTATCCCCTAATAATATGATAAATATATAATTTTTACAAACAATTATATGATTTTTAATTAAATAATATATCTATTCTGTTATTATTAACAAATTATATAATTGTCATATTTTAATTAAAAAAAATAAGGAACTATATATAAATATAATCCCTTTTTTTGATCTTTTTTCTTTTAATACTAAACCTTTTTTAGTTTTGTTTTACAATATTTCATTCTTGCCTGAGAAATATTGGTTTCAAACGTTTATAAAATAATAAAAAAAGAAAACTTAAATTAAAGGATTGGAATTTAAAATTTAATTAGAAGTAAATTAATAAACAAATTCTTTAAAATCATTCTACTTTGGTCCAGTCCTCTAGTGGATTTCGTTTAATAATATCTTCTCAAACTAAAGATTCATATCATCAAACACAAACGCGCGCGAATATAAAGTAAGTTTTTGAGTTATTATTCTTAAACTATAGTTGTTTGACCCCTTTTTTTGTGTGTTGCTTTTTTTAAAAAAAAAGTTCGTCAAATTTTGGTCAAAACTACCACTAATTATAAATATAAAAGTAGAAAAGAGTCGCACTCTGTTCATAAATTATAAACAATGCGACTCATGCATTGAATTATAAATTAGTATTTTTTTTCTTTTTCCTAACACTTCCTATTAAAATTGAATGATAGAACACAGCCCTTGTGTTGACATCTGAATTCTCTACTACTCTTTCATCTTGACCCTCAAAGCAGGAGAGTTGTAAGATTTTATATGTTTTTCTCTTTTTTTTAAATAGAACTTTGCTACTCGAAGAAGAGCAGTAGAAAATTCATTTTGCCTTATGTTGCTGGTACAGAAGCCCACATAGTTTTATTAAAAAAAGAAAAAAAGGTTCACTCTCCCAACCATTTAGAATAGTGAATAAAGCTTGTTTTGATATTACTTTTTTGTAAATAGGTTGTTCTTAATCAAAACTGGAAAATTAGATATTCACAGCATTTGTAAAAGTTTAGACGTATAGAATTTTTTTTTCCTTAATTCATGGACTCAATTTTTGTGGCGACATACACCCAAGCATTGTTTTCATCAAGCCTTAACACATAATCCACATCATTTCCTCCTAATTCTTGGATGCATGTAATGTCAAATGTCAAGCCATTAGTAGTTAATCGCAAAAATTAATCTCACTCAGCAGTGTGGGCACTACAAGGGACAAGATGAAATTGTGCTATTTATTTGTCTGTTTTAAACCTTCTAGTATGCAAATAAAAAATTGTATCATCTAGCGGCCAATTTTCATATGGGCATTCTCTGTTTACAATTTATTCACAATATGTAGTATCATAAGTCGCAGTATCTGGTAAGATAACCAAAATGGCTGCGCAATGCTGCGAAAAAATCATCAAAATTTCGACCCATACTGTTAATACAGGAAAGCCCAATGGACAGCCATAGTTGTTCACATAGCATTGGTGTATTATTTGGGAAGCCTATCACAATTGGCAGAAACCCATCCAATCTGCTTTTTCTCGTTGTCATAAATCACCATTTTATCTTGTAAAAAGATGTCTGTTGAAACCAAAAGGTAAGATAAATATCATATTATTAAATTAGAAAAAAAAAAGGGTTTCTTCTGATGGTGTGTCTTACCTCCAATAATGTTAAGACTTCCTAGTCCAGCTTCAGTGCCGTTTAGAATTCCCAAGCAGACATTGCCATGTTTCTGAAAAAGGACATAGCCTGTAAGAAATGTGATTTCGTTTTGTTATAAGAGGGAGAGAAGAAGCAGCTCACAGTGAGAATGAGATAAGCTGATGGTGGCAGTTGCAGCTGCACATTCTTTGTCTTTGTGAAGCTCAGTGTTAAGGGCTTAAAAAGGTTGATGACATCACGTAAAGATTTGAATGGCTTTGCACCCTTCCAGCAAACTGGAAGGGATGAATCTGCGGTTGTTCTAGTCAATTGCTTTCCCTTTAAATCATCAAGTATCTGAATCATGAATCAAAGGATCACTAGCAGAAGATGCAATAAACAAGACGATGAAGTTGATGAATATAAATAAGTTGGGGGTTTTTTCATTTCCATCTCACCGTCTTAACAATGGCTTGGTAAGCTTGGGAATTAAAGTATGAGTAGGAACTCCCACTGTCAAATATAACCTGAAGACCCTTAACAGTAGTTGGCTTTGCATTGAAAAACAGATCGGCTGGTCCTGAGGTGTAGTGTTTTCTGAAGCCATGATTGTATATAAGTTCTCATTAGCGGCAATGGACAACCATTTCCGAACTAAAAATATGAAATTTTGACAAAAACTCTATTTTGCTTGTGGAGAGATGGCCCCATGATCAGCTTAATACTCCACAAAATTTTCATATCATTCTAGTACTTGAAACTATAGCGCAGAAATTTTTGTTCATGACAAATTTATGTCATATGAAAAGATTTCATATATTTAAATATCAAAAAATTTGCAGAATATCAAATCCACGATGCTATCTCTCAATTATCAAAATAAGATTGTCTTTTCTTTTCCCTTTTAAAACTTACACGGAGGAACCAGGCAAAATTGGTGTCCAAGAAAGTCCAGAGAAGGGAATGAGATCATCTCCAAAAAATAAAAAACCTCCTCCTCGCTCACTTAGACAGTGGCCCACCACATTGCGGACCAGGCCGAGAGAAGTAAGCTGTGACAAAAAGCTTGCCTTGCCATTGCCAAGGCCTAGGACTCCTGCTGTAGAAGGTGGAGATGTTGGACCAGAATAGGTTTGATCGTAGCCACACCTATCATCCAACATATATAAAGAAACTGTCAATAAATTATGAGAATGGAAATTGGAGGCAGTGTGATGAGGATAGAGACAGCTATAACACTGACCCGAAGGCCACCCTTGGACGTATGACGGAGCCATTGGTGAACCGAAGGGGAATGTAGTCTCGGACTAGCACACCAAGAGATGACCCATGGTCTGCATACTCAACCTCATAGTCGCATTGCTCATTAGGGGTTTGACAATGATGGCTTGTTGATGACTGCACTCCTGCACACAACTGGTCCCCACACTGCACAAGGTTCTTGTTGGGTTTATAAAGTTGATTCCGAGGCTGCACACACCCCATGTCATGAATTAAGATCATCATTCATACTGTCAATATGCATCAGAACTTGCGAGTTAACCTGTATAACCCTTAATATCTTTGAATTTATAAGTTTTGATCCATTTACCGGGTCGTCACAGGTCAACCAGGTCGTCACAGGTCAACCCGCTTAACATTACTAATCAAAGACCGGTTAATTATTAAGTTTACCTTGGTGCAACCTTTACATGGTGCGTCGCACTGTACCCAAGTGAGGTCGCTACCGGAGTCAATGTCAAGGTCGTAAGATTTAGGCGGATTGCCAATGTTCAGGGAAACTGAGTAATACCTGCATATAGAGAAACACACTGATATTTTGATCTATCATTATAATTTAAATTTGACAAGAAAAATGAGCTCATTTTTAGAGATTCAACTTCTGTAAGGGAAATTGTTCGAGTTTGACATTGATCGGGTGGGTCAACCCTATGAAGGTTTACAAGGAGATGTTACCAAAAATGGAAACAACAGAGAAATTCGATACAAACGAAGATAACTCTGAAATTTCCTCAGAAAGTAATCAGAAATAACGTTAGAAGAACCGGCAGAGCTCAGATTAATATATAAGAGCAAACCAAAAACAAACCCAGAAACCCTTTAAAGAAACAAACTTGGAAATTTAGAGAGAGTAAACAAACAGTAAGTTGATTTTACTTGATAAAGAAGTATGATCGGACAAAATTTCAATAATCAAGAAATTGAAAGCAGACATACCCCAGGGGATATACATTCCCTTGAACCCGGAAAACAACCGAGGAGCCGGTGCGATTATTAGAAGTTGGTTGTGCGGGCTTTTTGGTGAGACGGGGTTGATTGGCTGCCGAGAAACAGAGAGGGAAAATAGCAGACAATCCCAGAAAGAATAAGAGAACCAATGCGATTCCCCTGCTTTGCACGTCCATCTTAAAAGCGATATTGCGTGAAGAGGTAGTATCGATGACTCAAAAAGGTCGTGACCAAATCGAAGGGAAAAGTCGAAAAATGGAAAATGAAGGAATTCGGGACACTGAAGCAGAGCCCTCTGGTCCCTGGTTTTGAGCATATGGACCCAACTTGGACTTTTAAATGGTTACCGGAGCTAATTACATCAGCAAAATAGGATTTTTTTTTAAATTAATTATTGAGAACTTTGAATTCAACTGGGGACGGGGCGAGACTTTTAGATTCACTAATCAATAAAATACTAAAAAATGAGATGAGAGAAGCTAAGGAAGTGAAGTTTCCAAGAACGGCGAAACGACCGCGTCGGCGTTCTAGAACGCGGAAAGGTGCGCGTGCCTCGAGGATGCCCTCAACACGGTTGCGTTTACTAAGCGAGAGGTAAATAAATAAATAAAATAAAAATAAAAAATAACACTTATGATTTAATTAAAAAATAAATTAATAATAATAATATAATATATTTTTAATTATTAATTTCTTTAATTCTCATTTCCTTTTTTTTTTTTGCTATTAAGTATAGTCTCAACAAATTACATTTATCTGTTGTTACTGTAACCTTCTGAATAAATAAATAAAATAATTCTTTTAATAAATTTTTTAAAAAAATTCAGAGATAAATAAAAAAAGAGAGAGGTAGACTCCACTTTATACGAGACCACAAGATAGGGGTAGGCTTTACCTTTTTTTTCTTTTTCTTTTTCTGAACTTCTTTTAAAATTAACTTTTAAGTTATTAAATAAAAGCTCATTGTTTTAAATTTAATTTTTTTTAATCGATTGATTCTTCACTGCACAGTAAGATATCCTGAGTCACACTCTGCACAAATAGTTGAAATTAATGAAGCCCGATATCTTAATTACACTTACCCGATTTTGGTATTTTTTTAGCCTCAAATAGTATTGATTTGTGCTGGATTAAAATTTTTTTATTCTTTTAAAAACGACATTTATTTGAATTTTCTTCAATTTGATGGTTAATACTATTATATTATTTCAAGACTTTCAAATGATAAATTAATAATAAATACAAATTGTGTTTTTTTCCCCTTTCGATGAAATTTTTATTTTATTTTATGCATATTATATAAAGCAATTGTACATAAAATCAATTTAAAAAATAAATAAATAAAAGTACTGTGCCCAACTTAAGCCATAGTCTATTAATCTTAGATTAGCCTAATATTATAAAGTAGTATTTGGTAGGGTTGGAAGAATTTTTACGGAATAGAAAGGAGAATTGGATGAAATTTTATAATTTAAAATTATATTTGGTATAATATAAAATTAATTTTTTTAAATATTTGATAGGGTAAAAATAGTATATGAATGGAAATAAAAGATAAGCAAATAACCAGCCAATTTTAAAGCCCAAAAATTTAAAAACTAATTTTTATTAATTAAAATTTTAAAAAAGAATATTATGATTAAAAATGTCACGTTAAATGTATTTATACTAAAATATTTTAAATTATATAAAAAAATATTATTCAAAAGTTTAAAATAATTTTTTTGTATCGATCAAAATAATTTTAAATTTTAAAATATTTCAATATAAATTATTTTTATTTGAAATTTTTAACTGTAATTTTTTAAAACAAAAAAAAATCACTATCATTTGAAATAAAATAATATTTTTTTACTTTTTCTTTCTTGAACAATAATATTCTTCTACAATTTTAATGGAATGAATAGTGTCATATAGTATGGAAGATGAAGCTATTGATGAATGAAGATTTAAGCCTGCCAAGCATAATTGTTTACCCTTTTTATCTCTCTCTCCATTTCCTCACATTCCTTTCAAGGTTGCTACTACACATGGCCTAAGATAAACTATCCCCATCAATATATGCTAACAAATTATTGTAGACCGAGTCAATTCACTTTGACAGCACTGTAAGCAAGACAAAAGTTTGATTCAATTATCGAAAGAGAGAGAGAGAGAGACAGAGTTAAAAACAAATCTCACGAGTTGTTGGGGACACATATATTATTATGTCACTCAATTATCGTGTAATAACACATCATAAACTGTAATCTAATCTCATCATTCACAATATCATGATATATAAAACGATTCGTTTTCTGATAAAAAGGGAATGGCAATTGGTTAAGCAAATCTGTCAGAAAAGAAAACATGTGCGCATATTCCCAGATTCGCTAACAGACCGTGGCGCTGTTCATAACAGCATTCTTGGATGTCTTGGCCTAATCCTCCTCCCGGAATAGTAAATTCACTTTATGCTCTGCTTTTCCTTTTGACTCTTATTCACGTCTGTTTTTCACCTCAAAACAGAAAACAATTTTAGGGTTATATTATTGAATCCCTACCCAAAAAAAAAAAAATCAGTAAGAATAAAAACTACTGATGTGGAGTTAATTTATAAAAATTAACATCTCATAGTTTTTTTTTTTCAGCCACTAACCTCTTATAGTTTAGAAAGAAAAAAAAAATCAATAAAGTAAATTTGAACTATAGCATAAATAAATCTTATAAATCTAAAAATATATACACCTAAAACCTAAAACATTTTAAGCTTAGTTAGGAAATAATTAAATTTATTTGTAGACATAAATGCTATAATTTCATAATCACTATTATTTTAAAATTTATACGAGTAATCTATCATTTGCTCATTACTCCCTCTTTTTTTTTGGGGGGGTTTATAGAACTTTCTACGGATGATCCCATGTATTTTTTTCACTCATCCTAATAATTGATCGGGCTAATAAAAGGCCTTGTTTTTGGTTCCCCATGCATCCATCTCCCTGCACTCCCGTTCTCCTCTATCCCTCTCTCATGGTGGACGTCCCTCCCATAACCTCCATTCGTAAACTCAGCAGATCATACAAATCCCTTGTCAGAAAATGGTTTCGCTGTAAGAAACCACCGTCCCCCACCCAAACCCCCATTTCTGTTGTAGATTCAAAACATAACCTCAAACGCCAAATCCCATCTCAGCAGGTATCTTTTTATTTTTTGGGAAAATTATTCTAATTTGCATGATGAAAATGGTTAATTATCTATATTTTTACAAGAAGAGCATCCAACTTACCATCCCTTTATCCAAATCCTCACCGTGCCCTGAACTTGTGTTTTAATTCTGACTTCATATTCCATGAACATATAAATCTTCACCTTGTTTGTTTCAGGACGTTGTTGAAGAAGGAAACCTAGAAGAGACAAGTACCAGGATTGAGATTAAAAGCTTCAGATCATGCGATGGCTATTCTTTGGGAGGCAATAATGAGGCTGCGAGTCCTAGACGTTTTTATAGGCATAAAAGCGCAGATAAGTGTTTTCCTTCCATCTCTGCCCTATCTAGGAATGTGAGCAGAAAGAGTCGCACCGCAACGTCGTCGCCTATTACTATGTGTAACGGCAAGAGCAGGGAGAGGGAGAGGTATGATTCTGTACACACCAACCCTTCTACACCCAAAAGCGCCAGTGATTCAAAAAATGTGTTCAGTCGTAGGATCATGTATTCTAACTCTTCTGGGATACTAAAACCCCCACCAATCGAACAAGAGCTCCAATGCACCCTCGAAGATTTGTGCTATGGATGCAAGAAAAAGATCAACCTCACCAGACAAATCCCCACACATTCTGGGTTCGTTTCCATAACCCCTTTCATTATTATTTAGTGCTTCTTTTATTGATTCCATCTTTCTCTGAAACTATAATTCTAAATGTAGACAAATGGAATTTAGGAGATTGCACTTCTAGAGAAGAGGTTTAGCCCGAATATTAAATTCTAGAGTACTCCTAATCGTAACAACAAAAACAAAAATAAATTTAATTTCATGTGTTTAATATGTAGTTTTTCATAAAATTATCCTAGGTGACATTGTGTTGTAAAAAAAAGTTTACGTGTTATGCTCTTAAAAAGCTTGAGCTAAGTATTTTCCATTTCGAAATTGCTTTAAGAAAACTTATTATGCTTGCTAATTTTAGTTTATTGTAAGCAGGGAAATTGTGGAGGAAGAGGAAGTGCTAACGATAAATGTAAAGCCTGGATGGAGGAAAGGAACAAAGATTAAATTTGAAGGAAAAGGGAATGACAGACATGGGGCATACGAAGAAGACGTAATCTATTGCATCTCCGAGAAAAGGCACCAATTATTTAGAAGAGAAGGGGATGATTTGGAACTAACTCTAGAAATTCCTTTACTAAAGGCTCTCACTGGCTCTACAATTTCAGTCCCACTATTGGGGGGACAACACATGGATTTGACAATGGATGATCAAATTATATACCCTGGCTATCAGAAGATAGTCACAGGCTTAGGTATGCCAATCTCCCAAGAACCAGAAAACAGAGGAGACTTGAGAATTACATTTCTTGTACAGTTTCCCACACAACTTACCCATGATCAACGATCTCAGGTTGTTAACATTTTACAAGATTCTGGTTGATTAATGACTTTCTGATATTTACCCTGCGTAATTTCAGATGCCTTTTTTTTAAATAAATAGAGTTTTACATCGAGGTTCATAGTGCACAGCGATATATTCCATGAAAAAAAGAGTACATATTTTAAATTGAAGAATACTTGTAATCCTGGCAGAATGACAATCAAAACACAGTATTTTACACATCGTTAGAAACCAAGTCTGATTTGCAGAGCCACTTTTGGAGTTTGTCTACATTTTTAAACAAACTTCGAAGACGAACTAGTATCAGCAAAATTTTCATGCTACACAATGCATTAGATTTTTTGACTGGTATCTGCCAAAGCATGCTTTTGTACAAAGTGGTACCTACCATGAAAATTTTCACAGTGCAAAGAGTCAATGGTATAGTGAAGAAAACTTGTAATCCTGGCAAAGTGAGAATCAAAACAGCGTACATCATTAGAAAGCTAGTCCAATTTTCAAAGCCACTTTGAAGTTTGGTTGCATGTGTAAACAAATTTCAAAGAAGCATAAATTGGCCCTTTTTTTTTTTTGGGTATAAAAAAGAGAATTGAACTTGCAACTCTCTATCTAAATTGCCTCCTAACCAGAGTCAACTGGTATAGTCTGAGGTGGCAAATTTAATGCTAGGCAAATCATTATCTTATAAACGCCGCTAATCGTGATGTGGTAAACCAACAGATTTGTTATAACCAGTTGTTTAAAGTAGAAGAACCAAGGGAATACCAACCCTAGACTTCAATTCCATCACACTGCGATGTTTTAAAGTTTATAGAACACTAACAGGAGGAAATGAAACTGGTAGCAAAACCAAGACCGTATTGTAGCCCCTACCCAGCTTATATTTTTCTGGTCTGTATTCACAAATATGTTTTAACTAGAAGCGGCTGGGCTGATAACACGGGTCCTAACGTAAATAAGTTTTAAATTTTAAAAATAGATTAAAAGAAGAGATAAAAAAATGCACACAACTGAAGAAAGAAAGTTAATTACTGTTCCGAAATTAATGGTATCGAATAATTTTTTTAATTTATAGTTAAATTACTCTTTTGGTTTTTAAATATGATTCTTGTAGTTTCTTTCAACATTTCATTCAAATTTTATCAGTGCAACTTACCATTTGATATCTTAACAATTTGATTAAACATGATTTATGCTAACTAAAAATAGATGATTAAGTCAAATTAATTCACATTCATATATATGGCATGTAATGTAATTTATATTAAATGACTTAAGTGACTTGATTTAAATTATGTATATTTAGAGTGTTAATATAATATATAATTGATTATTCTAATAAAAATTTAATAAAATATTAACAAAATTTTAATGTCAATAACTAAATTAAAATTTTAAACTATAAGGATATGATTATAAAATTTTTTATTGTGTAAACCAAATTAAAAATCAAATGAAACTATATAAAGAATAAAAAAATAATTTAACCTTAATTTATTCTTATGGGGACATAATTAAAGGCTAAACTACACATTAGGCCACAAAGACGTAAGCCATGCATATTTCAAGAGCCTATGAGAAACTAAAGGAGCATGCATTGAACTATTCGATACATTGGTTTGACAATTGAAAATTAGCAATTAAATGATAAAATTAATATTTAAACTCCTATAATGTTTTAATAACACGAGACTCCGCCCAAAATTTTAGCATTTTATACATGCCTCCAAATGTTTAGACTATTTGTGTACAAATACAAGCATATTACATGCTTCCTGATCTACAACATACAATAGATCAGGTAAAGAAAACTGTTTGTATATTTAGATTAGCTAAATATATTTTTTTCATCAATTTTCTCAACTCTAAAAAGAAATAAATGTTAGATTTAAGTACAAATTTTAAAAATGCTTAATTTTTTAATCATTTTCTTCCCTTCTTCTTAATTCAAGCACACCTAATATACCACCAGAAATTTAGCGCTTTTATTTTATATCACTTTCTTGCGTTAAGAGTAAGCGACTGATTAATGAAGTTGTGTTTTCTCGCATGGGATGTACATACCTAATTCTACTTGATCTATTGTTTTATACACGTACGGTTTTCTCCTCTGAAAATAAAAGAAGCAACCCAACTGCTAGAGCTAAAATAAACCATGGTATTGCTTGGAGCCAAAGAAAGGAAAACTTCCGCGTCCCGATTGTCTACACTTCGCAGAGGCTATGCACAGCGTGCACTTCGTAGATACGACGCTGTTTTGGGTGTTTATTACAAGAAAAAGAAAAAAACCATCTGAGCCGTCCATTGGAAGCTGATCTCCACCTTCCATTAAAACCTCTATTTGACCCATTTTGATCCATTATCACAAATCCAAAATGCAAACTATCGTCTCCACTGAGTAAAGCATCTTCTCACACTCTGTTTTGAAGCATGATCTCATGGGTTTTCTGAAGTAAATTTCATAAGTTTGTTGTGTGATCGTCGATCTTGTAGTAAGCTTCTAACCCAACCTTATTACTCTGCCTCTCACACTATGTTCTATTCTTGCCATTCTTCTTTACATACCCATCAATTTTTTTTCTCCTTTTTTACCTTGGTTTGGGTGGCTTTAAGGGGGTTCGAACTAACTCCAACCTAGTGGCGTCTTTGATTATGTACGTAGTTTTCTCAGGTACCCAAAAGAAAACATGGGGTGGTTTCTCTTTTGATTGTTTCATACAATGGAAGTTGTTAATCAAGTTGGCGATTCCAAGCTACGTCTCTGTTTGCTTTGAATGGTGGTGGTACGAAATCATGATTTCGCTCCATGGGGTTCTAATGAATCTTAAAGCCATTGTGGTTTCCATAGGAATTTTCGTCCAAACTGCTTCTTTTCTCTACATTTTCCCATCTTCCATAAACTTAAGTGTGTCTACATTTTCTCTGTTATGTGTAAGTTGCTCGTTTTGTTAATATGTGGCATAACTTTGTTGGGTTTAAGAGATTGATTTTGCTGGAGATTGATTTTTCATTGACTTAATTCTCTATTTTTCAATTTACACTACGTATATATCAATTTACACCTTCATCTTTGCCTCATGTTTTTCAAAAAGTGAAAAAACTACCCATATCTTAACCACATTTTTAATTTATCCATGTTATCTGAACAAACTTACAGCATATAAAAATACCCACGAGCTTGTATTAAACACTTGCAGCATTTAAAAAGTCATGGCAGTATATAAAAAACTCGCATCAAACCCACGAGCTGCACCCTATATGAAAGAATGAAGTGATTATCTATCCAAGTTATATTTTTCATTATCACTTTGATAAACAATGAAAATGATTTCAAAAATTATTATTATCATCATTATTATCATTATTTGATTAAACTTGCAGCAAACCCAAGCGTTTCCTAATGAAACCAAAAATCAGGTGCAGAAAATGATGGATTATTGGGCAAGGGGGTTGTGTAATGGTGTCAAAATGAAAAGTTTAGGAGGCTTCAAATAGATGGACTAGATCTCTTGCATCGGATGGCTAGAATGCATTTTCATAAGTGAGCTCGCATGGCATATTTTGATCTGTTGGATGCATTGGAGGGCGAGTATTTAAGCACTAAAACGATACGTTTCATTGAAATGCAAAGCGAGACGCAGGAAGCGAAGTGCAGAGAATTGGAACGCAATCTTTGACTGCTTGAGAAAGTTTCCACAAGCCATCAGCTTTTTTAATAGATGGATGTCTTTTCAAAGCTCGGAGTTTGACTATGAACCTAATAGTTGCCCAAGTTGTCTTAAAATAACTTATCATTCCAGCTTCGCATAGTTGCGTATCAGAATTGCGCTTCTCCTACTCCTACTCTCCCCAAGATTCCTTTCCCTTTAGTAGTTCCCACCCTTTTTTCTTACTTAGCTTAACCTCTCCTATAATATTTTTTTTTGGGGTTATTGCACTCGTGTACTTTTTAATACCTTCATACAGTGCTCATAGAAAAAAATCTCAAATAAGTATATATTATATTTAATTTTTTATGCATGTGAGTTATGCATTCACTGCATACAGCTGCAATCGGAAATTAACTCCTGTTGTCAGGATTCAAAACATAACAAAGATTTCATATTTGGTCGATGCGTAAACGAAAAGGGAATAGTATATCATCTGCTTTGATGTTCAACTTTAATTACTAGGAAACACACTGTAAAATTCTCACACTAATAATTTATGAATTTAATCCAATATTAATAATTAAAGTACGAATTTTGAGTTATATCCGAACCCTCGTAGAATTATTCTTATTTTACTATTAAACATCACTCACATCACTAATGCTTTTATATCAAATTAATAGTAAGTATCCTAAATTCAACACAAATAAAGAATACAAAGGTATGCAAATAATAGCCCTATCAACTAAAATAATCAACATATCTATTCATATTGAACCCTGATTTTTTAAAAGATGAAAAACAAAACAGAAACAGAAAGAGGTGATCGTGGGTAGATTAATTGAACCAAACCCCTCCAGCGAGCATCCCAGAGATGTGTGTGTGTATATATATATATATATGTGTGTGTGTGTGTACGTGTTAGGAGTGGGATCATAGGAATACACGGAGGCACAGAGAAAAGCACAGTCGCGTTGGGCCAAACAATAAGGAGATTCCCAGTTTGCGTTTTGGGGCTATCGTGGCGGCGTGCTCTTGGCAGATCATAATCCAAAGGCCGGAGAGTCAGGCAAACGATATAAAAACCCGACCCAAATGGCCGAGCGTGTGTCACTCACACTTTCATTGCCATTACCGTCCCAATCGTCTCCAACCAGAATGGCTGCTTTTGGTGGTGGCGCCGCCACCGTCTCTTCTCGCATCCTCTCCTCCGCTACCAGAGCCTCCGCTTCCCTTGCTTCTTCTGCTCGTTCACCTTCCTTCTTCTCTTCCTCATCCTCCTCTTCTCTCTCCTCGCTCAAATGCCTAAGATCCTCTCCTAGCATTTCTCACCTCTTCCTCCGTCAGGTTTCATTTCTTTCTATTTAATGTGTTTCCTGCGTGCGAGCTTTTGTTCTCTTTCTTAAGCTTGAGTTTGCGATTGGTTTTTTTGTATTAATCATTCGCGATTTTCAGCGAAGAGCTGAGGTTCGTGTATCGAGCGGAGGATACAGCACAGTGTCTGCGCCGAAGTCGTCTGCGACCGATCCTGATCAATTGAGGAGTGCTAGAGAAGATATTAAGCAGCTTCTCGGGGCTAAGTTCTGCCATCCAATACTGGTAATATTTAGACATTTTCAACATTTTCTGTAAACTCACTCTTTGTAGAGGGATATAACTATTGAGGTCGGAGTGTACTTGTACTAATTTATCTTCTTATCTTGTATACCTTTTAGAAGGCTTTTGAACTTATATATCTGCAATGGTATGAGATTGAAGCAGTAGTGCACGCTTCGATTATGGTTTTCATGGTGCTATCGCATATCAACAAGATTTATGAAGACGAAATGAGGAATTAGGGAATTTTACAATATCCTCTATGTATGCAAGAGAAATCAAAGTTGAATTCAATGATCACTGAAGTATTAATCGAATTTGTTTCTGCGCAACTCCTTATGGATATATTTGACAAAAGAGAAAAAAAAAAGGGGGGGGGTGAGTGACCTAGGATGCTATTCAGCCTCTGGTTTTTGTCATGATCACAGTCTCTTCTACAATGTGAAAAGAGATAATTTTGGGCAGCAATGCAGATTAATGACTGGAAACTTCAGATCACTAGTTTCATTATAATGAAGAGGTGCTGTAATCCGTCGTGGACATTAGTCACTTTGTTTTCAGCCTTTGAACAGATTTAATACTTTTGGAATGGTATGAAGGTTAACGTTATGTGACAGGGGTAGGTTTGTGTCTTATATTTTCCAACTTGACTCTGTAATGGCATGTAGAACTTTTTTATTCATTTAAAGTTTACAAGTTTGTCTTATAGAATTTGCAAAGGCATTTGGAACTAACTTAAATGCTTACAACATTTAGCATCACTGATGCCACACCAGCATAACGGGGAACTAGATTTTTACTTTGTTGATTCAAGGTCTGAAGCTTTGATGTTGCAGTTGGATTGCTGTCTTTTGCAGTTTATAAGCAGTCCCTAGTACTTGTTGCATAATACAGAAATTTATTTCAAACCTACATTACTTTTGGTGTGAAACTCATTTTTTAACCTTGTATTTGAGGGTTCAGCTTTGGGACAGTGACATAATTTTTAGTGTAATCCATGCATCATAATGACAACTCATGTCAGTTTATATGTGATATAGATTCGCTTGGGATGGCATGATGCTGGTTCTTATACTAAGAATATTGAGGAGTGGCCACAGAGAGGTGGAGCTAATGGTAGCTTAAGATTTGAAGTTGAGCTGAAACATGCAGCCAATGCTGGTAATGTTATATTAAATAATGGTTGTTTTCTGAGTTTGGATAATAATAATAATGTTGCCCGATGGTTGGCCCCAAAAAACAAAAAAAAGGATATGTTTCCTGATGAGTTTTCACTTCAGGACTTGTGAATGCATTGAATCTTCTTCAGCCCATCAAAGACAAGTACTCAGGTGTGACATATGCAGACTTATTTCAGTTGGCCAGTGCTACAGCTGTAGAGGTTGTACTTGGTTGTTTTTCTGCTTCAAGATTGACCGTGAGCATTTTCAAGTTAATTAAATGATATATTGATGAATTCCTTGTATGTTCTAGGAGGCTGGAGGCCCAAAAATCCCTATGAAGTATGGAAGAGTGGATGTCTCAGGACCTGAAGAATGCCCTGAAGAAGGGAGACTTCCTGGTAAGTGGAACATATTTCTGTTGGGCGTTGGGTGTTGTATTGGGAAAGAACATTTTCTTCTTTACATCACTATCAGTTGTAGGACTTGGATTGACTATGCTGCAATTAATTTGGATATAATAAGAAACACTGGGACAAAACTTTTTTTTTGTAATTCAAAATGCTAAGCTATCATCTTTGAAGAGCTGGCCTGGTCGTCCCAAGACAAAAGTAGTTGTTTGTGGTTTTGTGCATGTTTCTTATGGTGTGTGTAGGAACAACGAATACAAAGGCTGCTGTAAATTAAACTTTTATTATACCTTGCATTTGATTGTATATGTATGAACTTAACTTTATAATGGGTTTTCTTCAGACAGCAAATCATAAAAGAAGTTTACTCTGGTTATTCTTGTAGTTTAATTGATTCAGAACATTTCTTTGAAGGCATGAAGTTTTAGTTGTTCGGTACTTATCCTGTCTGAGCTTACCATTTCTTCTCCATTTTGATGATTGCTTCCTTTTACTGCTTTGAACACTTTTGCTCTTCCTGATTTTTTTTTTCCACTGGTTCCTGTGGCTTGTCAGACTGCACTGGGATCGGAGAATTTTCTGGGCAGATATTATTATCCTTCTTTTCATATAATGTTAAACTCTTCAAAAGACAGTCACTAAGGTGTTTTATCAAAGAGAAAGAAAGAAGATGCAATGAGTATGATCCGTCTATACTTGAGCATACAAAAAAGGCCCAATATGACAGAACATGAATATCATTACCATCCAGTTCTAGGACCACATTGCTCTTTGAATGTTGATTTTAGTATCATAAGATATACTACCCTAGTTCATAAACCCATGATTTCCTAGTAATCTGTCAAGATATTTAATTAGCAATATAAAATTTTGCATTTCTGGAGATATAGTTGATACGTAAACTTAGATGTATTCAAACTGAGAACTTTAAGTTGTGTGGTCTTTTCAGCTGAGATCATTATTATCTTTTCTAGAGGATGACTAGGGCTTAATATATCTTAGTTTATCCTTTATTGAATCACTTTTCCTTTTTCTAACATTGTCAACCAACTTATCATTGGAAATTTTCTGTGTTTAGATGCTGGCCCTCCTTCCCCTGCTGATCATTTACGGCAAGTGTTCTACAGAATGGGATTAAATGACAAGGTAGTTTATCATTTCCTTTAAGGTGGTATTTTAGATGTTAGCAATCTGCCTGTGATGTTGATCACCAAATTTGCGGATCTGCAGGAAATAGTTGCATTATCTGGTGCACACACACTGGGGCGATCTCGACCAGATCGCAGCGGGTGGGGCAAGCCTGAGACCCAGTATACGGTATTTTATCAGCCTTTTTTGTCCACAAGTTATGAGATTTGTATCTGTAGAAGTATATCCTGTTGGACTTTCTCACAGCATATTCTAACACTACACCATTATTATGTGAAGACCAAACATTCATGTGAAGTTTCATGTCCTTATAATGGTTTTTCCCCCTCCCCAAACATTCGGTTGTGTTATGATGAGAATTGTTCATATATTCCACAATCCATATTATTAGATTTTTTATTTGAGCTTCTGAAATTCAAGTCTGGGGAGTGGACGAGTGGTCACTATAACTACTAAGTAATGAAAATCTGGACTCACTGTATATACTTTATATATAAGGTCATGAATACATTCCTTGAGAGTGGTCACTACTTTAGAAAAATGGTCTATTTTTGGACTCATTATATAAATCTTTCTTGCTGAGGAATTGCATTCTTGGGGGCGATTATAGGATTGGTGGTTCTTTTCTATATGCACTTTATAATAAAAATTTACTTAATGAAAGGGCTTTCCAAGGGACACTTGAACTTTATATCAATTCCCGCTTGAAATAGACGCCACCGTTGAATTCAAGCTTTGTCCACCCTTCAATGCGTCTTTGAGGCACTATCAAATTATCAGTGCATGGTCTTTAGTCTGAATTTTGAGCAACTATGTTCTTGCTGCATAAACAAAATGCACCTTACTATTTGAGTATATCAAATATAACAAGCGATTTTAGTTGATATTCTTATCGAAATCTTCTATGCTTGAAGTACTTTATAAAATAGAATCTGAATATATACTGCAAATTTTTTCTCACTGTCCTTATTTTATTTTAGTTATTTTGTTAACCATCTCTAATTGTACAGACCTGTCTAGCTTGTGAAATCTATCCTAGAATTGGATTACATGCTGATTATCAACTAATTGAAAATTTTATGTGCATCTCTTTGTCAACAGAAAGATGGGCCGGGAGCACCTGGTGGGCAATCATGGACAGCGCAATGGTTGAAGTTTGACAACTCTTACTTCAAGGTCAGGAATCACTATGCTGTGTTTGCATAACAATAGCAGGAGGGGGACTAGGGCTTCACGATTTGCTTTTGTAACTGTTGTTTCTATGTATAGGATATCAAAGAAAGAAAGGATGAGGATCTATTGGTCCTGCCAACTGATGCTGCTCTCTTTGAGGATCCATCATTTAAGGTAAAGTGGTTTTACATTCATGGCTCACTTATTTTTACAATCTGACATTAAACTATGAGAAATATGCAGGTCTATGCTGAAAAGTATGCTGCAGATCAGGAAGCATTCTTTAAAGATTATGCTGAAGCCCATGCCAAACTCAGTAACCTTGGAGCCAAATTTGATCCTCCAGAGGTCTGTTCATGCTGTTGCTACTGTTTTGTGATTCTTGCCTGAAATAAAAGATGGATATGCCTATGTAACCAAGCAACATTGGCTTACTGTGGCTTACATAACTTCTGTTACTTTTTTTCTGTTTATGCTGTGTGCATGTCTAGTCCACATAACTAGACATTAGACCAAATTATCTAATAAGAGCTTCATCTGCATCTGGTCACCAGGGCATTGTGATTGACGATGGATCTCCGAAAGCTTAACAAGAGAAGTTTGTAGCAGTCGAGTACTCACCTGGAAAGGTTGCAATATTGCATTACTTATCAATTCTTAATATTCATTTTGATGATAGTTGTAGAAAATTTTTAAGTATTCTTCCGTGAATGACTCGGACAGAGGAAATCGTAAATTGGCATATTCACTGCTTTTTTTCCTTGTTTGTTGCAGGAGTAAAAGCAAGAGTCATGTTTTCTTGTGCTAATGTTTATTTAGTAATACAAGATGAAGCTATTTTGAAATCCTGATCCAGCATGGTAGTCTCTAATGAAGGAGAAAGGAATAAAAATCTAGTGTTATGAAGCAGAAGATTTGGGCTGAGTATGAGGCTGGAAACCCGGATAAGCAATTACATCAAACTATTTTCTGAATATTATGATGGTCATTGCTGTTTTGGCATTTTTGACGTCCCTACTTAGAAACTTTTTATTTTTCGGCTTCTCTATAAGTGCTTTGGCATATGTCCTTGCTTGCTCTAATTTTGGGCAAGTTAGCAAGTCTTTCCTTGATATAATGGAGGCAACTGCTTTAACATAAATGGGTATAAACGCTGTAATAAGTTCTGTTATAAACTTAAGTACTTGAAATTTTGAAGTTGTTTGACCACAGTTGACCGATAAGGAGAAAAAGGAAAAAAGACGTGGTCATGTGGTAGAGGCTGGTGGATCCTGTACCTCATAACATGTGGCTTTATCCTGTGTTAAAAAAATTTTCAATTTTTGGTTTTGACCTAGTTTTTGCGAGATAACCTTGCTAGGGCGACGATATACTGGGAGCTAACCAGAAATTGAATTTAACAAACCCTTTACTTATTTTGTGTGGGTCTTGGTGAGGAAGACACAGCTATCTGCGCAAGAACACCGGTGTAATACATATTGTATCCCTTCGCCCTTATAACCAATATTATTAAAGCCGAACAATCAAAACCTAAAAACCGACCAACTTGAAATTGACCAAAAACCAACAAAATCCATCAAGGCATACAACAATGCTTCCTTCTATAGACCTAAGCCAAAGACTGAAGGATGGTGTTGTGTCTATAACAATTGACCCAGCTCCCGTCTTTGTTTCCAAGCGACGCAGGACATCTTAATAAAGAGATGCGTCTCCGACCTTTCTTCAGCCTCCCTTCCTCTTCACTCTCTCTCTCTCTCTCTCTCTCTCTCTACCACCTGCGTCTCCAACCTTCTCAAGCTCAAACAATCCTTCACCGCTGGACATAAAACAAGGACGATCATAGTTTGAAGACTTTGGAGATAGCCATTCAAAATATGGAGAGTGAAACCGTGGGGTTAGTCGAGGTGTCGGGGAGGATCAAACCGAAACTTTTCAAAGACGGTAGCTATCTTACTGATCAATACCATGGCCTCATAGCAGAAATAATGGTGGACAAACAATCGAACAGCTAAGCCATACTAGAGACGAACTCCTCACGAGTTGAGGGAGAAGGCAAACCGAACGGATAAGGAGCCGAACTCTGTAATTTCCATTTTCCACTTGGGGGGGGGGGGTCTTGTATTGAGTAATTACATTTTATTAATAAAACCCCTCTTTTACTGTTACCGAGATGCTACGGGGTCAAAGTAGTTTAAAATAAATTTTGGGACCACGAGTTCATATATATGGAAAGCAGATTGAAAAGATGCAAATATATATATATATATATATATATATCTCACAATTTATCATTTAGTATTTCTTTTGCTGTTATCATTTATTCTAGGATAAATTATATTAATTTTATGAAGTCGGTTAAATTATATTATTACTGTTATCATTTAAAGTTAATGTTATTCTTGTTATTATGTTTGATTTTGTAAAATTTATTAATATTTTTTTGTGATTTATTATTTGAAAATTTTAATATATAAAATTAAAATATATTTAATTATTATTGCTTCAGTCATAATTTAATTAATAAATTGTAAATATTAATTTTTATCAAGATCTAATTTTAAAAACATTACTTATAACAGTGACAATTAGGGAAACTCGATGATTACATGCAATTTATGAGGACAGTAGCAGCTGAAGGAAATATTTGTGGCATAGGGACCCCCTCAGGTGGACCGTCTATGAGCAAGTTGTAGGTTAGGTTATAGTTGTTGTTAGCGATCAAAAAGAAAACGGACATAGTTTTTGGGTAGCTTTGTATGCTGACAAATTGAAATGGTCCAATTGAGTTGGTTAAAATGCGAAAACGCTTAAAATAACTTGCTGTCAATTTTTAGCTTCCAACTTTCTTGTTGACTAACACTTCTTTGGCGTCTAACTTCATCCTGACGTATTTGGGTATTTACTTGTGTTTTTCAAGTCCGGATTTTCTAAATTTGTTCATTATAAATTTTTTATACATTTAAACAAATAATAATAAATAAATAAATGAGAAAGTAAATTTTATACACTTTTTATTATTATTTTGTATGACTCTTTCTTTCATTCTCTTTAAAAATTACAAGAAATTTATTTTTATGTTTTTTCGAAGCTTCTCATTTGAGATATTTTTTTTGACCCATCAGGAACGTGAAGAACTGGAGAGACAAAAAAGAATATAACGCCTGTTTTATTTTTTGTTTTTAAAATAATTTTTTATTTTTAAAAACAAAAAAAATAAAAAAATTTATTTGATAATGTATTTATAATGAAGTGTTTTGTAAAATAACAAAATAGAATTTTGTTTTTGAAAACAAAAAAATCAAAATATTTTTTAAAATTTTTGTTACTTTTGTTCTATAAAATCAAAAAAAAAAAAAAAAACAGTTATTTTTTAAAATAATGATTGAAACAAATTTTTTAATTTTTTAATTCTCAAAATTTGTTCTAAAAAATATCTATTTTAAAAATATTAAAATAAAAACAAAATCAAACAAGATAGTTGCTTTGAAGTCTGAATTCCACCTTCGGCTATAAGTAAAAATGAATAAATAAATAGAATCGTTTTGGCCACCCGAATTACTGCCAACTACTTTGGTTTGTTATTTTATTTATGAATAGTCATATTAGAATCCATTAGTCTATATTCGATGGACGGTTGAGCTGCCTCTGGGTCTCTTATCATTGTTATTATTCCGATTAGTTTATGTGAATGGTTTTCGTTAGTTGGAGAGATAATCAACCAAGAAAGCTTCTCCCGCCCCTCTCTTTCTTTTGTACAAAGAGAAGCGACAGTTCGAGCTTATACAAATCTAGACATTGAGGGTTTTAAAATATTGAAACTGAACCATACGCCCTCGAGGCCCAAAAAAAAAAAAACAGGAAAAGAACCATACTCCTTGTCGAAGATAGCTTCGTACTTCTTCTTTGAATTACGTAAGCTTTGAATGAATTAAAAATATATTGGTAAACTCATGAAATTGGGAAGCTAGGTTATGTCATTACGTCTGGTGTAAATTTTTTTTTTCCAACCAAAATAAAAGACGATAGAATATGTTGCATTTTACTTCAATTCAAATTTTCTTCCACACACTGTCATTTTCACTGATTTACTCTATGAAATAAATAACGTTTCTATCAAACGATGTTTTAAAAATTAATTTGTTAATAATAGAGATGAAAGTTGTATTTTTCTTCTGTCTAATATCGCGACACAGGAATCTTATTCGTGTTTGGCATATCATCCAGGCCTTAAGCAGATTAGTTGCGTGATATCAAGAAATTAGGTCAAGGATACGTATTCCTTTCAGATATGGGGAGACGCAACGTAAAACTCCTCAATCCATGTGTTGCAACCAACGAATAAATTGGGAAACGCGACATTCACCTAAACATTTGTAACTTAGTAGAAATTTTGCGTCTATTGATGCGTTAGTGGGCTGCTTTTTCCTAGAGATCTAGATACTGTGGCACTATGTATATGGGAATCTTTTGAAAGGTGTCTAAGGCAGATTGCTTGGTCAATGTACGGTGAAATGACCAGATTTGCATGTGAACCCAAATTGCTCAGACGTTATAGCCTTCTTTTCTATCACCAGAAAGTGCAGAGATGAGAAAAACCAGGGTTTGGTTCCCATATTGGAAGCATGTAGGTACTTGTGTTATTGTTAATACGTAGATGCATCACGTTTGAGAAGCTTTTTGCTCTTTGGTGAATGATGAAGATTCTCTCTTTGACCTTATTTCTTCAGCTCTCTATGATAAAAGCAAGTGCAAAGCTCCTTACCCTTTTCTAGCACTCACGCAGATGTGCTATTACAAAAGCCCTTCCAATTGGCACATGTCTTTAGTTTGCTGAGATCTATATGGTGCTTTCTTCCTAACTAAATCCAAGTCGTGGTTGAAAATTGAAAGCCATCGTCCAAACCTGCAACTTAAATAATGGGGTTAGGTTAGTTGGAGGACTTGGATCCCCTGGAAAAAGGATTCAATCAAGGTTGTTTTGAACTTTTTTTTTTCATTTAAGTCCTAAATTAAGATTTTTTAAGTGTAATTTTTATTTATAAGGTTTTCAAGTATGCTTTTTATCATCAAACTTATCACTTGTAACCTAAATCTAAAAAAACAGAAAAGTTATTTTTAACCTTGATTGAATCTCCTCCAGTCGTAATTGGAGAAGATCCAATTTCTCGGAATGCTTTTATTTTATGCAAATGGCCCTGCCCATTCCCAATTATTTGTCTTTTCATGTACCATTAAGCAGGCTAATTGCATTTCATAAGAATTTATTTTGAAAAATTCTGATCCCTTACATTAAAACATGAGTAAATTCAACCTGAAATTTCTTTTATTTTAAAGATATCACCTAATTTTTTATAAATATTTGATATATATTTATATTACAAAAATCTCTTCACTATTTATTTTTGGTTAACAAAATTAACTTTTTTACCATATAAAATCGTAAATTTATCTTGAATGTGATAGTAAAGGTAATTAAATTGATTTTAAGTTTTAATAAGAAATTATGATTTTATTTTTAATATAGCAATAGGGGTAGCTAAATATTTTTTTTTGAAAGAAATAAATATTATATAGAAAATTAATTTTATTAATAAAATATAATTTGAAAATAAAGTTTTTATAATATATATCAAATGGTAATAAAGTCCAATTATATTTTTGAAACAACAAGATTGTTAAGTGTAAGTTAAGCAAATTTTAAGAAAAAATTAATGTAATTTACTTTTAGAACATATGAAACCAGCAGAAGATACTTGGCCTTAGGAATGTAATTTTCTTCTTATGATTTTCAAGTTAAATAGGTTTTATATCGTGCCCAAATTTTCAATCCCTCCTTGATAGAAATTTAATCTCTCCTCCTGAACGGATTATTACAACATGTAAAACATCATTTCAGTCCAAAATTTATTATATGCTTTGTTGACATACTATTAATAATCATTTTAATACAAAAATTTAAGTCCAAGTATAAACTTATGATAAATTTTAGTATAAAGGAAAATTTATAAATAATTTTATTATCATATCTAACACAATCCTTACAACCATCTGTATGACATACGAAATCTGAGTTCATGAATGTAGGGCAGAAATATTGTCAACAGCACAAACTTTATTTTCAAATTATAATGACTTGATTAAAGGC
This sequence comes from Erythrophleum ivorense, assembly GCA_026724425.1. Lineage (NCBI taxonomy): Eukaryota > Viridiplantae > Streptophyta > Magnoliopsida > Fabales > Fabaceae > Erythrophleum > Erythrophleum ivorense. The sequence continues at coordinate 56,730,488 of JAIUCV010000004.1, read as the reverse complement.
TCGAATTTGATCCCAAGAGTTATAAAAGTTGAGATACCATTCATGATAATGATATTTAGCGGGGGAGAGTGAAATAAAACATTGGTATGATATGATTGCTTAACCCTTGCAATAAAATAATGCTTAAAAAGAAGGAATTTTCCACTTTGTCTTAATGAGGTGAATAAAGCAAACCCATTAAAAAAAAGAAAAAAAGAAAAAAGTGGGGAGATATAAAAGAGACATGATATGATTAACTACAATATGAATAGCAAAAAATAATTATCGAAGAATTCATAATTTGTCGGTTTATTACCCTTCAAACATTTTCCTGCACTAATGTTTATCATTCAAGATTATTATGAAAGTTAAAGAGAGAATTGAAGGAGCTTGAAAAAGAGAGAATCAATATGATTAATGTAGCAAAATATGGCCTCGGGGGGTAAATATAGAAAGTGATACGATTTTTTCTTCAGTAATGACACCTTTCATAAATGATGATATTTGATTCCCATTCATTGCATGTTGGAGATGGGTGATTCTGTCTTAATTAGTGGAGAGTGATCTGTGATAAATTTCAAAAGTATGATTCTTCAGTGTAAGAAGGATCGAGTATCGGAGAAAGAAGGAAGCCATTTCCTTACCGGGGTCCTAGTTAAGAAACAGGAAAAAATTGCTTTTCAATCGCTTTGCGTATTCTTTTTTTTTTTTTTGAGATGTGCTTTGTGTGAATATATAAAGTTACGAACATTGCAAATAAAAGTTTAGATTGCTTTTGACATGGCAGCGTCTTCGTATCACTATACAAATTTATAATTTCGGCACAAGTAATTTATTTTTAATTAACTTAAAAATAATTAAAATACATGCAAGTTAATTGAACCAACAATGAAGGGTAAAATTTAAAAAATGCACCAATCATTTATCTTTTTGATATAATAATCTAAGTAAAAATTCCCAATTTGAAACCAAAGTAGAGAAGCCATGACAATTCTTAGCACAAATTAAACATCTTGTATTGTGATTGCGTCCTCAAGAAGAAGTTCAAGGTTGAGAATGACGTAACAAAGGGGAACTTAATTGGTTGACAAAATGACAAAGCAAGCAAATTAAGACGACGCATGGTTTTATAGTGTAGGGACCCTCAAAGTGCTTCATTAATTTTCGGAGCTTCACCACGTACGAGTGAGAATTGGATTCTACTTCCGCGTTACGTTGTTGACAATTAAGGGAACCAAAATCGTAAAGAATTTGAATTCCAACTTTAGGACCTTTGTTTTCAAAAAGTACAGAATGTGAAACTTTGAACCTTCCAACTTGGGAAGCAGTTTTCCTTGATCTCACCAGCACAACATCTCAATATTTACAGACGAAACTTGGTCGATTAACCTCTAAAATGGCCTCCTAGTGTACGTTTAGTCTCACTCCTTGTTTTTTTAAATAAAAATAAATATATGCCCACGCGTATATCGAATACTGATTATTGGGTGTAGCTAGATTCGATCGTTAGAGCGTGGTGGAGGAAGAGAATGGGATCCAATGTAATCAAAGAGAGTGGGGATGCACAATAGCATGCCCCACATGAATCTGAATGACCCAGCAATGTCAAAATGGAGGTCCATCTTATAGCCGAGTTACCCTTGTTTGATTTGATCCCTCCCCTTGTTTAGTTTGTATTTTTAGAAAGAAGAAAAAAAAAAATTTATTAAACTTTCATTCCCCTCCTCCTCCTCTCTAATTTGGGAGGCTTAAGAAGGAAAGTTATTTTTTAGACTAAAATGTCATTATATTTATTTGTTTAATTATTTAATTAATTTTATTTATTTATAAATTTTTTTAAATAATTATAATTATAGATAATTTTTAATATTTGTTTAATTTGGTGATAAAAATATTAAATTTTAAAAAATAAAAAAATAATTAATTGTATTATCATTACTTTTAAAATATACAAAGATAAAATAGTCTATATATTATTATTTTCCCTCCCTTTCTCTTTTAAACTAAATAATGTATCATTAAAATCTTTTTCCTTCCTTCCATTCAACCAAACACACCCTTAACGTCACTGGGAAAATCTGGTGCCTCGCAGTGTACGGTACACTATGTATTCCATCTTCTCTTATACCCCCTTGGGTAATTTTGGGTGAAATGGAGATATAATTCATTTTTACATTTTGTTTAGTTCCCATTAGTCAAAAATAATGATAGAATCTATTTTTTTTTCTAAAATAAGTATATAAATCAAAAAAATTATTGTATATAATTCATATAAAATATATTATTATTATTATTATTATTATTATTATTATCTTATCTTTTTTTTAAGTAAAGATATCTTTGTCATATTTTTATTTTTTTTCATTTTAATATTATTTTTATCTAATGAAATATATAAATAAAATAATATTTTTATTTTATTTCTATTTTATATCAAACGTAATTATTCTATTAATCTATTACATTCACATTTTCTCTTTCCTTTGCAATTTTATTAAAAATAATTTGTATACCAAGCCAACCACTCGATCATGGGTGACTAGGTGGCTCTCCGCTTACAGCACAATCCATCATAAGTTAGTGAATTACTTGGTTGAGCTTCTTGTATAAAAAAGATTTTGCTATGAATATCTTCATTTTTTGAGACAGACTTTTTTATGATTTATATCTATAATAAAAATTATTATTTCACATAAATTCAAAAAATTCAATAGTAGAAGAGTATGACTTTTTAAGACTTTAAATTTTCGGTTGTTTTTTTTTTTGCCAATTTATATTGAATGGTTGAGATTTTAATTTTCCCTTAAATATAGTTGTAAGGTTAACATCTTAACTCTTAATTGCTCCAAATTTTTTGTGCACAATAATTTGTTTGTCCTATATTTTGGCTTATTATGTTTCGAATGATAGTACAAGTTTAGTGATTAAGGTATTCGGAGGTGCCTCCTCAAAATCGTTTAAAAAGAGATATAATTTTAGTTAATGCTTAAGCTAATTTGATAATATCCTATTATACAGGGAAAAAAAGGTATTTTAGTTGGTTGTGCGTCACATTTTTTTATTTGATATAATATTCTTATAAAAAAATTTCATGACTTGACCTGTTATTAATCCAAAATTATATAAAATTGAAAACAATCAATAACGACAGTTTTAACGTGTAATTTTTATATTATTAACTTTCATTTTGTAGTATTTACTTTTATAGTATTCATTATTGTTATAATATTAACCCAGCGGTATACAATTTTTCCATGGTTTAAAAGCAAATAACAAGTATGTTATATTTATTTAAAATAGTTACAATATTAATTTTTATATTTCTTTAACAAAAAAATATATGCAAATTATTTCTAGAACATTGGACTCTCACAAAGATACCAACGCGAGGGGAAAATAATAATAATAATAAAATAACGGCCGCATTTGCCTATACTTGTTTTGGTATACTATCTGCGTCGCGTTTATAGTTGTCAATACCAACGACAATAAAATAAAATAAAATAAAATAAAAACGATGTTAGATAAATGGGTTGGAGTAGCGTGCGTGAAAATTTGTTATTAAAATAGTAAATTACATGGACTCTTTTGAATTTTATTCAAATTATATCATTTTTTATTTTTTTTAAATATATAAATATTTTTTTAAAATAAAAAATAGAGTATGTAAATTTTTTTAATTTTATTAAAATTATACATATCTTTTTTATTTTCAAAATAAAAGAAATTTGTGTAATTTACACTTATTAAGTTGATTGCATTTCTGCGGCATATATGTATGTACATAGATTAATTAGGTGATTAATTAGGTGTGAGGGTTGAGACTCCTCCTAACTACAATTACAAGCATTTTGTCCACCGACTAATTAAAAAAGGTACCTAAACCACTACCATTGGGAGTCCATTACGTAGCTCATTCTCAGGTTGTGTTTTAGGTCTACTGCCCCGTTTTGTTGCGTGTCATGTAGATGTAATATATCTTTATAATTTATGTAATATTTATTATTCTTAATTATTAAATAATTTTTAAAAAATAAACATAATTTTTTAACTCACTTATTTATATTTTATACTCATTTTCTTTTTACATCATTCGACCATACGGCCGTCAAAGATCTAGAAAGCACAAGCTGAGCTAATTAATTTAATGAATCATTATTATATAAACACCAATGGCTCCTTACAATTATCAACACCCCACAGAAAGTGAGATTTTGCTCTCCAGCATGAGCCCTTCTCCTCCTTCATCATCAAACGATGACGTTTGTGGGCCATCTTATTTTCTTCCTCGGGACCCAAGTGGGTGGTCAGAATCCACTCTCTCTGAAAAAAATAATAATAATTACATTGCCAGCTAGTGAATAAAAAATTAAAAAAAAAAACTTTTCAAATGGATCAAAGTTTAAATTTAGTATTTATGGTGTCGGCTCTTTAATAATATAAAAATGCTAATCTGTTTTTCACACAGTTATTATCCTTTTAAAATTTTATGCAATAGGCTTATATGCTATAAAACTTGTTAATTGGATTAGTTATCCAGGGGTCCCGCGACCAATGGGGAGGCCATTTTTGGTCAAATCCCTACGTAACCTACAAAGACATGGCTCCTCTTTAAATTTTGGTTAAAATAATATTTTAATCTCATAATTTTATTTATTAGTATTTTAAAATAATCTTTTGAATTTATAGCATTTTTTAAATTTTAATTTTGTCTTATAAAAATTTCTTTAAAATAAATTTTATTAATATATTGACTAATACTTATTTCTGTGCTAATATAAAAATTAAATATTTTTTTATTTGATACAATGACCTGACATCCAATCAACATTTAAAAAAAAAAAAATCAAAGCTTCAACTTTTTCCTAATCTCTTTTATCATCGGCCTCCTCGAACAAGGCAAGCTGAAAGCTCTACAATGGAGTTTGAAGAAGGAATGGGAACAAAACCCCTGCAATTAATTAAAAAAAAAATCCATTTTTGAATGCCTCCTTTGAAACGTAGAGTTGCTACAGGTGAAGGAGGCCACTCCAGCCATTTGATCACTTTCCAAAGCCTTCTACTCGCACAACCAAACGCGAAGGTTTCAGGAGGAAAGAGTGGATGATTTTTTGTGTTTTAGTCTTTTGTTTTTTATTTTATTTTTAAAATGTTAATATGGGTGTCAATTCATCATTTAAAATAATATATATATATATATATATATATATATACACACATATAACTTTTATGTAAGCACAAAAATAAATGCTATCAAGTTTTTTAACAAATTTCACTCAAACAAAAATTTTACGAGGCAAAATTAAAATTTAAAAGATAATTTTAAAACACTTCCAATTTAAATGATTACTGTAAAATGATAAATTAAGTAAAAAAAAAATATTTTAACATATAATCTTAATAACAAACATTTATTTTAATATTATCAATCAAAATATCAATGAATATTCGTGATTCGTGACTATTGTTCAGTTGACACTTAATTTATCAAATCGGTAAACCTTATATCTAACATTTTTGTACCAAAATTAATGTAGGAATAAGGCTTTTCAAAAAATAAGCAAAGGCTTGCAAAATATTTATTAAATCCATTTTAGCAAGCGAGCTAATTTATGTTGGTTACTTCTCCTTTGATTCTGTGTTTATCAAATTAAATAATAAATTTTTATATGTAATTAATGTGTCTATAAATTAAACATTAAAATTTGAGTCATGCATGTAAAATTTGCATTTTATAAAAGGATTACTTTTAAATGATTAATTTTAATGTTCACTATATACAATTATTTTATTTTCATTTTTCAATATGTAAATTATTATAATTTTTTTTATGCAATAATTATAAAAAATTTTAAGTAATGGAAAAATGTATTTTATAAACTGTAATTTGACATTACATTATAGTCTTTTCGTGTGTGGCGCGTTACCAATTCCCTCGTTTGATTCCATGCTGTCCATTTGAAAAAGATTGACATTAAAAAAAGAACCCTTTTTGTTGATTCGCGTGCGTCTCACTCACTAACCCAAGAAAGGCCTAAAGGTAGGAATTGAACTGTATGTGGGAGCAATGATGCATTATGTTGTGCCCACTAAAACCAAACATTTTTGAAAAAATTATATCTAAATATTATGTATTTGTTAAATTTACATTAGAGGGCCTTAATACAATTAGATTTTCATAAAATTATAATTAAATCTTCAACTTTTATAATTTTTACAAACTTTAAGTCATTGAATATGATTTTCCCAACATGTTCCCGTTTTGGTTTCTTAATTGATGTGATCAGCTCTCTAACCAAAACGCACGCAATACTTGCTTTGCATCGTACATCTCAATTTCGCCATTACAGTTTGAGCATGACACACCACAACTTACTTTATTTTATTTTACTTGGTATTTCATCTCAATTTTAATAGTTGAAATTTTAATCATTCTAACTGTAATTCATGGTAACACAGCTTAACTATTTTATTATTTTTCTTCTTTTGTTTTGTTTTATTTTTCAAGTGATGAGGTAAAAGAAATTCTTCTCGGTGAAAAAAATATTTAAATAATATCATTTTTTTTAACAAGCGAAATATTCTTATATTAAAGCATCAAATGAACTAGCAATGTGGCCATGTATCTTTTTTGTATCCTCTGACTAATTTTTGTTGGGGGTGTTATTGAACTTATATACGAACTACCAATAGCATGATCATATTATTAATGACATAAGAAAAAAAGTCATGTCATTTATTTTAATAAATGAATATCAAATTGAAAATTTGACAATATACACTACTTTTCCATTAAGTTAGTGGAACATTTGCATTCTTTCTAATGTTTCTTCACCTAATAAAGTTTCCTAATTCCACCTTTGTTTTTTTTTCTTTTTTTTTTGGCTAAATATTACATAGGATACCTAGCAAGCATGCATTTATTAGTTTATGTAAGATCAAGGTAAAAAGGTTGTGCTCCCAAGAAAATGCCAGGGGTTATTAACAAAAAACCAAAAAATATATGGCATCATGATTTGAAAATGTATGCTGAGTAGGACCCCACTTTATAAGGGGTATTTACGTCATTTTACTTTGGGGATAACCACGTGGAACGAGTCCAACAGGGCGTTATTGTAGTTACCGCAGGCGTGAACGCCCCCAAGCGAAGAGAAATTCAAAGGAAAAGAGAGAGAAAAAGGCTGAGAATGGTAATAATGAAAGGGCCCGTTACCAATGGCGGGTTCCGCGAGCCTTCTGCTTCTTCTGTAACTCTGCGACTCTGAAATCTAAACCCCTCCCAACACAAAATAAACAACAAACAGCAAGATACAGATCCTCAACATCTCCAATCTCCATGCCAATTTCTACTATTTTTTATTTTATAACATCTTCTCCACCCCCATGAAATTTAATTTACATCTCCATCTCTCTAGAAACTTCACTGATTGGAAATGATTCTTCTTCTTGTTCTTCTTCTCTCATTATCTTGCCTATCTCGCATGGACGGTCATCATTCAACCCCATCGATCTCAACGGTCTGATTTCTCTCTTCCATTTCACTCATTTTTGTGCCTCTATCATTCTATAATTAATATAGACCCTGAGGTTTGAGATATGCACAGTGGGGTGTATAGATATAGTAAGGCACCGTAAGGAAGCCCAAGCATGTATCCATATGGTGCTCAGCGCTTGCTCTGCATGTGTTTCTTTCCATTATTGCCCACTACTTATCTCTGTCAAGATCACTTTTTCCAGTTGATGGGATCAGTTTTGGATATCGGTTTGTTCATGATGCTTCGTCAACCTCTGCATTTGTACGGCCAGGTATGGGGACAATGAGCGAGGGTGAAGTTTTCTTCCACAACCCAATTCGTCGTTTTGGGGTTTTTCGGTGGTGGTTGCTTCTGACATGGGCTGCGGAGCCTCCAAGGCGGACGATTTACCAGTGGTGACCCTTTGTAGACAACGGAAGGAGTTCCTCAAAGCGGCATCGGAGCAACGATATGCTCTTGCTGCAGCCCACGTCACATATTTTCAGTCCCTTAAAGATATTGGAGGGGCGCTTCGCAAATTCGTTGATGAAGAGCTTGTGATTGGTACTGGGTCTTCGTCCCCTAGCTCTCCGGTTCTGACATTGCCCTCTGATGAAGGTAAAGGGAAGAAGCCCAAATTAAGGGGGAAGAACCCCAATTCGTCTTCTTCAACTTCGATTTCACATTCGGCTTACGAGAATTCTCCGGAGCAAGAAGAGGTCGAGGGTTCTCACTTGAATTTGTCATCTGGTTCTGATTCTGACTTGGGTTCCTCTTCGGGTCACATTCACATTGAAGAGGATAGCCCCGTTCACATTGAGGAAAGCCCCGTGGGCGAACAGGGAGGACCTTCTTACGCGGCCTATCCCCCTTCCCAAGACTGGAGCCATTCTGGGGTAAATACCTACATGTACTACATGAAAAGGACTGCGTCTCCAGGAAAGTCGGTAGTATATGAAGAGCCAGAGAGACATGTAGCAGCATCAGGGCAATGGCCTAATCCATCTTATGGGTACCAAGGAGCGTATGGGAATGCTGGTTTCTTCGGTTTTCCCATGGGTTCGCCGCCGCGAGGAGATTATCCGTACAATCATCAGCCAGGTTCATCTTCGCCGGCTCCTCCGCCGGCGCCGCCTTCACCACCGGCAGTCTCCTCTTGGGATTTTCTCAACGTTTTTGATACTTACGATAATGGTTACCCAGCTTACTATCCGCAGGGCAGATACGGATTTAGTTCAACCACAAGTAGTCCTGACTCGAAGGAAGTGAGGGAGAGGGAAGGCATTCCAGAGTTGGAAGATGAAACAGAGCAAGAAGTGGTGAAGGATGTTCACAAAGGGAAGAAAAAATTGAACGAGGACAAAGAACGAGTTAGAGATAAAGATTTCCGAGAAGGCACTTCAAAGGCAGTGCCGTTGCAAAGCAGTAGTGAGGGAAGTTCCAAGACAGTACCAGTCCATGGCAGTGATAGTTCATTGTCAGCTCAAGAAAGAGAGATTAAGCGCAGTCCTGATAGTGATACAATTGTTTCTAAAAGCTCTCCAGAAGAGCGGGTGCGGAAGAAAGGGGTGAGTTTTGAGGTAGATGAAGCACCTGTGACAGCGGTGGATGGTGAGTCTTCCAAGCTGAGTAGCATAACCACTTTGTCTGCTCATGGTACCAGGGATCTTCGAGAGGTTGTTGAGGATATCAGAGATGAATTTGAGACAGCCTCTGGTTATGGGAAAGAGGTTGCGTTGCTGCTTGAGGCTGGCAAATCGCCATATCGGTCTAGAGGTGCTGCATTTAAAGGTATGAACATGATTAATATTTTTGCTGAATTCTTGTGAGGCTGTGTCTTACCACTTTCATCTCTTATTTGGGAATGTTTTCCCTATTGGATAGACTTTTTGCTTGAGCTTGTTGCTCCCATCTATCTATTAATCTGAGTCATTCACATATTTGCTTCTTTAGCTGAGACATGAACGAGCATCGGAGACACTTTTCAACCTGCTTACCTACTGTACATTTTACTTGCATTTTTTACTTGATTATTATTATTTTTTTTCTGGGGCTTCAGCAACATGCTCATAGCTAACTAGAATTAACAAGAACCTTGCAATATGATAAATAGGCGATTGACACAGGTTTGTGTGTTGGCTCATACAAACCACCATATCCTGGATGAAATTAGATAACAGTGAGGATAAGCCATCTACTTCATTTTCTGGAGCAAGTTTTTTGTGAAGCAGTATTGTGTTAAAACTTCCCTAAAGTAGACTGTGATTGAGTAAGCATGAGTTCTACAGAAAAGTATATTTTAATATGCTGAGTGTTACTAATTACATTGGATAAGATGTGATTTAACTCTCTTTATATTGAATTATTAATTTTCCTTTTGTAATAACTACTTTTTTCTTTCTTCTGAAACACATTATCTAGATAGCATTGACAGACTGCAGTCTATCTCGTATTGTATGATAAATTAGTAACCAATTTCAATGGTTATAATGTGAATATCTCTTTCATGGGCATCTGAGAGTTTATAATCCCTTGGCCTAGCCTCCCAGCAATTTTTTTGGTTTCTAAATTTTCCCTGGGGAGGATGAGGCTATCATTTATCTTTTCTTATTTTGAACTTTGATGCTTCATAATCTGAGTTTGAAACATCAGCCACAAGTCACGACAATGGTGTGTGATGTGTTTACAAATATAATGTCTTGTGTGGTTTTGTGCAGTTATCTTTTCTAGGATCTTGTATACGGTAGCACCTCCCAAGTTACCTTCACATCCTCCATCCAGACCATCAATACACTTATCTTCTAAAGCAATGAAATTGGCAAGAGCATATTGCGAGGAACCTGGGAAAGATTTTAAAACAGCCCCTGGAAACCTTTCATCTACATTGGAGGAACTTTATGCATGGGAAAAGAAATTGTATAAGGAAGTTAAGGTATGATTTAGTATTGACATTATTTGAAAGTCTTGATTCTTTAACTGGTTCAAATAGTTACATTTTCTTGGAGCTACTGATGTCTATCTGAATTGCTTTGCTATGAACTTAATGTGTAAGGACTAAGGACAAAAACTTCTAATATATTCCTATGATATAATTGCCTTTTCATATTTGTATGTTATTGGAAAGAATGTAAAAAGAATATAATTTAATTTAAGTCGACCTAATGATGACATTATACTTTGTTAATTTCAATTTGTGCTTAAATGTTCATATTTTTGCACTGGTCTCAGGATGAGGAGAGACTACGGGTTAAGTATGAAAAACAGTGCAAGAGACTGAAAATATTGGATGATCAAGGAGCTGAATCCACTAAAATTGATGCCACTGAGGCATCAATCAGAAAGTTGCATACAAAAATCAATATTTGTATCAGAAGTGTTGATGCCATATCAAGCAGGATACATAAATTGAGGGATGAAGAATTGCAGCCTCAACTTTCCGAGTTGATTCAAGGGTATCAAATTACTTCACTTATTGGCCATGCTAATGTTTATCTATCAGTTCTTGGTAATTTTTTCTAATTCCAGTTATAAAAGAAGACTTTCAGAGGTCAATTTGTGTGGCCAAGTCTTGCTTTTTAACAATAGATTGAAATGGGTAAATATGTTTTCAACTTTTCTGAGAGCGTCAAAATTTCGTAGTTGGCATTGGTTCAAATTTGTGGTCTAACAATTTGCATGAGATTACACTATATAAATGTTGTTGAAGTTTTTTAATTTCTACAAATTTAGTTACTGACCTCAAATATTTCGGATTTATGTCTTATACTTGCTATTATGATGTATAAATTTTGTGTTTAATTGATCAGAAATTGACTTAATGATTATACCTGATCAACTGGGAAGTGGTTGAGGTCTTGTCTACTGCGACTACATTTTAATCATTGTCCTTTATGGATTGGGTAGGAAAATTTATTAGTTTTCTTTGCTCAAATATTTGCAATAGTTTCAATGCCCCTCTTTCTTGGCTTGGTTCTTGACATGGTTTAATCGTTTTACTAGAGTTACACGTCTGTGATCATAATGTATCAATTTTTTCTCTTTTCTGCTTCTTGATATGATGAATAGCCTATTTGTCAGCAGATTGATAAGAATGTGGAAATTCATGCTCAAATGCCACCGGCGACAATTCCAAGCGATCATGGAGAGTAAAACTCGGTCTCTTAAGATGAACACTGCCTTGCAAGGAGATGCAGGTTTAAAAGCTACCCTAGAACTTGAAGTGGAGCTTCTAAATTGGTGCAGTCAATTCAACAATTGGGTTAAGACTCAAAAATCCTATGTTGAAAATTTGAATGAGTGGCTCATGAGGTGCCTTCTTCATGAACCCGAAGAAACCGCTGATGGTATTGCCCCTTTCTCTCCCAGCCGCATTGGTGCTCCTCCAGTTTTCATAATTTGCAATGATTGGTACCAAGCAATGACTAGAATTTCAGAGAGAGGTGTGGCAGATGCCATACATGAGTTTGCTCAGAAACTGCATGAGCTGTGGGAAAGGCAAGACGAGGAGCAACGCCAAAGGATCAAAGCAGAGTATCTTACAAAAGACTTTGAGAAACGGCTTAGAACGTTGCGCATGAATATGGGAGGATTAACTCACAAACATGAAAAATTTCCTGACAAAACTACATTGTCAAAAGTTCCCTCTGACAGTGGGGTTTCACCACTAGATGATCTAAAGGTTGATTTAGATTCTATAAGAAAGAGATTGCAAGAAGAGAGGGTGAGACATAAAGAAGCCATCAAGCTGGTTCACGATGCAGCTTCCAATAGTCTGGTAGCAGGTTTGATTCCTATTTTTAAGACTTTAGAAAGTTTCACTTCAGAAGTGGTAACGGCTCACGAGCAAGTCAGACTTCAGAATGCTGAAAGCTTATAGAAACGCTGGTAATTTGATGGGTTTATTTGGGGGAGTTTAGAGAGAAAGGGGATGATACATGGAAATTTTATATCTAATCACAAGTTTTGCAGCTAGATCTTCGTCTTGTAGAAAGGCACCTCTTGAAAGACCTTCAGAGGTTTTGCTTGGAACAAGTTTCTGCAATGAAGGTTGGGGTGCCTAATCATGTTGAATTCAACTCCTGTAACACCCGTTCAATAGTTAGGTAAAAATTTTGTACAGAAAATTTCATTTATTTATTGGTTGATTGGTTGTAGGTGACTGTATATGATGTTGTCGCATATGGATAGGTGTAGGGTATTATCAGGGCAGAGATCTTGGAAAAGTTTTAACAATGATTATAGTGAGTTATAATATGCTCTATTCTCATGGCAAATGAAAGCTATATATTTTCGTACAGTTCTTGATGTCTTTTCTCTTTCACCCTTGCCTAGTGTCCTGGTTCTGCATGGACTCATGGTGTGTTAAAGTTAATTTGGTGCATATGGATTTTCAGTGCTTACAAAGGTTTTTGGTTGGCTCTGATTTTTGCTTCTACTATATACATCTATCTATCTGTACCATGTGCTTCATCAAATTAAAAAAAAATGAAGTGATTACCTAATTCATTTTAAGAAGACGCGTAAAAAAATGTGTAATTCTTGCTCCAGAAAGCAACTCTAACGATAAGTGGACAGATCCTTTAAGAATCAGACACATTTAAACTACTGAACAATTTAGAAAAATAAAAAGGCTTAAATTAGTATTTTGGATCCATAATTTTATTTGAAGTTTTAAATGAAATTAGTACGTCAAGATTGAAATTTATCAAAATGGTCCCTTTACAAAACTGAACTCATTATCCATAAAAATAAAAATGCAGTTTTGTACGCATCTGATGATGGAATCACGTCTAAATCAGCAGTTGGAGGAGGAGACTGACCGGTTGAATCATAGCAAGAAGAAAGTTCGTAAGGACCAAACTGGATTTTAGGGAGAAACTACCTTGGCTCCACGGATGGAGGATTGGATGTTAGGAGAGGATGTAAATGCAGGTACTGGCTCAGGTGCAATACCGACGTGCAAGGATCTGCTGATGAAAGGGAAAGAAGGATCAGAGACTGTGTGGGAAGGGTCAGACGAGGAAGAGGATGTAGGAGAAGAGCAGGAGATGGAAGGGGATGAAAATAATCCTCTCGGGTTAAAGGATCCAAATAAGGGGATTGAAATCAAGATTACTGCTAGTTGGCTAGACTTATACTTTTCTCAAGATGAACAGAAAAGATTGAAGAAGTCGTGGAGGAAAACTCTCATCATCAAACTGTTGGGGAAAATGATTGGTTATAATTATCCGTCTAAGAAATTGCTGCAAATTGATGTTGGCAATGGCTACTTTCTTGCTAAATTCCAGACAACTTCAGACCATGATTTTGCTTTAAGAGGAGGACCATGGATGATAATCACTTCTTAGCAATTCAAAGATGGAGGGAGGATTTTGACCCGGACGTGGAACAAATTAATCAAATTTCTGCATGGAATAGATTGCATGGCCTACCAATGGAATACTTTGATAAAAAAATTTTATTTAACGTGGGAAATCAAATTGGCAAGATATTGAAAATAGACAATACAACTATGCAGCGTGGTCGAGGAAAGTATGCTAAAATTTGTGTGGATTTAAACTTAACTAAGCCAAGAGGATTGAATATGAAGGGATTCATTTCATATGCTTTGGTTGTGGTAAATATGGCCATGACCCAAAGCTTTATCCTTCAAAGATGATTCAGTAATTGGAGAAGAACCAGAATGATGATATAGGTAACAGTGGAGGGGCGGAATCAGGCTGTTGCCACAACTTCTAATAATTTACTAACAGATTTGTTTCTTATTTTTCAATGTTTTTAAAATTGGATTGGTCATTGAACTGGTAGAAGTACTGGTTCATGATTCATTGGTCAAATCGTAGTTGAACTATGGTCGAACTGGTAATAATTAAATATATTATTTTAAAAAAATTTATGTATTAAAATATTAATATAAAAAATAAATATTAGTAAATTTTAAATATTTAATTACTAATTCAATATTTCTTAAGATATTATAAAAATTAATGTTTAATTTAAAATAAAAATTATCTATGATTAAAAGTTAAGAATATTTAATATTAAATTTTTAGAATTCCTAAATTATATTAAGATTTTATTTATTATTAAAAAATAAAATAATAAATAATAATTTTAGCTAAATATCTTGATATTTGAGAGAAATGTCATTAGGAAATTGAATATAATAGAAAACAAGTATAAAAAATAATTAATTATGCATATTTTATTTTTTTTATATTCTCTTTCTTTTTTAAAAAAATTTCATATTTCAAGTCCTTCATCTTTTTTATTACCTTCTATTTTTAATTTGTTAAATTTATTTAAGATAAATTATTCTATTATATATAAAAAAAAAAAAGAATTGCTTCAGACAGGTTCAAATCGATTTTTTCGATCCAATTTTCACCGGTTCTTGACTGATTTTTTGTTAGCCGGTTTTCAACCTCAATCGAACCGGACCAGGAATCGATTCTAGGTTTAACCAGCCGATTCGATTCGGTTTTGAGAACCATGTTATTTTTAAAGATATCAAAAAGTTTCACTTCAGAAGTGGTGATGGCTCATAAGCAATTCAGATTTCAGAATGTTGAAAGCTCATAAGAAAGATGGCATTTGGTGGGCTTATTCGAGGGAGTTTAGGGAGAAAAGGGCATGATAAATGGAAATTTTATATACCTAAACACAAGTTTTGCAGCTAGATTTTTATCCTTGAAAGACCTTAAGAGGTTTTGTTTGGATATACTTTCTACAAATAAAGGTTTGGGGTGCTTAATGGTCTTGAATTCAACTCATGTAACACCGTTCAATAATTAGGTTAAAAAATTTTGCACGGAAAAGTTCATTTATTTATTGATTCATATATAAGGGGGCAAAAAAAGACAATTACTAAACAAAGTTCGTGATTTTACAAAAAAATTTTGCACGGAAAAGCTATATTTTCCTATAGTTCGTGATTGCTTTTCTCTTCTCAATATGGTGTCTTCGTTCTGCTTATACTCGTGGAGGTATTTAAAGTTAATTTGGTGCATTTGAATTTTCAGTGCTTATAAAGCCCCTTAGTTGGCTCTGATTTTTTACTTCTACTATATCTGTTTGTCTTTTTATCTATTAATCTATCTATCTTATCTGATCAGTTTAAGAAAATACACAGTAAATTGGTAATTTTTGCTTTAGAAAGCAACACTCATGGTAAGTGAAGTGAGGGATCCTTCAAGAATATGATACAAATAGGCATGCTGGACCACGATATTAAAATATATATATATATATATATATATACATATATCATGGGCGGTAATTCTCAAAAATATTACTTAAGATTATGAAAATAAATTGACAGCGTGAGATACAAAGTATAAACGGCTCAATTCAAATTTATTCATCTACTAACAAAGTACCTATGGATCGCACAAGGTTATAAAATTTGATACTTTTAATTGTCAATTTAAGTACATTAATTTTAGAAAAGAGGACAGAAATATGCTCATATACAACAAATGATTCTGCCACAAAATTATCTCTAACTACGTGTTTGCATAGCCAAACAGCGTAATCATGTATCACCATTATTTAAATTGAAATTTAAATATAATATTGAACAGAACAGATATAGTCCAAGTATCAGTAAAAGTTCAATTCAAACTTATAAAACTGAATGTGAAGATGAACCATTTATATATTTGATTCTATGTGCATGAGAACTTCAGATTCAATGTAGCACGTCAGTCATCAATGACTGATGGTTGATCAAAGATATGGGGATGTTTAATTAAATGATATAAAAAAAAAAAGAAAATATAAAAAGTGAATAAGTAAGATAAAAAATAATTATTGTATTTTTATTTTTTTAAAAATAATTTAATGATTAAAATAATAATTTAATATATATAATAATAACTAAAAAATATAATAAATAGTATACAAACTAGATAAAAAAAAATATATTTACCTAGCAGCCAATCAAATTTTACACTGCATGAGATTTGTACGAGACCACAGGCCACCATAGATCACGGCCCACTTTTACTATAGCTCTCACAGCCCTATTGAGAAAAAATCCAAACCCTCTTGTTATTATAATGGTATTAAGGAGCCCGTGGGCCGTGAACCAGAGTATTTTCAAAAATGAGTTTTTCAATTTCACTAATTCATAACAGACCCCCAAAAAAAAAAAAGTTACACTGGTTCACCCCAACAATTCAACTCTGTCGTGTGCAAATTCGCAGGCCAACCATGGGAGAAGAGCAGTCTATTATGACTTTCTTCATTTTTATCCCTGCATTTTTTTCCCTTTTTAATCTAACATCCTCAAAGTCTATAACATTTTTCTCTGCCAGATCATGGCCTACGGAGATCGAGTCTTTTATAATTGGATCATTTTCGAAATTTTTATATATAATAATAAAAAATTACTTTATATAAATTTTGAAACATTTTTAAAATGAAATAGTTCTTTATAGTGTAACTCATTTGACAGTGATTTATTGTTTTTTGTTCTTTTAAATAATGAAAGTTTGGAATATAACAAAAAAAATTCAACTGAAGTCAATGACATGCATAGGTAAAATATGAGCATTTACTAATGTAGGATATTATTCTAAATTTAGTTTATATTCAATAAAAGGACTAATACATGGGCAGCAAAATATAGTTTATTTTATATATTATAAATAATTTGTGTTTAATCTGATTCATTAACACAAACAGTTATAATAGATCTCAGTTACATTTGAACACTCAACAATAGAATATTGGTTTTGAACCCAAATTTTTTTATTGTGTTTTTAGCACAAAAGATGGTGCAATATCCTCAAACAGGAAACATATTATTTTATTTTTAGCCTTTGTTATGTACATAGCATGGTGTAGCGCAACAAATAATCTATACACATATCAAATTAATCAAAGCTTGCTGTAGAGATCTACGTGCAATAATTTTCAGACCATATTGCCAAATTAATCAAAGCTAAATCTCATCAAGTATAGAAAACCGGTGTCTGCGGACGCTCAACGGAGGAGAAAATGGCATAGGCTTAGAAACACCAAAAAACGCAGACACCAGCCGTAAGGGTGACGAGACTCCTCGAATCACGCCGTGCCACGTAAGAGATATAGCCTATGTGGGGCAAGTGCATTCGCTGTTCGCTTATACACTATATATGATCGATCACAGATCTAAAATATCTCAAGTGGCTCGCGTGTCTTTGCCACGTTTGTCTCGTTCTCTTTCTCATACCCACTATACTACAGCGCTTTCCCCTTAAAATCCAACACTACAGGCGGCTTTCAGAAACCGGAAAATAAGCGAAGAGGGCTAGGACAATGGCTGATAGGGTTTCGTCTTGCTTCCTTTTCGTGTTCGTTTTGTCTTTCATCGCATCTCTGCCCACTCAGATCTCCGCTGATGAGGCAGAAGGCAAGGAATTCGTGCTCACCTTGGATCACTCCAACTTCTCTGATACTGTCGGCAAGCACAATTTCATTGTCGTCGAGTTCTACGCACCTTGGTATGGATAGATGGTGTTTCTTGCCTTTCCTGTTTGATCTTTAATGGTTCTGATCCGTCTCATTGGCGACGATTCTGTTCTAGATCTCTATTGCTTGTGAGAATTTTAATTTATTTTATTTTCGTATTTTCGTATTTTAGACTGATTTACTGATTTTTTTTTTTCGATATGCTTTGATTTTTATTCTTAAATTAGTGAAATCCTTGTTAGATTCGTCAAATTTTTGGTTTTAAGCTCCTAGCTGATGAATTTACTATATCTTTCTTCTGGGTATGACTTAATTCTTCACCCGGGAGGAGAAGGTGTCCAAACCTCAAAATCCATTTTCTTTGAGAGCTGAAAGTGATAGTAAATATAGGTTTTTACTTTGTACGAGTACCTCTAATATTTTGCCCTGCAAAAATTTTTTGGTTAACCTAAATTACCGTTTTAAGATTTTAACTTCCAAGATACTTTGGGAATCGAAGATGTTTTCTTTGGGTTTCAAAATTGTCTTTATGTCCTTTGACACTGGGTTACACTGAATAGAGAGAAGTGTAATGCTCTGCATGCTGAGAACGGTCGGATCAGACTAATCACTCTTGGCCATCTAATCATTTTCACGGTTCTCTTTCTCTTAAATTAGTATGCATTTTCATTCTTTTCTGTTTCTCTTATTAGGTGTGGCCACTGTAAGAAGCTTGCTCCAGAGGTAATATTGATCGCCTTTTCTTTTCATATTACTTCAAGTTCGATTTTGCAAATACTGATTTTCTTTCATCTTTTGTTTCTGCAGTATGAGAAAGCTGCTTCTATCCTGATCAGTCATGATCCTCCGGTTGTTTTGGCTAAAGTTGATGCCAGTGAAGAACAAAACAAAGAACTTGCAACAGAATTTGATGTTAGGGGATTCCCAACAATTAAGATTCTGAGGAATGGGGGAAAGAATGTTCAAGAATACAAAGGTCCTCGAGAAGCAGACGGTATTGTTGAGTATTTAAAGAAACAAAGCGGTCCTGCATCAAATGAAATTAAGTCTGTCGATGATGCTAGTTCTCTTATCAGTGAAAATAAAGTCGTTATTGTAAGTGATTGACCATTCTGTTTATTTGCTGCTTTTGTTTCATTATTGACTTGAGTTGACATGTAAACTTGTTTCCCTATGATTGCAGGTTGGGATTTTCCCAAAATTTTCTGGGGAGGAGTTTGAGAACTTCACAGCTTTAGCAGAGAAATGGCGGGCTGACTATGACTTTGGTCACACCTTGGATGCCAAATACCTTCCACGGGGAGAATCATCTGTGAATGGGCCCATAGTTAGACTATTCAAACCATTTGATGAGCTTTTTGTTGATTTCCAGGTATTATTGATTTGAGCTGACAGGTTGTTTCAATTAAATTTAATGTGGTATTTTACGATAACTGGTTGTGAATAACTGGCATGGACCATTCACGATTGTAGGATTTCCATGTGGCAGCTCTTGAGAAGTTTGTTGAAGGAACCAGTATCCCTATTGTGACGGTCTTTAACAATGACCCAAAGAATCACCCTTATGTTATAAAATTTTTTAATAGTCCTAATGCAAAGGTAATGTGCTATCTAAGGTCATCTCTATATTTTCAATATGAAGCCAGAGGATTCATCCTACTTATATTGTAGTATTAATGGGTTTGATTCATCAGTGACAAAGTTCTATCCTCTATAAATTCCTTCTCAATCATTTTGCAAAATCAGTGTAGTATGCTCTATTATTTGTGCTCCTCCACTACACTCTTTATTCTAAGATTTTTCTTTTGTTTGGCTTTTTGTTTTCCCCTTGTTTTATCCCCTTCGGTTCCTGGTAATCTGAGTTATTATGAAATTGTAGGCGATGCTGTTTATCAACTTCACTACTGAAGCTGCTGAGACTCTCAAATCAAAATACCGTGAAGCTGCTGAGCAATACAGACAAGATGGAATAAGCTTTATGGTGGGAGATGTTGAGGCTAGTCAGGGTGCCTTCCAGGTTGGTATCCAATTATTTCCATTCTGTAGTTATTGTTTGCTCAGTATCAATTTCTGACACAATGAATTTGCTTGGTCATGGCAGTATTTTGGACTTAAGGAAGACCAAGTGCCTCTAATTATCATACAGCACAATGATGGAAAGAAATTTTTGAAACCGAATTTGGAACCTGACCACATTTCAGCTTGGTTGAAGGATTACAAGGTGATATTTATTTATTTTTCCCCCCTCTAGCTTAGTAACTTCATTTTAGTAGTTGGGATTTATAGTTTTAGTTAGCACTTCAATTATAAAATAGTTTTATTGTTTGTCTGGGATGTTGTGTCATTGATCAGCCCTTTCTCTGGACTTGTAATTTCAGGATGGTAATGTCCAACCATATAAGAAATCTGAACCTATTCCTGAGGTTAACAATGAGCCTGTTATAGTGGTTGTTGCTGACAGTCTTCATGATATCGTTTTCAACTCAGGAAAAAATGGTATACTTTATTGCTTCTTCTATTTGTTTTTAATTCTTCTTAATGATCTGATAGGTTTTAGCATTCTCTTCTCTTTAATCAAATACCTCGTTATTAAAGCAATTCTTCTTATCTTTGAAAGAGAATTAAGCTTCAATAGAGATGATTAAATAATATATCTCGGAGCATCCCTTTATATTTTGATTTCTGGTGTGTCAGCGTTGTTTTAGCCTAGCTTTCTTTTAACACATTTGTTTTCGATTACATGCTTTGATTTTACTGCTGAAATCATTGAATAAATGGACTGGAATCTTATTGTAGCTGACCATTTTCCCTGTTTACTTATTTGTTTTGTTTATCTTCTTGATTTACATGGCCCACTTGGTCATGTTTCCCCCCTCCCCCCACGCACAAAATGTGACATTTTTGGATGCCAAAAAGGGTGGGGGTTTACATCCAAGGACCCAGATTTTGTTAAATTTATAATAGAAGACCTTAAAAATTGAAATTATTTATAGGGACCAAAATTATCATTAGGTTTTAGGGGACTTACTACTAGGTTTAGGAAAATTACTACTAGGTTTTAAAAAAGTTACAATTTAAGTAACTTTGGGAGTAACTTTTCTAAAACCTAGTAGTCACTTTCCTAAACCCTAATGATAAGTGGTAGTAATGTTGGTTTTTGGGGATAATTTCAATTTTTAAGGTATTGTATTATAAATTTTACAAAACTTGGGTCCTTAAATGCAATTTTTCTCCCCCAACAAAAAAAGGCTCTTCTAGAAACTTTTGATAAAGCTGAAAATTTGAACTTTTCAAAAGGAAAAAAAAAAGTGTTTTTACTGAAAGCACTGTCGGGCTTCGTGTGAAAAAAGGCTAAGGCAAACAGGCGCATAGGTTTTTCTATGCAATCCCTTGAAGCCCTTAAGGTGCCCTTTCCCTCATAATGTGCCAGAATTTTGTTTCTGTACATTACTATACTGCATCCAATTATCATGTTTCTTATTTTCTTTGGGACTAATTTGCGGAAGATGTCTAAAATTTATGTTATGGTAGTTAATTTCTGATACTGATTAGTTTGTAGTTATGTTTTGCATTAACTATTCATGTCAACTATCATTTCTTATACTTTCAGTATATTAGTTATTGGATCTCCTTGATCATGGAGATTAATTTTAACAACAATTACTCTGCAGTTTTGCTGGAGTTTTATGCTCCTTGGTGTGGACATTGCAAAAAGTTGGCTCCAATATTAGATGAAGTCGCAGTCTCATTTCAAAATGATGCCGATGTTGTTATTGCAAAGCTGGTAAGATATACACCCTTTCAGGCTTTTAGTGCTATTATATTTATTTTTAGGGGGAAAATACAGGTTACCCCTGAAGCGAGGCTTAATAACAACTTTAGTACATCAAGTTTAAATGTGATAAAACACTTCCCTATTTGGAAAAAAAACTGAAGACTTCAATTGTGTCTCATTTAACTTGGGGGATGTTTTGTGTTTTTTTAAAAGAATAAGGGGGCATTTTGTTAAAATTTGAAATTGATGTACTGAAGTTGTTTCTATCATCATTTTTTAACAAATTGGT
The DNA here is from genome assembly GCA_026724425.1 of Erythrophleum ivorense. NCBI lineage: Eukaryota > Viridiplantae > Streptophyta > Magnoliopsida > Fabales > Fabaceae > Erythrophleum > Erythrophleum ivorense. The sequence continues at coordinate 56,708,476 of JAIUCV010000004.1, read as the reverse complement.
GTAAGCAGCTTAATTATAGCTAATCTGAAAGTGATTGGATATAGAATAACAAGATAATAGCAACGATGACTGTCTGCAGACTTCAAAGAAATGCACTTGTATGAAACCGTCAATGTTATTTATTGTTTGCTAAACTTTGTTCTGCACTTCATTTGTGTCAACCCCAGGATGCAACTGCAAATGATATCCCAAGTGAGACTTTTGATGTCCAAGGTTATCCAACTTTGTACTTCCGCTCAGCCAGTGGAAAGATATCACAGTACGATGGCAATAGGACCAAGGAGGACATCATAGATTTCATTGAGAAAAACCGGGATAAATCTGATAAACCTGCTCAGCAAGAAGCACAAACAAAAGATGAGCTTTAAAAAGGTAAACTATCTGTATCGAACTTTGGGCATGATTTGCCCGGATAATGCATGTGGCTGAAACAGCTACCCACTCTCACGTGAGTGCCTGCGCACTCTTGCAAGAAAGTCATATAAGTTATCTGGAAGCATTCTTCCAGAGTTCCCTATCCATAATATAATGTATTTGTCTCCCCTTTGCAGGATACGAGCTGTTTTGCTTTCGGAGGATATAGAGACTGTCAGTTACGCTTAGGGTCTTTCATGTCTTTGTAGCTCTGAATTGAACACGTTAGTGAAACCTAGTGCCAATCTCGCTTTACCTACCGTATAGCTTCTTGGTTTTCTGTGGTAGTATATGTTATCGTGAATAAAACGGGAGAATTTTTGGTATGGATGGTAATATCCTTAGGTAGTGTAATTTAAACTTGGTAAAATTTATGGCTGCTGTAATTTTGACCTGAGTTAAATTATTATGTCTTTGAATCATCAATGAGTTTGCTGTATCCTTTGGATATCCGAGTACGAGTGAACGTACTTGTTGTCACTGTCCCATCATCAATCAGTAACTGGACCATAGAATTTCCAAGGCTATGTAAATTTTCCGTTAACCAAACATAAAATCTTGGAATGACGTGGTTTCATTTGTGCCATGGTTCAAGTAAGTGGTCTTTGTAATTTCGGGGGTTCATTAATGCGTTCCATCTTGAGGAGTTTCACGGGCTGCTCAACTCCGAAGCTAAAGGTGCAAAATCTATTTCTCATCTACGATGAAAGTACATCCCAGGAATTATACTTTGAACCAAATAGAGTAAAGCATAGGAGAGTTAAAGCTTTACCAGTGCATTGTCGTTGTTGGTACTTGGAGATATTAAGCAGAACGTGGGACAAACGTACAGGCCATGCCGCTTGGCTTAGCGAATGGGAAAATGTTATACGTACGCATAATGTCCTATGGGCGTGTGGTTATAGCCTATGAGAATTAATCAACTAGATGTAGGGGTGAATTTTATCACCTGCAATATTCGTTTTAGTGGATGGTTGTAAGTTCATTATATAATCTTGTGATACATTATGGCAATAAACTTCCCCTATATCTTCTTCGTACGAGGAAACAAGTATTTGGTACTGATTGCTTCCTGGAAATTGTCATTTCTGTCGTGGAAATGAAGAAACCTCCTAATCTATACGTATTGTTTAGTATATAGAAAAATAAAAATAAGAATGTGATATAGTAAATAGTATTTATTTTTTTATTTTAAAAAATTTATTAAAAGAAGATAAACAATATTGAATAATAATTATATAAGTCTAATAAATATTTCTTAAAAATTTCTTTTTATCTTTTCCATTCTCTCAGCTGTGCCTTACTTCATGCTGACCCAGATCTATGTGAGTTATTTTAACTACGGTCAATTTAATATGATATGACATATACCAATATATGACAATCTAGAAAAAATAGAATTTCACGGGATTACACTAATCGATTTGGATCCCAAGGCCTCTTTTTTTTTTTCATGTCACTCATGGATTTAATTTTTTTTAATTGTTCCTTTTTTTTTTTTTTTTAGAAGAATGGATCTTCTCATTAGAAAGAACATGGAGAAACATGAATATTCCTAATATGAGAGGATCCATTTCCTTACACTAATGGTTGCTTTCGAGTTTGGCAATGAATTTACTAATTTCATGATCATCTAGATAGTGGGAAAAAAAAATGTCTGAAGATATATTTTTTGTTCTCTGTACTAACTCGCATAATTAGGTAAATGTGAATAAGAGGATTAGAGTGGAGGTTTTACTTTCACGTAAACTGTAAAATATTTTCCTTTAAAAATAAAAATGTAAAAGGTGTTTGGGCCGTGAGCAGGGAGTGGGGTCGCAATGGGATGGCTTCTTATAAGAGAGAATTACATCTAAAAATTTTGATTAGATAAAATTTATAAGAAAAATATTAAAAATTAAAATTATTTCTAAAAGTCAAAATTATTACTAAATTTTAAGAGAGTTACTGTTAGGTTTAAAAAATTATTATTAAATTTTAAAAAAGTTATAATATAAGTAATCTTGATGGTAATTTTTTTAAAATGTTATAGTAATCTTTCTAAACATTAATAGTAAGTAATAATAATTTTAGTTCTTAGAAATAATTTTAATTTTTAATATTTTGTATTAAAAATTTTACAAAACGCAGTCTTTGAATGCAATTTACCCTAAACAAATCTAGTTACAAAGCACGAGCTACTGGCCAAAACATACCCGACATTTCTCTGGGACCCATGAAAATAATTTAGTATCGAGATTCAAGACCAGATATATGTACTGGGTACTTGTCTGACTTACATTGGTTTTAATCCTTGCCGGCATATAAAACAACTTTTTATATCCTGCTACACCATTGAAATGAATAGAATCTGAACCACAAAACAACGGGTTTCTGAGAAATGTTAACTTCTTAGCTCACATGGCAGAAGTGGGACGGCTGGTTCCAGAGGAAGAGAGGCAGAACTGATGAAAAGAGCTAGCAAACATTTCAGACATGCAAGCTGGAACTAGAACTCACTCGGTTAAGCTTGCGTGAACATGGACAAAAAAATTTTAATTTTTCATTTGTCTTAGAACTCAATGTTTAGATAGAATAAATATAAAAAAAGTGAGTAACTTATACAGACTTATTAAAGTTTTATTAAAATTATATTTATCTTTTTTTATTTTTAAAAAATATATAAATCTTCCTCAAAACAAAATATTATTCTATATTTTAATTTAATTTTAAAATTTTTTTAAAAATGTATCCTTTATTTAAAAAAATAAAGGATAAATATATAATGTTTTTCTATCCTTTATTTAAAAAAATTTTCTAATTTAAGAAAAATATGTATTTCAGTTAATAAAAAGTATTTTTGTTGTCACTTACTTTGGAGTTTTCGTTCCTAAGTTCGAATATAAATATTAGGTAAATATGTTTGCCGTAGTGTCTCGTTTTAGCTAATGAGATGGCTAAGTTTTTAACACCTTTTAAATTCCTCAGACTAATTAGTCATGGACTTGCAGGTATTGTTACTGGTTCTGTTAGGTGTCAATTGTACATTGTATATATGAAATAGTGAATTGTATATCTAGCTTAATTAATTTGGTCGGTGGGATCTAAGTTGAAGCTAGCTACTCAGCCACCTGCTGGAGTGGATAGGCGAAAAAGGTGTTGCCCTTCCTATTGGCAAAATATGCTCTAGATAGAGGCTTCTCCTCTGATCTGATATTCACACCTAAACAGGCTGGAGAGATAACTATTAACTTGCGTTGTTGATTGGATTTGGATTCTCTCCCATGCTCTCTCCAGTGTCAGATCTGGACTGTCCAAATTAATTTGGACGGTTCAGATCTAATTTTTTTTTTGGATTTTCAAAAAAATAAATCTTTAGAAAGGAATAAAATACAAAATAAAATTATTTTCTTAACTGTGAAATTTTAAAAAAATATTATTTAAGCCTAAAATAACTAAAAAAATATTTGGACCGTTCAGATTAAAATCTAAACGGTCCAGATCTTATGGGAGAGGCAAGGGAAAGAAAGGCATGGGAGAGGATCTTTTTCCTTGTTGATTCAAATTATAGTTGGTGAAATGAGCTTAATGTTGGTTTGTTGTCAGTAGTTAATGAATGCCACTGTGTATGCAATCCTGGGAATTGGTTGCATTTATTTTCTGACGTGGTGGATGGGTAGTGTTCTAGCCTTTGATGGCTGGACAAAACACTATAGTTACTTTGCATGGTTTGAGCTAGTGGTGTTATTTTATTTTGTTTTTATTTTTATTTCTGTGATAAATGAAAGGCCAGAAAAGATTTTACTATAGCACATATGATTGGTGGAAATCCTAGAAACTAAATAAAACAAATATGAACTAAAAGCTAAGTGTTCATGGAAATTCAATGTGAGCTTGAGGCTTATTGAAAGCCAAGTGTTCAACACTGTGATCTTTTTATCTGCTTGGGTTTTCTCAAAATTTTCAATTTATTAAAAAAATCTAATACTTTTACAAATTGATAAGGTCTATGATTTACAAACTTTTTGCATTTGATAATTTACGTTTAATACTAGCATATATGCAAAACCATAATCAAAAGCATGTAAATTCTAGAGTGTATTGCACTAACTGTAAAACATTTGCATTACAGCAGCATATGGAAATATAATTAAAATGTAAGTTCATGGTTTCTCTTCACGCAGGATAATTTCTTGTCAAACTTGAAACCAAGAGTTATGCATTACTGCAGCAAATGGGAATATATTGCCTCGTAAATTTCTAAATATACCTCCATTGGGTTAGTCATGTTTCTCTTAGTCTAACAAAATCCATAATACATTCTGCTTCTATTTCCTAGTTAATCATGCCAAGTACTGGAAGAGACCATACACTTTTTAACAAGGTAAAAGGCTAAGTAAAATTTCAAGCATTTTAAATTTATATGTCAAGTTACATGCCAAGTTAACAAGGTAAAATGCTAAGTTTTTAAAACCATATATGTATTTGAAATTTTAACGTTGCTTGTATGGCTTTCCATTTGCATGGCTGAACCATTGAACTAAACATCTGAGAGAGTCTACTCATTTTACTTTGTTAATTATACATAAAAGAATTTTGTATGATGGCTATAGGTAACTAATAATGGACGTGATGGTTTCATGCACCATCAAATTGTTTGACTTGAATTTAGGAGTTTTGATATTTTATATCCCAAAAGAAAAATTGATCATTTATTGATATGAATAAATGAAAGAGTAAAAGAATAACATGTTTCTAATATCACATTCTTCTTTGTTATTACAAGTTGCCCAAAACCTTAAAAATCTTGTTTTACTATAGTTATAATTAACGGGAACAATATTGCAGATTATATATATAACAAAGTACCAATGTTGCGGATATAAAATATTATGTCTGGTTCTCAGTGTCTGTCTTCATCATTGTTTATGGTATTTTTTTAATGTGATTCTTGTGTGGCTTGACCATTGTTACCGGGCTGAGAAGACTTCAGTTCTTTCGACCCTTATTCAAAAGACAAATGCACAGGAAATGAAGTGGATTATCATGATAATCCTCGAAGGTGTCTTTCTTATGCCGGTGAATTAATTTATATACCTTACGTATGTTTAACATGATTTAAAATTCTTATGCAGATCTGAAGCTTTGAATTATGGTAGACTTTCAGGCATGCCTTGAGTGAATTGCGGTAGACTGACATTGTAATAGGCATCATGTTGCTTTTGGAAATGAATTAGCAGCCTACCTTCATGGCCATCCATTTTGCAAGAGGAGTTTTCTTTGTTAGTTGTGCTTTTCTTTGTCCTTGTAATTATGGGTAAAAGTTACTTACTAGTTTAGGTTTGCTATCCCTTTATAAACACAAAAAGCCCAAACCTTGCATACTTGATGAGTACTCTACGGAGGTAAGAGTTTCTTCATGTTTTTAACATTAATTTTACATGTTCTGTTCATGAAATTCAGGATAAAAAGTAAAGTGCTATATTTCTCTTCCTTATGTTTGTAGTTTTGTAGTAGGCATGTATGCTTCCTACATGGCTACATGTTAATTGAATGTCAAAAATTTAGCATTTGTGCTTAAGAGGAATATTGTGCTTAAACTAGCTGACTTGATGACCCATACTTCTAAAGGTGGGATTAAAGCTCACAAGTGCTAAAACAAATTTGCTCAAATATGTTTCTTATGTTAGTTCAATTTTATTATATTTGTGATATGTGACCAGGATTTCATTTTATTTTTTATAGCATGTGATTGCTGCTTATACTATTTTTGGAATGTTAAATCGCTTTGATCTTAGTTACACTCTCAAAGAATTCTGTTAACTTTTCTATTTTTGATATGTATCATATAATTTTATGTCTTATCTAGCTATTGTTGAAATCGACAATCAATGATTAAATTATTTGACAAATGTTCTGTCAAATTGGAGGCGTTTACTAATTCAATTTTTTTTAAATGATTCTTTTTTTATTTAAAAGAAAGGGAAAGAAATTCCTTAATTTTGTTGTTGTCTGCTATAGCTGATACTCAAGATTTGACGAACACTGGAGTTAGTGTTTTAAACTAGCACAAATCACAAAAAAATTGTTAATTCTTCATACAGGCACTTCCTATACCGAAAATTGCTGCAGTTGAACGAGCAGCATTGGGTGGTGGACTTAAGCTTGCCCTAGCACGTGATTTTCGTATCTGTGGTACTTTAGTGTCTAAAGCATGAATTGCGTAGACATTAATTTGTTGTTAATTAGTTTGAATGCTTGGAATGGAATGCAACTAACACAAGTCATAGTTTTCTTCCTCCCATGGTTTAAATACATTGAAGTTTATGAATTATGACTCATCTTTAATAGATAGTTCTCAATGGGAAATGGGGATAAAAGATCGTAGGTTTGTGTTGGAATGCAGAAAAGATTCGACGTGGTTTTTTTTTATATAGCAGACAAAATTAGCGGCGGTTTTAGGTGCCACTATCTTATTTAGTGGCGATTTGAACCATCCCAACTTTCTTTTTGGGGAAGATCAACAAAAATAATGAGAAAATTCTGAGAGTTTTGTGAGAGAATTCTAAGGGTTTGACGAGAGAATTCCTTCACTCAATAATTAATGAGAAATTGTGTGAAAAATAAAAAGATTTTAGTGAAGAAATTCAGTGAAAGAAATTTTTTAAGCAAGGGAAGTTAAATAGTGACCTACATATAGTTCTGTCACTATTCTCTTGCTAAAAAAATTTAGTGAGGGAATAGTAACGAAAAATTATATTGCTATTTCTAAAATTTCTTGCAATAATTAAAATACAGAAACAACACTTTGATATCTATTTAGAAAAAAACAACCACAACACTTGGGTAAAAAATTTTCACTTTTAGGAAGGATGTTAAAACAATCTTTGAAGACCTTTTTTTTTTGGGTATATCGGTATTGTAGATCATTTTCCTCCATTAAGACTTTTAACCCTTTTAGAGATATCACTTTAGAACTTGGAAGCACCAATACGGTAAACAAGCTGCCGTACCCCTACCGGATACGTGTCCGTTATGGACACGCATACCGTACGGGTATAAACGTACTTTGTACGTTTCTGTTTTCGTCCGTACATTTCAAAACGTTTCTTTCCTTACTAAAACGTTTCGAAACAGCTAAGGAACGATGCTGAAATGGCTTTGAAACGGCCTGAAACGTTTTGTGTCTCATTTACCTTACTGATCGAGCCAGTCTTCATTTCTCTCTCGCCTTTGGTTTCTACTGCGTCTCCCTCAGTGCTGCTCATCTCTTCACTTTGTTCTACGTCATCTTTTCCGGCAAGCCGTTCGTTTCCGTCGTCTTCTCTAGCTATGGCAGGTGAGTCTTCTTTCCGGTAGCCTCTGTTTTCGTTTTTTGTTTAAAGCTTGAATCATTACATCTTCTTTCTAGTGGCTTCTATTTTCATTTTTTGTTTGGCTTCTATTTTTGTTTTTTGTTTTTTGTTTTCAAAGCTTGAATCATTGCATCTTCTTTCCAGTGGCTTCTGTTTTTGTTTTTTGTTTTAAAGCTTGAATCATTCAACTTGAATGTCTTCTTCATCCGATACATAAGTCAGTGAATGGAGAGCTTCTGCTTCGTTAATGCTTCTACTCATCTCCCTAGAGCCAGTAATAGTTAATTGAAAATTTTGTTAATTTATGCTTCTGCTTCGTTAATGTCCTTCTGCTTATCTCCCCGGAGCCAGTAATAGTTAATTGAAAATTTTGTTAATTTATACTTCTCCTTCATTAATGCTTCTGGCAATAATAGCCTTCTACTTACCTCCCCAGAGCCAATAATAGCCTCTTCATTTGGAGCAGTTAAATTTGAAGATGAAGATTAAAAATTTTCAATTTGACTGTTCCAAATTTTGCTTCATTAATCTGTGCCCATGCTTCATTAATTTATATGCTTTGTTAATTTATGCATCAACGCCCCATGCTTAGATTATTGAATATACATATAATTATATATATATATATATATATTCCCGTACCCGTATCCTAAAATTTTAAAAATTGTCGTATTCCATGTATCGTATTATATCGTACCCGATACGCATACTTGTATCAGTGCTTCTAAGCTTGAGAAACTACAACATATGGTTATTTATAACCAAAATTTAGTTTTAGTATCAACAACCTCTGCCTGCTATATCTATTAATAATGACCTTTAATTTGCCACTGTGGCTTTCCCCCTCCTGCTCCTTATACAGTCGAAAGTCTACTTTTTTCTTCAAAAATAAATAATAAGACAACATACAACCCTAACTGCCTAACTAGTATGCATGACCTGAGAGAATAAGGATTGAAATTGAGAGAGATAAGTATCAGGAATCAAACAAAAACTAAAAGAGAGAAATTTCTATAATAGAGACCAAATATCTTGGCAGAAAACTTGCATTGGCATTGTAAATTAAAAATATGATTGTAAAAGCCAACTTTGAGACCGAGAGAATAGTAGAATGGATACAGAAAAGTTTTGTGGAGTAGACAACAATTATTGGTGAAGGATAAACCATAACACAAACTTAATCCCAAACATGAAAACTGAGTTTATTTTGATGCAACGGATCAACTCATCCACTTCTGAAACAAAACATGCCCAAACCAAATTGATATTGACACCTGTGTTTCGTTTGCATAGTATGCCACTGAGAAATCTAAAAGAAAAGCTGTCATTGATTCAGTTGTAAGTGACCATCATAACTTTACTTCTAATAATAAAGCGATTGATGTTATACATGAATAATTTTATGGATAGAAATAAATATATTATTAAATTAATCTTAAATTACAGATAAAAACATAAGTAAAAATAGGAACTAATTATAATAGGATATATTCATCAAGTTTTAAATATTGGGTAACCATATATACTGGAGTTATGCATGTCTTTTGAATGATCAAAATTTGAAAAATTCGGTAACAAGAAAAAAGGAAGACATTTAAATCAATAAATAATAAATAAATTATAGATATATGGTTAACATTTTTTTCTTTAATTTAGTTTATATAAATTTTTTATTTATCAACCTTATAAGATTATTTTTTTAATTTTTTTTTTATATTTTGAGTAATATTTATCGTTATTTAGGTAGATTGAGTTATTTTTTATATATTTTTCTCTTTATTAAAATTTTAAACATAAAATAAATTTTATTTTTATTTTTATTTTGTTATATAATACAGTAAACAAATATCCACATAGTATCTATGTGAGCTATCATGTGACACAATATATTAAAATTTCGTTTGGTTTATAGTATTGTAAACATAATCTCTTTATATAATTTGTGTAATGTCTATTATATCTTTATATTTATTATTTTATCTATCAAATTATCTTTCTAAAAGTAAGAATAAACTAATCATTTTTTATTTTATTTACTTTTACCTATCCACATTTTACATTCCCTCCATCGTTGCATTCTCCAACTAAATAGAGCAAAAGAGTTAACTAAAATGAAACATTTTGAGACTCTATATTTATATATGATATGATATCTATTTATCTGTAATAAATAGAGTTTACTTTTATTATTACTATTATTATTTTGCGAATACTCGTTTTAGACTGCCAAGAGAGGAAGGAATGTCTTCGTCGTGTTATGTGATACACACGGAGCTATGCATCCATGGATTTGAATAGTTGAGATTATAAATACTAGATAGTATCACTAGTTACACTAGAAATTAATTAAGCTCTCCAAGTGAAAACCATTAGGATATAATCATAAACTAAAATATCTATACGCATCAACCACTCTCTGTAGTTATTATTATTTTACACCACTGCCAAGCCTTTCATTTTGGGTCTTGATCTGTCGGAAGGTTGAGGAGACATGGCCTTCCTTTTGGTGATACAGGTGTTGTTAATACTGCTATTGCAGTCATTGTCGGTTGCTACGGCACTGTTAGCAGAATCTTGTTCGCAAGAATTATTATTGAGGGATTTCAGAAGGTACGGCTGAAGCTTTTTCAAATCTGATAACTTCAGTGGCTTCAGTAGAAACTCCTCTGCTCCTCCTTCCAAGCACCTATCCACAAATTGATGTTTTCAACGTTACTTTCATTTTTCTTAAAATATGAAGTTCTTACATAGTATAACACAATCTCCTGCATTCTTTTCACTTGATTTTTTTTTAATGCAAAAAAGTAATGCATTTTTTTCACTTAATTCATTTTTAATGCGGTTTTTTTCTCTTTCTGATTTGAGAAGAAAAAAGAAAACTCACATGCTGATTCTGGATGGTTCATTTTCTGATGACATAATCACAACCGGTACATCTTTCCAAGAAGATCCCTGCAGCTATATATAAGCAATATCAAAATAATAAAAAGGAAGAAGAAGAAATCCCAATAAAAACAGAAAAGAAAAAGAAGAAAGTAGACTCAATTTGATAATCCTTAATCTTTTTCTCTCCTTTTAGAGTTTGCAGACCTTGCAGCGTAAGAACAAACCCATGAGGAAGGGAATGTTCGGCATGTTTTCAGCGTGCGTGTTTATATATGCACAATTATAATCGAAAAGAATTTTTTCACCAGAAAAAAAAAAAGACCGAAACTGGGGGGAGATGTCGGGGAATAATGATTTTGACCTTGACTCGTTTAAGTAAATCATAACCACTCATCCCTGGCATGCAGTAGTCTGTCATGATCAAATTCACTTTCATTCCCTGCATTTCAACATATTCAACAGTTCTTGTTACTATTTCGGATTATTTTATATTATCTGGACTAAAGTTAAGTGCCGAAAAGGCGAAAAGCAAAGAGAAAAAGGACCATATATAATTGATGGGCTAGCAAAAGAGATAATAAATAGTGAATTCCTGGCTATGGAATGCTGAATCAAAATAACAAATTAAAGCATCCTACGTACAGTGCCGTGGAAGGTCACTCTATTTCTCACGCAAGCTATGCCCTATTTGATTTTGTTTTTGTTTTAATATTTTTAAAATAGATATTTTTTAAAATAAATTTTAAAAATAGAAAATTAAAAAATTTATTTGAATTATTATTTTAAAAAATAATTATTTTTTATTTTTTATTTATTCTACAGAATAAAAATTACAAAACACTAAAAAAATATTCTGATTTTTTTGTTTTCAAAAATAAAATTTTATTTTTTTATTTTACAAAAAACTTCATTAAAAACATATTATCAAATAAGTTTTTTATTTTTTTATTTTTAAAAATATAAAACTATTTTGAAAACAAAAAACCAAAGAGACTCTATATAACCGCAAATGGTTTTCTATGACCAAATAAATATACTTGCGATTTCTCTAATGCATTCATAATCATCAAGGAGCTAGCACTTGCATAGACTATAATATGGTTCTCTTTGCTATCAGGGTTATGATTTTTAAATGCACCTTAAATTTTTGAGTAGTGAGGAGAAATCTAGTTCTGATATAGTGCACATATAATTGATACATATAATATAAACTCATCAGTAATATTGTTCAGAAATATTTATTATATTCCCATAGTATTTATTTATATTTTGAAAAGTAAATAATTCTTATCTAGAATTTTAGATTTAACTTAACTATAATTTAGAATTAGATTACATAATTTTTACAATAAAATAAAATAAAATGTGTAATAAAATATAAATAGAATTAACAATACAGAATGCTCGGTTACCTGAGTACCCAAAATGAATTTTGATAGGCAACATTAACATAGAAAGTAACTTTATGGTTTCTGATAATTAAGATGTGCCCTCCCCAATTTGTCTTGTTGTCCAAAGGAAATTTTTAATCAGGAGAAAGATATTCCGAATTCCTACATCTTCATCCCCTTACCAGCTTGTTTATGGTTTATGTTATATGCACTTATGGCAATATTCTTTCTCAAGAAGAAAATTAAAACCGAGAAGGCATGCGGCAAGCAGATTTCTGTGCTTTATTAAAAAAGAGGGGGGAAAATGAAGGGAAAATGGTGTATAAAATTGAATGAGATGCATGCCATTCATAAATTCCCGTCAGTGTTTGGCCTTTACGGTAGATTGCTATAATAAAATTAAGCATAAAAATGGATACTTCTTCTTTAAAACATTATTTAGCAGCAGAAGATGTGTAAGCTGAAATCCCAATACATCAGTTGAAAAATGCAGTAAACAAACTCAAGCACACAAGAAAAGGAGGATGAGAAGGATGATTATCACCTCTTGTTGGGGGGACTGAGGAGAAGAAGGTGATGATTCTGAAGAAGTTGAAGAAGCATTATCAAGATCATCAAGCAGACCAAGATATTTTAAAGCCTTGTCCCCAGAGTCCACACAGGTCACTATGTAATTTAAAAAAAAAAAAAAAAAACCCCGAAACTTCATAAAGTAAAAACCCACAAATTCCAGAGGAAATCGAAATTAAAATTAAGAAAAAAATGAAGATTAGCGATATATAGGTAGTAGATAAGCTACCTTTGCAAGAAGAAACTTGAAGGAGCTTCTCCAGAAGTTTCCTGTCGATAAGACTATCATCGACTGCTAAGACATGGAAATGGTGCAGATCCTCTTCCTTGTGCAGCTTTATGGTATCCACAACATCTGATTCCACCTCCATCTTCATGCTTAATGTTGAAGAATTTTCCGTTATAGTCGACCCTCTCTGTGTATATGTACAAAATATATATCAGTAGTATATATATCTAAAACAGAGAGAGAAAATTATGAAGAGAGAGAGAAATGGTGAAGGCATGCGGTTGTGATGTAGCTTTTTAGTAGAAAGGTGGGTGTGGGTGCATGAAATGAGAGAGATCAGATAACTGTGTAGGCACAGTTTGTGCTGTGTGTTGTTGTGTGTGCTTCTTCATGCTTTCAGATCTCTCACTAGATTCTCCCTACCGCGTTGGTACAACCACCACACATTACTTTCTTTTTCTCCCTTTCATTTTCTTTTTATTTTGTTGCTCAGCAAAATTATGCCAAGATCTTTGTTCCCATTTTGTCATCATCATCCATCATAGAAAAAAGGGGCTTAATTTTGGCTGTGGATAAGATTTATTTCAACTCTTTGAAAATTCAACTGCTGTTCTTAATAATTCTATTTCATTGGTTTTATGCGGACTTTAATTTGAGTATCTTCTTCTATGCATACATTACAAAATTTATTCTGTCTGCATATTTTCTTAAACTTTAATTTATGTTTAGTAACTAATATAATTATTGATAATATCAACATTCAAAATATACAATCTCACCACTAATCAATTAGCTTAGAGGTTAAAGACAGATGTCTCTTTATTCGACTACTCAAGTTTAATTCTTGAAACCAACAGTTAAGAAAATTTATTTTTTTAAATATATCAAACTGATATAGGAGGTATGTACCCTAAAGATTGTGTAGAAAAAAAAAATTAATTAGCCTCTGTTAACGCATGAGCTAACTTAAAATACCTTTACCAAAAAAAAATTGCATTATGTATGAGCATATCTTATGTCTCTAGATAAATCTTATTCGTTTCAACAGAAATGTTTTAATCTTAAATGCTTATGTAATTTATTATACTATAACATTTTATATCTAAACATTCATAATAGCATAATACGTTGTCGCTTTTACTTTTAACTTGGCCATGTAAAATACACAGTACAGCTTTATCTAAAATCGGAAGACTTTGCTCCAACTAAAAGATAGCCTCACCTCAGCCTACTTTAGCCTAGTAAGGAATGTAGGACGTGACCCACATTCTATATCACTTGATTATAAATATAATTTCATAAAGTAGAAGATATTGTTGATTTTATATATGTTCACATGTTCAAACCAATGTCAAACTCAGAAAGTCTATGTTACAAGAAGAAAATTAATAAATTCCTATACTAATGCGATGATTGGTTCATTTTTCTAGATTATTAATATATTGCTAAATCCTATATATTAAGTTTCACAAATAGAGAATATGTCCTCTCATTAAAATTATTTTAAGATATTTAAGAGCGTGAAATGAGATTTATGGGATGAGAAAATTGATGCTGTAATTAAACCATGGATTGAAGTTTATATTGAAAGAATGAACACAAACATATACATAGAAGAATGGTGAATATGTATTGAACTAAACTGACTTGACTAAGTAAAAGTATGCATTTTTTGTTGGGTTTGATCCAGCCAATGTAATTGGTAGCAGGTCAAAATTCTCTTTCGAGCCATCTCTTTAAATGAAGAAATTAGTCAGAAAGAAGAACCAAGGTGGTTATTGTGATAATTCAGGTATGGCTATTTTGCACCCAAAATTACGCAAACAACAATAACAAAATCTTGATGAAATCTCACCGAATATATCACATTAAAGGATGTGCTTACCTGAATTTGGACGCAATGTTGACAATGCCCAAGACCTGACCCAACAAAAAGGAAGAAAGAAAAAGAAAATTCTTGCAGTCAATGTATAAATTAACCTGAGATGACTAAGAACAGGATTAATAGATGTCTTCCTTTGTTTGGGTAAACATCTCACAAAACCCAAACACGATGATTAAGATTTAGAGAATGAAAAAAGAAGAGCCACACAGAAGTGAAAATTATTAAAAATAGGGACCACGATAGAAGAATGTCCTGTAATAATGCAGATTAATCAAGAGATCAATACTGTCGAAGTGCTTGCTTAATTAATAACAGTAAAGGGGACAAGAAATGAATAAAGGTTGTAGTTGGGGACCAATAAAGAGGACCCCACGAAGCAAATATATGAAATCTTGTGTGGGTCCATGCAAATATAATCTTTTGTGGGGTCCCCTTCCCCTTCTGCTCTTAGATCTCCCATATTTCGAATCTGTTCCCATCGAGGGTGTCCAAAGCAGAAAGTTTTTCCTTTAGTGGTCAGAATTCGAATTTATATTGTTCAAAATCCTTTTGTTCATATATTTTTTTTTTACACTTGAGTGGGGGACCCAATTGTTGTCTGCCACGTGTTTCTCCTTACCATGTGTAGACTTAATCATACGTCTGACAATGAGGACAGTGTTCTAACGTGGTTAAACATGAACCGTCAGATCACATCACTATCATCTACAATGATATTTACCTGGTTTCTTCCCCATCTCTTAATGTTTTCTTACTTTAACTTTTTGTGGTGATTCCCCTTACCTTCCTTTTCCTTTTGGTTTTGTTCTGTTCTGTTGGGACAATTCATCAGTGTGTTTTATGAAACACTGCATATAACACGGCCCACAAAATAATAAATTAAAGAGCAAAAGACTAGAAAAATGAGATGAATGATCCTATGCTAGCTATTGATTGGCATCAAAGTCAATCATCGTGCAATAAAATATGTGTGTGTGTGTGTGTGAAAGAGAGAGAGAGAGAGAGAGAGAATAGTTATTAACTTCACGAGTTCAGGTAACTTAAACGACTCATCTGTTTCGAAAGTTTTAAATTCATCTTATTTTATTCGTAAGTTTGAGGAACAAATTAATTGAAAAATAAGGTTATAACTGTTTTAGATAGCTGAACTTGGTTTTCTTTTTGGTGAACCTCGATTATTTTTAATTAACACATATCCATTTTGTGTGTATTACTTTTTATAAAATATCTACTCGTGTAATTAATATTTAATCTTATATTCCTATCCAAAGTATATTACATTTCAATTTATAAATTTTTAATTAAAAATAAATAGATTAAATATTAAACTATACTGCACAAAAAAATGTTAAATATAGAGGACTTGCCATTTATATTGTATGTTCCTTGAATTATTAGTGTATAACTGAATTCAGATACTCTAATTGACAGTCAATTTAATTATGAGAGAAAAGAAATGGTAGGTTAAAAAAAAAAGTGATACCTATATACACGCACACAATTTTACAATTTTTTTAAAATTAGATCGGTCATCGAATCGGTGGAGATATTAATTCACGGTTCATTGGTTGAACCATGGTCGAACCGATAATAATTAAATATATTTTTTAAAATTTTATATATTAAAATTTTAATGTAACAAATAAATATTAGTAAATTGTAAATACTTAATTACTAATCCAATATTTTTTTAAAATATTACAAAATTTATTTTATAATTTTTAAATTATATTAAGATTCTACTTATTATTAAAAAATAAATAATAAATAATAATTTTAGTTAAATACTTTGATATTATAAAAAAATGTTACTAATAAATGAAACATAAACATAACAGAAAATAAGTATAAAAAATAGTTAAATATATACATTTTACTATTTTTATATTCTCTCTTTAAAAAAAATCTTTATATTTAAACTTTTTTCTCTTTTTTTGTTTTTATTTTTAATTTATTAAATTTATTTGAGATTAATTACTATATTTATAAGAAAAAAATCAAAAAAAAATTGGAACGGATCGATTCAACCCCGTTTTGACAAGTCCAGTTTTGCCCGATTTTGATCGGTTCTTTACCGGTTTAACCGACTTTCCACCGGTTTTGTAGCTGCTTGGTTTTTTGGAGTAACCGAACCAAACCAATGATCGGTTCCTGGTCGAATCGGCCGATTCAGTTCGATTTTCTTAACCATGCAATTTTATATCACTTTTTTTTTGTTCATTGCATTCTACAAAAGATCCATACATCTATATAAATAGCCTGATGTGGAAAGCAAAGATTTTTCCATGAACTGAAATTATAGCAATTTTTTTTTTATCTAAGAGACTTTAACTATAACTCAATCTTAATTTTCTTTTACTATCTTGGTATTTTGATTTTATTCTAGTTTCTATATTTCTTCCCTCCCTACGGTTAATTAAGCTTCGTTGCATTTGTATAATGATCCTTTGGAAGTAGCGTTCTCATCAACCTATTTATATATTGGTGAGAAATCATCCATACGAACTTCTTTGGTTTTTACCTTGTTGATCTATTAGTTTATACAGGTTAATTAATTGATTAAATATAATTTGATTTTGGAAGGTGGAAAAGTTCGAGGTTCCTTGCGTGATAAAAGGATCAAAATAGAAAAAAGGGAGAGAGGTGAATGATCCGACGTCCAAATCACGTCTAATAATATATTCTGTAAACAAAAATACAAAGCAAACGAAGCATGGCAATTAAGGAGACAAAAACAATAATTAAACAACACACCATCTGAACTCTTTCATGAAAACCACGACATTTTCTGTTGTTATCAATATTTAATGGGATATGAATCCAATATTCATGTTTACAAGAAAATATTATTAAATGTTTTTCTTCATATCGTTCATATTTGGAAGAAAAAAAAGTATTATTATTATTAGAGACTTACAATCTCTTTTCTCTAATATTTTTTTCTTTCAAATTTTTTGTATGAATTCTTATCTGTTGTGTGTTACATAGAAGATGACTAAACTTATATATAATTTTTATACTTTATTATCAAGTTTTATCATAAAAACATAACACATAAAAATTTTTACAAAAAATTCAGTCATATAATACTAAATTATAATTATACACTTATCATATTTTTATTAAAAAAATCTAATAATAAATATATAAAAATTCTACTTTAAGTTTTTCTTATAAAATATCTAGCTAAAACTTCTTTTTCACATTTGGATTCAGAATTTGAATAATCCTCGGTCCTTCTTGGACTAGTCTCTTTCTCACAATTCTCATTTTCTTACCCCTGTTTATAAATTCTACTCCATGTTGAGATCCTCACTTCAAGCCTAGCTATATATATATGTATATATATACATACACACACACACACACACACATATATATATATATATATATATATCTCAATCTCATCATTAATTAATTATTCATATCACCAAATCATTGCATAATATAAAACCTGTTTCTCACCACTTCACGTTCAATCGGTGCATGCTCTATTTTCTTGATTAAAGTATACCTAGCTCTGCCAATTCACAACTTGACGCTTACTTTCATGGCTGCCCGTGACTAGTTCTATCCACCCAGATCATGGAACTACGTACCAGCCAAATTGGAGTGTACTGCCATTCACATTGAAGAAAAATTGAACTTCTTAAATCTATTTTATTATCCTATCTCTTTTTTTAATCAATAACCTAATATCTTAGATGATGACTAATTAATGTTAAACTAAAATTTTACTGCATTAGAAGTTTTGATTTACATTCACTTCGAAAAAGTGCAGATATTGAGTTGTCAACGAATATAACGAACAAATTAATCGTAAAGGCGACGCATATCATTTATATGTAATATTGGATATAGTTTTTGTAGAAGCTTATATGGATTTGTATTGAAAAACACATCCTAAAGAAAAGAAAATTTACTTCAGTCTTACAAGCCCATGAGCATCTAAAGTAGTGTGTCTGAATTTTTTAAAATTTTTTATTGTAAAATTTTTATATATTTCAAAGAAAAAGAAGAAAACAAATATGTTTTATATATACTTTTACTTTGTGTGTATATATCTTTTTTTCCCTTTAAATTTTTCAAAAATTTTTGAATAAAAAACTCTCAAGATCTTTAAAAGAGGGTTCCCAAAAGAGAAAAAGTTGCATTAGATATATATATATATATATATATATATTACCCGAATAAATATATCTGAATTAATTATATATGTGATCTTTCGGTTCCATGCAAGTTGCAAAGGCGAATTTACATGCGTTTAATTTGTCTTCTTTAGTAAAAATAATATTGTCATTTACTTGCATTATGCAACTACGCTCCTTCCAAAGCAATTAATCAGCCAATTATTTATTCATTTTGACTTAATTACATCAAATTGTGGGGCCACCTAATTAGGAACACAAGAAAATGAGGATGATCTTGACCGTAACTAGGTCATAGCCGAATCATACGAGATTTCATTAGATCTAGCCACTGGGTCCATCTAAATTCGGCCGTGTCCCTTTTGTTCTTTTGTTGTAAGCAATTTCCAAAAGGGATGGCCCAACAAGCCTCTGATTTGCAGTTTAAAATTCACCCACACACTGCTTGTTTCCTGGTCAACTATTGAAAGCTTTTCACAATTGCACAGCAATGACTATCTTAAATTGCTTCTTTTTTACTGAAAAAAAATAGCATCCCACCTAATCTGTGCTAGGATCTATTTTGATTAACTCTCCATGGTCGTTTTCTCGTCACTTTCGTTTTAAAAAATAAAATTTAGGAGTAATTTATAAGTTTTTTTCTTTGGTCAAATTCTTCGAAAGAAATATGATACATCTTTATATTTTTACAACTATGATTGGATACTTTTAAAAATTCTCTCATGTATTACGTCTTTTTATTAAAAAAATATTTATAACAAACAGTTAGAAAACTTTATTTAAACTTAAAAAATGACCCACAGAAAAAGAAAATAAAGGATTGAACTTAATTAATTAATATCCTTGGGGCCCGGGTCGGGCTGGTTAATTAGGAAATAGGTAATTAATTGAAAGCGTTGTGATAACTAAATTTTAAGGAAATTGAATGCTGAAAGAAAGATATGGATTTCGGATTTTAGGATATGGAACAACGAAGCTCTCATATTTGAAATTTCGCTGGGATACCATTTCTGTTGCAAAAGGGGAGATAGGGATTTCTTGAAATGGTTGCATGGCGCTTAAAACCCAGTTCTAATTTGAGAAAATATATCAAAATTGTATGAAAATGTTAAACATTTTCAGTTTTTTTTAAGGTTCAAATAACACAAATGGTTAAATTTGGTTTATTATTTGCACTAGCTTAAATATCAAGGTCTATATTTCAATTGTCAAATTCGTGAGTTTAATTAAATTCTTAAAAAAAATACATAATATAAAATCATATCATAAACTCGTAAAAATTTATATTTATTAATAATCACATATAAAGTATAATATGTGAACAAAAATTTATTTAAATACATTTTAAATTATACTATTTTTTTAAAAAAATTATTTATATTCTATAATTCATATTTTTTAATATAAAAATTTTAATAAAATTAATACATAAATATTATTTTTTAATCCTTCTATAATGAATTGTATTGGATTTAAGGATTTTTATCTTTTTAAACTCAATTTGATTCAGTTATATAAGAATTTGTTAAACTTAGTTCAAAATATATTAAATTAATTAAATTTATTTGAATCAAAGACAAATTAAACTAACTTTATATTAATCCCGATTTTACAAATGAGTTGATACGATTTCTTTAAATAGAAATTTAAACTTGTTAAAATCAAAGAATCAATTCGTGAGTTTAACAACAATGGACAAAATAGTTTTACAATAAGTGTTATTTTTAATATAAATAAGGGGTATCTTTAAAGTTTATATTGATCAAATTTTTTATTGGAATGATTTTAAAGTTAGATTCTCTAACATTTGATATGGCAAAGTTTTGATAATGGATATGAATTCATATTTGTAATTTTCGTTAGTGATTATGCATGAGGTTTTTTTTATTCATTTATTTTTTTTATTTCTCTTTAACTGTTTATCGTATATTTATTTACTAAATATAAAAAAATATAAAATAAATGCATTTATTTACTAAATACAAAAAATACAAAACACATAAATACATTTACTTATCAAATACAAAACACATTAATAATATCGAAAACACGCAGAAAAAATGCGAAAGATTGACCGCCATTGCTTATGCTGCTGACATTCTCTGTGGGGTCTTCAGATTTTTTACTTTCACTGTGTATATATTTACGTCTAAAAGTTTTGATGTGTGAAACCGAGCTTAGAAAAGAATATATATATATATATATATATATATGTATGTATGTATGTATCACAAAAGCGGTAAAAAAGAATATTTTAGAGCATGGGAGGCCATAAATTCAAACCATTTAATGTTTACAACGTTCAAATGGCGGTTGTAATTTTGTGTCAAGAGCAAGCAATAGGGAGAGCAGATCCTTTGCTTTTTGGGGCGTACTCCTCATAATTTAGATTGATTAAATTAGATTTAAATGATCTAATTTTTTTATTTCAAATAGAATAAAAATAATCTTTCAATTATTAATTTTTTAAAAAATAATGATTGATATTAACAAAACAAAAAAAAAATTAAATCTAATCTGATTAAATTAAATTAATATAGTCTATATTTGAGCAGATAAAAAATAGGTGATGTTCCTCATCCTCAGGAAATTAGGTTCAAGCAATAGGTCTGGCAACTTGAGTCTGCACCAAAGAATGTGCAATTTGGGAAAAAAAAAGAAAAAAAGAAAGAAAGCAGAAGAAGAAGAAGAAGAAGAAGACGACAAATACACTGTGAATCGGTTGGTGCAGCATATATAAACAGTGTGAATATCTAGCATAACCTCAAACAAATTTCAGATGTAGGACGTGTTTTAATTTTTTTTAAAAAAATTTGTTTTTATTCTATAATAGATTAGAGAAATAATTAAATTATCTCTTAAGAAAAAAAAATTAATTCTATAATTTGTGGACAATACAACTTTTTTAAAGCACTCGTTATCGTATTTTTCATAAAAATAGAACGTGATTTCTTGACTACATTATTGTTTTATTTAAAATAATTATTTCACATGTGTCATAATATATAGTCCTCTTTTTTTTTCCCAATAATAATCAGAGTAGTTTATGGTGGGCAGGATGCTTAATGTTTCTAAAGAACATACAACACGCCTCTGTGCTTTCAATTATTAAGATATGCAATGTCTCCAGGACATGCATCACTGTCGTGACAAATTACATCAAAGTAATCAATTCAATCATGAGTCTCTCTCATTCCATGAACACCACACATATACACGCCCATATATATATATATATATATATATAGAAGGACCCCAATTAATATGAAAATGGTGAATATCATTCCCAAGATCATTGAAGATCTTGTGTTTAAAACTTTGAAAAGCCCATCAAATTGAAGCTCATGCATAGAGAAAGAAACATTGTTTTCATGGGTAAAGATTGCTTTGTGATCGTTCGTATGACAGATAAAGTAAAAGATGAAAAGAAAATAAGAGAAAACCTCATCAATGGGGTCCCATTTCATGAATCTGATCATGTTGGAATTTGTCAAGATTTGGATAATGTCCAGTCTCGGAAGGCATATGCATGCCGGTCCATGTCTTTGTCTGCAAATTAAAGCAGAATTTTCATGTGGACCTTATCAGTATATATATATATGAGAAAAAAGCTAACAATATCATCTTCTTATTGAAATTAGCATTTTAAATTACTTCGTAAGACAAAATTCTTATCATATTACAATAATTAAAAAACTTAACAAGATCTGTAAGATAAATGTTGGATCAAAAATAGAAAAAAAAAATAACTGGCATTTATATATATGTTTAAACTATAAAGGAAAGAAAAAACCCACACTCTATCGTTTCAATTCAACTCCATTGGATTTCTTAGCTACATGATCAAATCAAAACAATAAGATAATGATATTTCTTGAGTAATACTACTATGTATATAAGCACAGACACACCCATATATATATATATATATATATATATGATTTTAAAACATTATGATGAGTTGACTCAATAGATAGTCCAACTCAACATGTTAATTGAATTAATTAATTTATTAAAATAATTATTATTTGAAATTATAGAAATAGTTTCTTAAAAAATTAAGATAATAAATTATTATCTGATAATTACTTAAATCTTGAATTTTTTGAAATTCAAAATAAAAAAAAATTGTATTCTATCAATTTGAAGATAAATTATATAAAAAATATTCAATGCTATTCATTTGTCAGTAAAAAGTAGCAGAATGGAATCTCTGTAGCTAGCTAACATTGCGAGCAGAAAGTGAACCTTCTAACTCCTGAAACCATATGGAGACAGTATAGTATGTATATATCCTATTATTTCACTTACATATTTCTCACCTCTCCAACTGCACCTTTTACATATGGATCTGCAGAAACACATCAGAACATAACTGATAAAGTTTGCATGCGCAGTCCTTCTCTTTTATTAAAAAGCTTTCAATTCTCACAAATTAATACAACCATACATAAATCCCCAGAAGGTTCATCAAACTAAAGTAAAAGCATTTTAAATAGTTTGAATCTGAGTTGGAGTTAAACTTTAAAAAAGAAAAAAGTTTGTGAAAGACTATACACACACACACACATACACACACACAGCAGTTCAAAATGGTGCACACAACCATGATTATATTAAAAAGAAAAGCAAGTAAAATTTTTAGACGTTTATAACTAAGTTTTTCAATTAAAAAAAATAAACTAAGTTTTTCAATTAAAAAAAAATACGTGCAGTAAGAGCGGGGAGTTTTGAAATAAATTTACTTTTTTATTAACAAATTTAATAATAAATGCTTTAAGAATTATACTTCAAAAAGAAGGGGAAAGAAAGTTCAAATCTTTTTTAGTATTTGAAATCTTCTTATGTAACTTTTTGATTGCCTCTTTTGACTCGTGCTATTGCCTCTCAAGACTTGCATGAGGTGGGACCAAATATATTAGTCAAAATTTCAAACCACATGAGAAAGAACTTGGTGATAGACGGGAAGAATCCGAAAAAGGTTTAAAGAAACTTACTTTTGTTTTCAATTAGGATCTTCTTCGAATCCGTGATTGGCTTCAGCTTATCATCACAGTATGTTTAGATCCCAATGATAGTCATAAGTATCCAAGATTTTCAAGCGTGAAAATCCACGAGTTTTAGAGAGACCCCACTTTTGAATCAAGTCCTTTGACTAATTCCAAATACTATCGTTATTGTATTTATATGTGAGTACGGATGAAGCTTTTCACGTTTTTCTCAAGTGCTACTGCGCAATTCAGATGCTCCTCTTAACTCCCCTGTACTTTGCTGCATATATTAATTCGAAATAGTTTTAAGACCATATTTTAAAACAATGAAAAGTTTTTAACGATAATTCAACATTTGCTTCAAATATTATACATTTCTCAATTTGATCCCCCATTTTTCACTTTTCTGGACAAATATAGGGCAAAAGCTTACAAAATTATCAAAACAGTTACATAGTTGCTCAATTTGGATGCAAAGTATAACGCTTATCCATTGTTTCATGAAAAAGCGCTGGAAAAGGAACAGGACCTTTTTTTTTTCTATGTTCAATAAATTTTATGTAATATTTAAACCCTTATAAATATGCGCCAAAAAAAATATGCAGATTGAAACTGGAAAATTTTTTGCCCCTTTAAAATTTCTTATGAAGGGAGGAAACTGTCATCCTTATTTAGAAAGCTTTAGCTGGAGTTTATAAAAAAAAGAAAGCTTTTGCTGGAGAGTTGGGTCCTTCGCATTATTGGGCGGGCTAAAGGTGTCGAACCCAGATCTCACTTAATGTAAATGGGTTTTTGAGCCAGGCCCAATCACAAGGCCCAAGAAATGTGTCGACCTTACTAATATTTTCACATGGCAAAAGAATATAAGCAATCTTGCACAATTGGGTCAATCTTGTGTCTGCGTCCTCAATTATCTTCGTCCTGCATCTTTCTTCTCATTGGTCATCTCTATTCTTCCCATACGATAAGGCTCTCTCCATGGGTCTCTAACTCTTTCCCATCCTCCTCCGCCCTATACGTCTTCTTTGCATCCAAGGTAGGATTTTAATGTCCGATTCTTTGATGCTTACAGAACTGACTCGGAAAATTCCGCTATTACACTGCATTTTCTTCGCATCGGTGGAGTAGTAAAACGATCCTAATTTCCGAAAGCTACTTCCTCTTCTAAATTAGGCCATCCAACCCACTGTGATTGGAGTTTTATTTTACCTTCATAGATTTTTGTTAAAATTACTGAACAAATTGTGTAAGTTCTGTCAGCTGATATGAATGTGTATGATACAGAAATTTGGTGCTCTAAACTGTTTGCAAGCAATTTATGGCTTCGACCTTGGCTAATGCGCCCATTACTGTCAGAACGGTAAAGGGTGTGGATTGCCAGAACTATGTTGGTCTTAGAGCGCCCACAAATTTTAAGATTAACAACGTCCGCACTGCAATAAAGTCTCAGCCTTCACGCCTCTTTGTCGTAAGAGCAAGCGAGCACCATAATGTTTCAGGGCCGATAAAGAAGTTGGGGCTGAGCGATGCAGAATGCGAAGCTGCAGTTGTGGCAGGAAACGTGCCGGAGGCGCCTCCGGTGCCACCCAAACCGGCGCCCCCAGCGGGAACTCCAGTGGTCCCTTCGATTGTGAGTGTAGAGTTCAACTGAATTGTCATTTGAGTACTAGTAAAGATACAAGCTGTGGTACTGTTTTCCGTAGATGAAATAAGGTGTATTGGATTGTTGGAACATCTGCACTATTGTCAGTTATTAGTACATTTTGCTCAGCAATAGTTGTTTTGTATCAGCCACTTCATAGGCGTCCTCGTCGTAATCGCAAGTCCGCAGCACTTAGAGCAGCTTTTCAGGAAACAAATGTATCACCTGGAAATTTTGTGTACCCACTTTTCATTCATGAAGGTTGGTCTTTACTATTGACGCTTTCGTAGTAGTTTATATTCTGATTATGCACTTTCTTATTTTGTTGTGAGCATTATACTTTGCCCATGCTGTTTTGATTTGGATTATAAGAACATATGAACTTGCAGGCGAGGAGGACGCACCAATTGGGGCTATGCCTGGATGTTATCGGCTTGGATGGAGACATGGACTTGTGGAAGAGGTTTTTATCTGCTGCTGATCCTATTCATGCACAGCTATATATCTTTTGTCTAAAGCATTATCACTTCAAGCAACACTTCATAATTATAGACTTCACTCTAGAAACACAATGGGTTGGGATTTTGGAAATGGAGTAGAATCGGTAGCATGTTATTCTGCACCAAAACCATCAGTAGTAAAGGAGGAGGCAGGGGGATTGAATTCCATGTTAGAAAACAAACGTGTTTTATTGTGGAGATGCTGTAGAGGCATAGAGCTGTAGACACTCTTTGGCATAAGTGTATTTCCAAGCATCTTTGCCCACGACTATATCTTTTCCTTCTCTTTCTTTCATGGACTTCTGTGATAAATAGGATACTTGTAGCCTCTTCTGACTAGTAAAGAATAGTTTCTTTTGCTCATGAAGTTATGTTTATCTCTCAAGAATGGCCTGGTAGACATTATCTATAGATGTCAATTGCAGTCCGTATCTTTGGTGATTATGTTTGGTTACAATATAGGAGGTCTACAATCAAAAGCTTTTGCTTTTTCTATATTCCCAATCTTCATGACTGAAATTTATGTCATCCTAGTTGTTTCTTGTGCTAGTGGTTAAAGTTTAATAGATCTCAGTAAGCATTTTGTGTTTCAGGTGGCGAAGGCAAGGGAT